>JAJOZX010005691.1:292500-309222 GCA_023014485.1 Bathynomus jamesi | reverse complement strand
GATGCCAAGAGAAGCCTTACTAAATATTAAACCCACAATGAAAATGTTTCCTTAAAACTGTCTGATTCCAAATTTTTGGCCACAACAGTATGTAAACGGCTGCACGGTCTGTATGTGAACATTAACCAAATATTAAATATTATATATATATATATATATATATAGATATATATATATATATATATATTATATATATATGTGTTTCACCTGTAACTGCCACCTGTGTACTTCTCGGCTCTTCAGCTTATTCTTAATAATGTTCTATCGAATTTCTTTTTTTACATTAATGTATGAGTATGTATACTATATATATATATAATATATATATATTATATATAAACACTATTTAGAAACAGAAGCCAGGTGAGTTGTAAATCATATTCTTGCTTATTATTTATTTATTATTATTATTTTATATTTTTATATATCAGAAAGCAAACACACAAACTTTATATTCGTATCCCTAAAACTCTTAAACTTAATGATATGCACAAGCTCAATATTATGCTCACAATTTATAATATATTCTATAAAGAAGTCCGTTCTTGTGTTAATTATAGAAATCACTTCAGACAACCAAGTAAACCAGTTGGTGAACCTGAAACACGATAACTATTACTTCCAAAACATTTAACTAACTTCACATTTGAAATATGAAGGAGATCCTTCTCATACGATGGAGATGATATGTGGAGTAATCTGGAAACAAAATTTAAAAGCGAACGCTTATCCTAGAAACTTTGGATCACCTGAAGATCGAGTCCCCAGTCTTCTTTAGTTAGCCTTATAAGACTAACTAACGAAAATATCACGACCTAACTTAACCATCGTTAGGTCAACTGTACGCCCTTGACGATTGATTAGGTTAGGTCGTGATATTTTCGTTAGTTAGCCTTATAAAGCTAATTGAAGAAGGCTGGGGACTCTGATCTTGAGGTGATCCAAACTTTTGTATTCATTTATTAAAGCAAATCTTTCTCAATTTCACCTTTTTTAACTCATTTTCTAATATTAAATTTCTCCTAAACCATTTACGGAAATGTATTTTGTGCGTAGGACCTAAATCATAACTTTCTTAAAATTAGAATTATTTACCAAAATAAAATTCATGCAAATGAGTGTTAACCAATGTATACTATTGCGTTTATTATTTTAGTAATGAATCAAAATTGGCGTATATACTGTATGTAAATGCCATGACCCTTAAGTATATAAATTGTGTATAATGTATGTAAGTAATTATTGCCGTAAAAGGTAACTCTCATTGCCTCATATTTGGCGGTTTCTAAGACGTAGTACTTAAAAATTTTTGTCCTAACTCGAAAAAAAAACTTTTGTATTTGTATTATCTCTGTACTATCTATTTGAACAATGAAAAAATCATCATTATTATTATTATTATTATTATTCTTATATTACTTTTATTATTTTTAACTGTGAAAATTGTATGTGAATGACAGGCGCATTATTGTTCATACACACTGATTATTTTATTCATTCAAATGTTTAAAACCCTTTGTTGCATAGGGTCCACTTTACTAATTTTATTTCAGTTTACGCCAGACGATTTTATTCAATATTTATTCCTTTACTTTCCAGCAATGTACTCAATAAATATGACTGACTCCGTATGAGTTTATATTTAGAAAACTCATATTAACTATGTACTTTTATTTTCAGTGAACAGATTCACAACTTGAAATGGATCTTTTAAAGCCGAAAGACTTGCAAGATGTCCAAAAATAACTATTTAGTCGATGTAACAATTGTTTTTTCATTCAAAACAACTGCGATTGGTGTGTACAGTTATTAGAAGATATAATAATAATAATAATAATTAATCATGTCTCTTTTTAATTAATGCCATGTAACAAATACCCGCTCATTAGAGAAGCATTGAGGAAAACTATAATAATAATAATAGTAATAATAATAATAATAATAATAATAATAATAATAATATTAATAATGCAGAAAATTTCAACTAGTTTTGCGTTATTCTGAAAAAAAATAACCATTAACGTCCGAAATCTTAAATTTACTCTAACGAGAGCAGGAGGAAAAATTATTATTCCCTCACAACTGTTTGTTTTATGTCACGTCTTTGAAAATTAAAAATTTAAAAAATAAAGGAAAAGTAACACGAATAAAATATACTATCGTATTACTGCATTTTTAATATATATTTTTTTTTTAAATTCACTTTGCCGAACACCTCCATACAAAGCTGGCTATCTCTTCTCAAATTTCACCATACGCATACAAAAAACAAAAATTGTTCATTAAACAAAACCTCTTTTCTTGATTATCTCCGATGATCTAATTAAACATTTAAGGAGTAACCAAAATAAAAAAAAATGTATTTGCGGACATGTATATGTTGATATAGAGCTGAAGTAATTACCTTCTACAGAGAGAATTCCTTTTCGGTTTGTGCATATACGTTCAGTTTGACTTGGCAAATACATCACAAAAAGAATTTAGTTATCGTACATCGTTCGCACTCTGTGAAAGAATTGCATTTGCTATTTTCTTTGTTTATGGCACCAAACATGTTTGATGTGATTAAATAAAGGAGTTTGCATTCATTCACGATAAATCATTGGGCTTAGAAAGTAGAAAGTTGATTTTATACACTCTCCCTCTCCCTCTCTCTCTCTCTCTTTTCTATCTATCTATCTATTTATCTATCCATACATCTATCTTCTACCACTTGCATTTATCTTTTCACTTATATAAATATTTGTATGTGTGTGTGTGTGTGTGCGCGCGCTTCCAGATGGGCATAAGCGAAGCCGTTTGTATAATAATTCAGAAACTTTAAAGTTTTTTATTTTTGTTTTTTATTTGTTATAGTATTTTCAGAGAGAGAGAGAGAGAGAGAGAGAGAGAGAGAGAGAGAGAGAGAGAGAGAGAGAGAGAGAGAGAGAGAGAGATTCCAAAACGAAATGAGTGTCCTTATAATATACCTAAATTTTAGATGGCACCTAACATATACAGTTAAGATGCATACAAAAGAGAAAAATAACCACTTAAAATCAAATAGCGTTTCCACGAGTCAAATGGAAGGTTGGGAGGCTTCTTGGTACACAGGAAGCGAATGGTTATAACGTGGCTCTGTCCAACGTTTATCAGAATTCAGTTTAAGTTTCCGTTAGAAGTGTAAATTCCTTTACACAGCTGAGAATCAAGATGCTCCTACACTTTAAAAACTGTCCACTCTGTGTACCTTATATCCGAGCAGTAAAAAAGGACTAAACGTACTGTGGGTATAAAGTATATAAAGAATACACTCGGTTGACCGAAGGTACACCGAGAGTGTTTTTTTATCCCTGGAAGTGTACTCATTTCCGAAGGACACCCCTTGTCAAGAAGATAACAGTTTCAGCTCTTCTCTATCTACTATCGACCTACTATGTATATATGTACCCTTGATGTACTTTTTATATTTTACAGAGCATGTTCAATTCCTTTGTTCCGCTCAGATCTAAAGTACACAGAGCGGGCAGTTTTTAGAGTGTAGGTGTATTCAAAAGTTAGTCATCGATAGGAGAACCTACGACACCTTTTAATCTCTTTCAATGAATTCTTGCTTTGAAGGTGTGACATGTGAGGCAATCTCCCTGTAGTATAGGTGCATTTAACTGTAAAGCACCTTGTTGGAAGAATGGGAGACGATTCTCAAAGATGGATATGTATTTACCAGAAGTAAAAATATACGCATGGCTGTCAGATCAGTCTATAGAACATCCCAAACCTCTAGTCATTTCACTAAACTTCGGGCTGCAAACAGGATTCCGGAAATGCTTGGTTAGCCATTTACCGTACCGTCCATTGAATGGATTAGACTCGTTTGAGAAGAGAGCAGACATTTCCTTAACCTTCCTTATACACTGGCTGCTGTAGAGAGCAAATCTCTCCTAGCCACACGTCATTCGTAGTCCATTTTTGGAAATAATGTTCGGGTGTCCGTTGATAAATTGGCCTTATGTGTGGGGAGTGGTCTTCAGTTGGTGAAGAAAGACTTTGTTTTAACGGACGTGGTCGATATTTGGGTCTTGTTTATCTGACGAAAATTTTTGATGATGATTTGAACTGTCCTGTTTTCTAGTCCAAGACTTTGAGGTAGATGCGTCTCTCACTTTGACCATACCTTGCTTGTCACACGAGGCCATGAGTATAAATGGTGATGACAACGATAAGGTAGATCCAACGGAATAACACCTAGTGAAATAAAATCCAATGGAATAAGGTCGAACTTGAAATAAATCGAATCGGTCAAAATGGAAGTAAACCGAACATACTGGAATTAAGTCAAATATTCACATACTGGAATTAGATTGAACTACTATTTATACCCGTTGGGATACTGTTAGACTAGATTAGGTTAGGTAAGGTAATATTATGTTACGTTACATTAAGTCGGATCGAGTTAGATGCGGAATGAGGAATTAAATCAAACTGTCTATAGTGGAAATTAGGTCGAACTCACTGAAATTTAAGATAAACTGAAATAAGATCGGAATTGTTAAGAGTGACTAAATTCAAACTGGAATTAAACCAAATGAAAACAAATTAAATTCGACCTTATTCCAGTTCGACATACTTCATGTAAGTCATGGTGACATATCACGAGCACCAAATGTACAAGGCACTATTTACAATGTAATTCCTTTCAACAAATAACTCGTTCTGTTTTGCAATATATTAATATATATATAGATATATATATATATATATAATATATATATATATATATATATATATATATATATATATATATATAATATATATATATTATTATATATATAATATATATATATTATATATATATGCGCCTCGGTGGTATAGTGGTTAGCGTCGTTGAGTACGAATCCATCGTCCCCGGGATCGAGACCCGGTGACGGCAGGCGGGGTGCAGCAAAACCCAGCTGTTCATCCTTCCACACAATAAATAAATTGGTTGGTAGATAAATGGGTACCCTGGGTAACCTAGTGGTTAAGACGCTAAATCTGCTGGTGGAGGCGTGGTTCGATTTCCACGTTAAACTGTATGTCTAAGGTGGAGTGACAAGCTTGACCTTCGTTAGAACGAACAATTCGGGAGGAAGCAAAAACCAAGGTTAACCAAGGTTATATAAGTTAAATTTATACTAACCATGAAAATTGATCCCCCAAAGAAATAATTTCATTAAAATAATACAGTTTTTACGGGGTTAGAAGACAAGACTTTCAATATACAGCAGATATCTTCCTTCAGGTCTAAAGAACTGAAAAATCAAATAAACAGAATAAGAAAAAGTAGTAAATAAAGACCTTATAAACGTTTCCCGTTTTCGTACTTAAAAATTCTTAGGTTTCTTCTCTAACATTTTCTTTATCAAATAATCTAATTTTTTCTCGTGTTTGAGTGTTCATTTGTACGTAATCTAAAAGAAGATATCGGTTGTATACATATATATACAGGCCCTCTCAGAGGTTCAGAGAGGCCCGGGCCACTTCCAGCTTTTGAGACCCATAGCTAAACCCATTTATTACTTTCACTGCAAAACATTATATTCAAACCTGAAAGTTTCTAAATTTGAGGCCCCCCTTTAGCTTGAGGGCTCAGGCCAAATGGCCCTTCTAGCCACCCCACCTCTGATAGGCCCTGCATATATATATATATATATATATTTAAAAATTTGTTACGGTAAGCTAGGGCAGAGTGAAGCTTTTACTGTACATTGGTACAATCGAACAGTGACCAAGTGTTAGTGATGGTTTTTTTCACACAACTTGAAATAAAATTGTTCAATTGAACGTTCTTTGCTGCGATTTAACAGTATTTTAGTCTCCTTTTTCACAGACACCAACACATTGTGACTCACATATTGTAAAATTTGATTTTTTTAATTATTTTTAATGTTGTTTCATGTACTGAAGAAACTTTAATAGGATTTATTATAATAAAATTTCATGTGTAAACGACCCTTTTACTTGATACGTATAAAAACAAACTTATACTAACACAGTTGGATTCGATTTTGGTTTTAATTGCTCGCATGACGTAGGCATATGGGTTTTTTGGCATGTGGGGTATTTGAATGTAATCACTTATAAAAAGTATTCCTTATTTTTAATCTCCTTCCAATAATGGAAAACCACTTCTCTGGGGATGTAAATAAATAATTAAAGAGATTATATATAATCCTATAATTTTGTCCTACAGATAAACATATAGACAGACAGGCAGATAGAGAAGCAGATAGACAGGCAAATAGATACGTAGGTCCATAGTGGATTGGTGCGTAGGGCCGGCCAGAGCGGTTATATACGGCTTGATGAAAGGATGCGGGCTGCGTCTCGCGTGTTTGTCTTCCCATTAAAGAACGTTTTCTTTCTCTCAGAAACGACGAATATATAATGGCCGGTTTTCCAATGAAGAATTACGAATGCGTTCAGAGGCGATTTTAGGCTTGAATTCGAGCACAGAGGCGGAAGAAGGAGTTAGACGCCTAAGAAGGCAGAGTAAATTAATCATGGGAGGGATGTGTTTATTTCAATGGGTTTAATCGAACGCTTCAAACGTTAACTAATTTCCATTTTTACGACATGCATTATTTTTAAATCGATACATAGGCCTACTTTGTATTTTGTTTCGTTTTGAAGTGTGACTGCCGTGTCTGTAGGGCTTATAGGCCTATATGCGGTTTCAGAAAATTAAATTGTGATTTCCGTTTATTTTACAGTATATGTTCTTTTCTAATTTTACAGTTTAGTGAGAAAACTGTAAAAGAATTACAGGGAAGGAATGTTAAACAACTTTTGTAGACGGTGAGATATTAACAAAGATATATTTTATTCTCTCTCTCTCTCTCTCTCTCTCTCTCTCTCTCTCTCTCTCTATATATATATATATATATATATATATATATAATTTATTTCATTAAGTGTTCGCCATTTATTATGTGTTAAATTAGCATCGCTTTAATTACCATGCAAATCAAGATCCTTTGCTAATTGGTGATTTCCAATCATTCTGGAAAATTACTGCAATATATTAACGTTTGTGGTCGGTTTATTAACCTCACATACATCCCTACATAAATGCATCCGACAACTTGCAGGAAAAAAATTCACCAAAAATAATCTCCAAAAATTAATAATGAGTAAATTTAGTTTAATTTTACATTTTGGCCAATTTTTTTTCTGTAACTAACTAACTAATTAACTAACTATATATATATATATATATATATATATATATATATATATATATGATTAACTTCCAAAACGTATGGTGCAGAGGAGGAAGGTAGGTGAGCAGTGAATTAAAGAGCCGAATCAGGTAATTACATCACCTGTGTTGACCCTGTGCCAACAATCGGCACTTCTTTTAGGTTCTTAAAATGTTTGTTGAATTCTTTTCAAAGGTGTTCCCGACTTAATCTATTATTTAATTTTTGCACTGTAATTATAATAATTTTTTAAAATTTTTAATCTTGAAGAAAAGATGTAATATTTAATCCCATAAAAATGTTCGGAATTAAGGCTGCGATATATATATATATATATATATATATATATATATATATATATATTCAATCTAAATTTTTAGGATTTAAATAATGCTTATCTGGTATCACACATAAATAGTTTTATGATCGTCTGATTCTACAATTGACATAACCAGAGTTTTATGACACAACCCTCTGGGAATAACAATTATCGATTAATATAATTTATTAATTAAATAATTAATTAATTATAATAACGTACTTCGAAATTAATGGGAAAAACGTTTTGAACATTTATGATATGGGTCCATAAATGTATTTCCCACTGAATAAAGACTCTTCGAACAATATATATATTATATATATATATATATATATATATATATATATATAAGATTTTTAACACACCGAAAATCATGCGTATCATATTTCAAAACCTGTAATTTCTTATTTACTATTGTAAGTTGCTCTGTAAACATGTTTTGAATAAATATTATCTCGTTTACTACAACAAGTTCCTCCATTTTCATAATTATTTATTAATAATTAAGAGCTGTAAATCAGCTCTAGTGCCAAACCTACAAAAAATAAGAATTTTGTTTTCAAATAAAATGGATTAAAAATAGAAGGAGTAATGCGCATTCTGAAAAAAAAAATAAATAAAAAAATAATATATATATATATATATATAAAATATAATATATATATATATATATATATATATATATATATATATATATATATTTATTAGGAATTTGGGAGTGTCGTAATAGACTTGCATACATCCGTTTCTGCAAAACACTTAAGATGCTGCAGCATATTAAACGATAGGTACAGTTTGTGAAAAATGTTCGCTTTTTGAAACCTGAAATTTCTATAAAGCATTAAAAAATTACTAATTAGTAATAATCTGTTTTCTTTGGATATTTTATTTTACTTTTGGTAACAGTAAAATACAATTTCAAAAACCATATTTAAAGCATTAATAAATCATTAGTAAATTAATGCGTTTTAGAAATTGGAAGTTTCTATTTTGTCGTACTTTTTTCCAAATAAAAACCTACAGTTTCTTCCATTGTATCGTCATCGTTAAACACCGTAAATGAGAGTACGACTAAAACCACAAAAAAAAAACAAGAAAAAACCTAAATGCGAATGAGATTTGTATGAAAGCGTAAAATGGGAAATTCCTCTTGCCTGATCGTTATATACACAAGAACTTTTGGTTTGCGTCGCGGCGATTGGACAAACAACGAAAACTGTTTCCGTTTACTTTCCGATCACGTAACGGACGAACAGGTAGAAGAGGAAGGGAGCCGCTGCCGTCGAGGTAAACAAAACCTGATTTTCGACGCCGAACGCACGGATGATCGCCGTATAGTTTATAGCTATAGAGATTGGAAGTTCCAAACATCATATTTCTCTCTCTCTCTCTCTCTCTCTCTCTTTATTATATATACATATATATATATATATATATATATATATATATATATTATATAATATATATGTGTGTGTGTGTGTGTGTGTGTGTGTGTGTGTGTGTGTGTGTGTGATTCGTTTATAGCGACAGTATAGTCCAAGAATGTTAACAAATTCATTAATTTACATGTATTTGTCAATTTCACTTAAATTGTCGTAGAAATAAGTATACATTAATTTTAGACAATTTTTACTATTGTTTATATGTACATTAATAATTTAAAATTCTGTTTGGGCTTTGCTTAATTGAATATTAAACCAATTAATTTAATTAAATTAATTAAACGCAATTCAAAACTAAACTGGGCGTGGTTGAGTGGTTCATCCTTCCTTCTTTTCGATGGTACCCTCTTTTTTATTTTACAGTTGTAAAATGGTAACTTCATCAATGACTGTAATCTATTATAGGAATAAAACGGCTTTGCAAGGTAGCCCGACCGGCACACACTTGGACTTATTATACCCATTGGTCAACGATATTTCCAACGACACTAAAAAAATAGCAACTTAACCTAATCTAACTCTAACTATGGTTAGATTAAATTAGGTTAAGTTGAGTAAGCCTAACCTAACTTAATCTAACCCAATCTTATCTAAGCCAAATCTTAATCTAACTGAAAATAACTTGTCGATTAGATGTCACGTGGAGAAAATGACACAAGAAAATAACACATCAACGATTTGTGTTACTGTAAATTAAAATTAGAACTGTCCACTTTTTAATACTTGGAGATAGATATCATTATTTTAATTTGTTAAAAACTTTAAACTAAAGTTTGTGATGATCATACAGACTTTAATTAACGTCATAAAAACTTATTTTCTTATGTCAACGTCCAATATTCATTCCTTCATTTTGAAGAAGCTAAGTAACAAATATACCCACATTGAAAAAAGTTCTTATTTACTTTGAACGTGACTTTGAATTAAAATAGTACCCTAATAAGAATTTGTTCACTCTTCAAAGATTATATTTTTTCAGTGAAAACCATTTTTATTCCATTTTAACATGATTTTGAATTAAAATAATAGGAATTTGTTTACTTTTAACAATATATATTTTTTTTCATTGAAGTCAGTTCAAAATGTTGTGTCATAAAACTCTTACCGATGTTTACTACAACGAAAGATGGAGTTTCACGCCAAAACTTTTTGAATTGACGGTATATGTAAAATTCGCAGTAGCCTGCTAATTGTAAGGTTAACTTCAATAAGTGGCATATACTGCACAATTGAAAATGTGAAGTGTCCAGTGAAGTTGAGCTAACACTCTGAATCTTGTCTGAATCTGCTTTAAAATCGAGGTATAAATGAACTTAAATGCACTCTGAAAATAATAAAGTATTAGTACCTATATTAATACTTTAGTATTTCCTTCAGAAGAAAAGTTCTCTCAAATTAATAACACACACACACACACATACACAGGTACATGTGCGCGCCCCAGCATAAGCGAGGTACTGACTTTTTAAAACCCATATATCTAAAAACTAATAAACCAAACCGAACCTAACCTATCCTAACCTAAGTGCTAACCTAAGTGTTTGGGACGCAATTGAGGGTCCGAAGGGAGTTTTCTATTAAGCCATTAAATAGTGAGTTATTAACTAGTCATTAAATAGTGAGGTATCTAGTCTAACCTAACCAAATCTCAACTAACCTAACCTAGCGTAACTTAAGTTAATCACAATCAACAGAGCTTATTTCCGATGGTAAAAATGTTTCTCTGGTTTTTAATACAAATTTTGTAATGTTCCAAGGTATCAAAAGTGAATTAACACACACTCGACCTCACCTATGCCCACTTGCGCAAGCGCATGCGCACGTACACATAATTATATACTCTCATTTTTAAAGTAGACGCAGTAGACAGGATTTAAAATATACTTTGACAGATGAAATGTTTATAATTTATCTGAAGTTCGATGGTATTCAATATATATATATAACTGGTGAGTTAATTTAACAGTAATAATTAAGTTAAATGTTTATTTAGTTCAAGGAATTATTATTTTTAACATTTGCACCAATCAGAAGAATATTCGTGTCACCTTCCGCGTGTCATTTTTTACTCGTTGCATACAAACGACAGCAACAACAGAGCCTTCTTCCCTCCCGTACGTGTATATATATATATATATATATTATTTTATTGTGTTTCAGTATACTGTACAGGTGCTTCATATGTTAAATATAATGGGAGTTTACGTTATAACCAACACAGATTTTCCCTTTGTATAAGCGAGTCGTTATCACAATCATACACATTCATTTAGCATCTGATACCAAACCCCGTTTCCTAATTATATATATATATATATACACACACACACAGAGTATATATATATATATATTATATATATATATATATATATATATATATATATATATATATATATACACACAGTGTCCAACTGTCCATTTAGAGGTATGGAAAAGAAGCATCAGATGATGATAAATATAAAGTGCCAGAATGAAAGAAAAAAGATGCCCATAACCATTCATCATTCCAAAGTTGGCGTTGAGTAAAGGTGTTACAATTTTGTGATTCATTTATACGTATTATTTGTCAAGAATCTCCTTTATTATTATTATTATTATTATTATTATTATTATTATTATTATTATTTTTAACTTTAACTTGGCAAATTTAACTACCATCATATATATATATATATGTCACTCGCATTTGTTTTGTTACTTATTGCGGCGCCCTCTTACGGTACATAAAAGAAGCAGCTTTGACTGTATGCGTATATTCATTGCTTTGTCCCCTTTTCAAGAGGGACTTCGAAGCCTGCGCGCCTTGTAAGCCTTTTAAACTTCTCAGAGAGTATTTTCTTTCTTGCGTGGTGGAAGAGCGCTTATGATAAATGACGCTCCCTCGGTTGAAAATTAATGACTGTCAGCGTGTCGCATTCCTCGTGCCTCGTCCGAGAAGGCTATCTGCGAGGAACGGTTTGGGTGGCCGTGTAAGGACGAGGCTTTCCAGCGATGATTGTGTGTCCTACAACTGTTTAATAGGTCATCGATAAATGGATTTAGGCTCTGAAGACACGTCGTGTCCTCTTGTCTGATCTTTGTCGTGGGGGACACTCGAGAAAGAGCCGCGTATATTGGAGGACAAAATGCTCTCACAAATACCGAGTATGATTAATGAAGTTTCGGTCAAAAAAGAAAAATTTCCTGTCTTGTTTCGAATTCAAAATGTCGGCCTTAAAATGGCAACTGGTTGATGACTCGAAATTACTGGTTATCCTTAATATCCTTTTAATAATAATAATATATAATAATAATAATAATATATAATAGTAATATGTAAATTATATTATCCTTAGTTTTTACATTACATATAAGGCTTTGGCATACATTTACGGTAGGCTCATTTGCTGATATATATATATATATATATATATATATATATATATATATATATATATATTATATTATATATATATATATATAATGTTATAATGTTATAATGTTTCAGACCAACAAAGACCCTAGGATCCACTCATGGCTGGTCTACCTAACTGTATGTCCTCCGTGGTGGTGGAGGGGACCTACAATTTTACGTGGGTTCCGAACCACAAGAACATAAGAAACTTATTTAAAAACTGCGGGTAAATTGGCAACGACCAATTTTTACGAAACTAAATAATTATCAATTATCATATATATTATATATATGATACACACATATATGATATTATATATATATATATATTATATATATATATATATATATATATATATATATATATATATATATATATATTATATATATATATATATATATATATATTTGCAGTCGTTCCAAAATAATAATAATAATAAAACGAAATTTTGGTACTATCCTGTTATCTCCCCACTTAGTACTAATAAGTTTACTACCTCACTAATAAGTTTAGGATTATTTATTGATTATTAAAAAAAATTAAATAACGAAAGAGCATTAATATGCTCCGTATATAATAAAGTTAATAAAAAATCTTACCTAACCTAACCTAACCTAACCAATAAAGCGAATAAAAAAATATGAGAAATATAGTTTTTACTTTAATGATATTTATTTTACATTAGGTCAGGTTAGGTTAGGTTAGGTTAGGTTAGGTTTTATTATTCACTTTATTAAATATGGAATATATAAATGCTCTTTGGTTAAATTTAAAAATATATTTTTTTTAAAATAATCAATAAATATTTCTAA
Source organism: Bathynomus jamesi (assembly GCA_023014485.1). Lineage (NCBI taxonomy): Eukaryota > Metazoa > Arthropoda > Malacostraca > Isopoda > Cirolanidae > Bathynomus > Bathynomus jamesi. The sequence goes on along the minus strand of JAJOZX010005691.1, from coordinate 296,031 downwards.
ACTTATTGGTGGAGAGATAACAGGGTAGTACCAAAATTTGAAATAGAAATCACACAAGTTACTATAAAGATTTGAGTAAAAGATAGCGTTTCATTGAATACATTTCTATTCTAAACTTATTGGTGGAACGATAACAGGGTAGTACCAAAATTTGAAATAGAAATGAAACAAGTTATAAAAATTTCTATTCTATTGAAGAAAATTATGAGTTATCGGAGTTATAAGAAAAGATAAAATGACTTTCAGATATGTTATCTATAAATATTTGAAAACTAATTCAAGATTCAATGAAACACAAATTTTATTCACATACATCAACATAATTTCAACCATTTTTCTTAGTTTTGATACCCCCACCAAACCGGGTATAGTGGAACTAAGTCCAACTGCATTAAATAAGACGATTTAAATATTTTAATATGCGTTAAATAGAAAGATTCAACCTTATGTACGTCGAGTAAATTCATGTTAGGTTAAGTTAAATTAGGTTATAGGTTAGATCCTATCTGAATTAAGGTTAAATTAAGTTTAGGGAGGATAGCCTATGCCCGGTTAGATTACGATAGATTGGTTAGGTTGCGTTAGGTTGGTAATTCTGATTTAAGTATATATATATATATATATATATTATATATATATATATTATATATATATATATATATATATAATATATATATATATATATATATATATATATATATATATATATATTTAATGCGCCTCGGTGGTGTAGTGGTTAGCGTCGCTGACTACGAATCCATCGGCCCCGGGATCGAGACCCGGTGACAGCAGCCAAGCGCGCAGCAAAACCCAGCTGTCATCCTTCCACACAATAAAGAAAGTAGTTGGTAGATAAATGGGTACCCTGGATGGCCTAGTGGTTAAGACGCTGGGCTGCTGCTGATGGGGTGTGGTTCGGATTCCACGTTAAACTGTAGGTCTAAGGTGGAGTGAAAAGCTTGACCTTCGTCAGAATAAACAATTCGGGCGGAAGCTAACCAAAGGTTACCAAAGGTATGTGTATATATGGGTTGGCCATTTTCATTTAAACTATGAACTGTAACTTTTCTGCACATAAAGCCGAAATGGCATGAAATAGATTTGGGTGCATTGTTCCATTTGTTGTATAAAAAAATGAAGCAATGGAAAACACGAAACGAGACTCAGTTTCTCTACTCGATATGCACGATCTTTCAAAATAGCAACGAACGTTCAGTGATCGTCATTTTAAGAATCACGGAATATATATATATATATATATATATATATAAGACCTAGAGGTGGGACCACCAGCTTGACTTTCGTGTGAACAGAGACCAACACATGGAACTGCTACGAGGTTAAGAGGTATATATATATATATATATATATATATATGGCTGTTTATATTTCCATTAAAGTATCAGTAAGATGCTTTTATAGAATGGATCCAACAACATCCCTGATTCTTGACGGGATTCTGTCAAATCTCTCGCTTTGTCATGATACAAAAGCGTTTTAACCTACACTGTAAAGTTTGACTGATCTATACAGATCACAGATATTACAAATTAATTGTTCAATTTCCTGAACCAATTATTGAACGAATTTTTGTTAACGAACTATTCATCTTTCTTTCAGGACCAATTTTGAACCAATTACGTTTTTATGTCGATATAATTGGTTCAGAATCGGTCCAGAAGGGAAAGATGTTCCAACAGCTTCTATGATGAAGCAATATTCTAATACTAGTGGTCTGTATTGATCAGTTGAACTTTACTGTTTACTCTGATGGATGAAAATTGCAAGTGGTTTAAATTCGGTGGTCGAGGTGGCCATACTATCGGTGAACCACGGCCTATTCAGAGTAGAAACACACCAACATGAAAGGGAATCATCACAAGTTAACGTTTGGTTTGCTATGTCACGTGACTGTGTAATCGGTCCATTTTTCTTTGACGATCGTACCGTGACTGGAGCGAACTGTCTTAACATGCTACAGACATTTTTCCTTCCCCAACTAAGTGATATTGGAGTTGACATGAGGAGTGTAATCTTTCAAGAAGAAAGGGTGCCTCCCCATTATGCCGTTGCTGCTCGTGGCAGACCGATAACACAGCCACCTCAATCACTCGACTTAACTCCTTTGTATTTTTATCTATGGGGATACGTTAAAGCGCTTGTGTATCGTGACAAATCAAGGAATCAGACAGAACTCCGTCAAAAAAATTAAATAGGTTATTAGATCTACAGGGTGTCCCGTAAGTCTGGACCCATAAGGAAAAATAATAAAATTACAAAATAGTCCAAAAATTTATTTATAATATATTTTTTTATTATTTTTATTATTATTTTTATTATTTTTTTATTATGATCTTACTCCGCTGGAGTTTTATTTGTGGGGCCACTTGAAAGCCAAAGTGTACGAGGTCAAACTTCAGAACATTTTCCACCTTAAAGCACGCATTGTGGAGGCGTGTCAAGAAATTTCTGCGACTGTGATTCAGAAAGTGCTGTCGCAGTGGAGATTGCGTCTTCAACTATGTGTGCGACACAACGGCGGACACTTTGAACAGATTATGTAATAAATTTTTGGACTATTTTGTAATTTTATTATTTTTCCCTATGGGTCCAGACTTACGGGACACCCTGTATGTCACAGTAGCATCATGCTAATATTTTAATAGATTCTGAGCGTCGATTACATACTGTAGCGACGAGTGATCGTCATCATGTGGGACGATCTATAGTTTGACAATTTCAAAATGTAAACCACTATAGCATATATACACTAAATCTTATGACTCTCAATTGCTATTAAAAAAAAAAATTATCATTCATTTTAAGAGTTTTAAGACCCCAAATTTTGACGTCATTATAAAGGCCATAAATTTTTTATTTAAAAAAAAAAAAAAAAAAAAAAAAAAAATATATATATATATTATATATCTCTTCCGACGATTTTTGGTTTTAAACTGAATTTTCTATTTGATAAATAAAGTCCGAATTATCGGACTCCACGTGGTTGGAAATGAAACTTTTATAAACATTTTAAATATTTTAAAAATTTTTTAAAAATTATTTAAATTAAAAAATAAATTTTAAACTATAAACAGAGAAAAATAAAACACAATTAGAATTAAATTTTTTTTTAAGGATTTTTTTTTAAGCGATTTAAATTCATGAAATATTACGCAAAAATTTTTAACAAAAGTGAGAAATTTTTTTATCTTTTAACACTGATTAAAGAAGTGCTCTCCCCCCACCCCTCGAAAAAAAAATTGGTCCTTAAAATACTAAAATAATGGATCACCTGAAGATCAGTATCCACAGCCTTCTTTAGTTAGCCTTATAAGGCTAACTAACGAAAATATCACGACTTAACCTAACCAATCGTTAGGTCAACTGTACGCCCTTGACGATTGGTTAGGTTAGGTCGTGATATTTTCGTTAGTTAGCCTTATAAAGCTAACTAAAGAAGGCTGGGGGGCCCTGAACTTCAGGTGATCCAAGAAAATTGTACATAAACTTGGTCATATATATATATATATA
>JAJOZX010005691.1:272500-287500 GCA_023014485.1 Bathynomus jamesi | reverse complement strand
ATCAGCGAAGTTAAGCGACATTGGGTCGGATAGTATTTGGATGGGAGAGTATCCTCTGCGTCCAGACTATGAAGCGACCACCCGTGGTTCGGATCCTTCTTAAAGTTGTCGGTCCACTCCGTCATATGACCTTAGATGTAGCGAAGGTGGTTAAACAACCCTATCATTACTATTTCCCTTAAGCACTTCCGGCGACCCCAGGTTGAAAAACACTGCCCTTGAGGATATGTAATGCAGTATTTTCAACTTTTTAACAAACAGTTCGTAGCAATGATGGACAGGAAAGTATATATATATATATATATATATTATATATATATATATATATATAATATATACACACACACCGTATTCATAGAACATATATACTAAAATATACTAAATACAGGGTGGGCCGTAAGTTTCCATACATAGGAAAATTTAAACGTTTGTTTTTATGTTTCAGATACCCTAAGAATATACGTTTGACGTAAGATCTTGTTTACTGATGAAGCAAATTTTTACGTCAATGGAGAGGTAATCGGCAAAAACATACGTTATTGGAGTAATGCTAACCCTAACTGGCTGAGTCCGACGAAGATGCAAGGTGCCGGTAAAGTGATGGTGTGGGCCGGGATATGGGGTGACAGAATTATTGGACCAATTTTTGTCAGTGGAAATCTTAATGCCGAAAGGTATCTTAACATGTTGCAAGAAGAGATTTTCCCATCCCTGCTAAACGAGGAAGGTAACTTCCCAGTTTACTTCCAGCAAGATGGAGCTCCACCTCATTATGGTCTTCACGTGCGTCGGTATTTGGATCAGCAGCAGTTTCCGGATGCTTGGATTGGTCGGCGTGGTCCTGTGGAGTGGCCTCCCAGATCCCCAGATCTCACCCCCCTTGATTTCTATCTTTGGGGGCACTTGAAGGCCATGGTGTATCAGGAAAAGATACGAGACATAAATCATCTAAAGGAACGTATCACCAACGCCATTACAAGCATAACGTCAACTGTGCTAATGCGTGTTCATCAACAGTGGGGAACACGTATTGAAATGTGTTTTCAAAACAATGGCAACCATGTAGAGCATATTATATAAATAAAAATGGTTGTCCATAAAAAAATGTTTATTTTTCCTATGTATGGAAACTTACGGCCCACCCTGTATATATTGAAATACCTCTTGATATACAATTAATAAATATTTGTAGTGAAATTATTTGTACATTGTAGATTATTTGTACAATAATGTATGCAACAGTACATTATTTGTACTGTTGCATATTGTATTGCATACACACAATATGCAACAGTAATTACTATTAACAAAGTAACAATTTGTTTTAGTATTATGATACTGTAGTATTAAATTACAGTATCTTGAACAGTAAAAGTTAATATGATCCTAAAATATGTAAAAAAAAAAATTTTTTTTACATTATTTGATCATTTACAAATTTACATTTTAAATAACAATTACTTCTAAGCATCATTAAAAGAAAAACAAAAAATAAAAAAAATGGCGTCAATTTTTTTTTTATTAACAAAACCTTTTTCATCCTTTAAAAATAGGAACCCTCAAAAAATAAAAATACGTCGCATCACTATATATATATATATATATATATATATATATATATATATATATATATATATATATATATATATATATATATATATATATATATATATATATATATATATATATATATATATATATTATATAATATATATATATATATATATATATATATATATATATATATATATATATATATATATATATATATATATATATGTAATTGCCATATCAAGTATATTTCGAACATTACTGTAAATAAATGATGTTATTATGAAAATTGCAAATTACAACGCAGTTTCCTTTTGAATAATAATTCCATTAATATAAAAGGAGTGTAATTTTATGATAATTAAAATACTCATGACTTGTCATGTGTGGCCTTTAATGATAGTAACCTTGGTAATATAATGATCATACTAATACGGTTATTACTACTTTTGATAATAATGATACTAATAATAATATCAATAATAATGATAATAATAATAATATTCAATAATAATAACAATAATGATAATAATAATAATAATAATAATAATAATAATAATAATATTTATGAGACTATATATATATATATATATATATATATATATTAGCGACATATACTGGTTTACATTCCCATTACCGGTTCCCTCCTCTTAGAATGTGTGAATGAAAGACAATGAGTGAATCGTATAACTCTGATAAAATGCTTTCTAAACATATTTTTACTTTAATATAATATTTTATTTGTAATATAATATTTTTTTATAATACATAAACAGCATATCCTCCATACATTTATTATTTTCCTTATTTATTAAAGATTCTTTTAATAATTTCTTTAATTGAATTCACTTCCTTCGTGCAATAAAGTGAATCCCATTAATTTTGCCTAAAATGCTTCCATGCTTTCTAACGACATATTAAAATTAAAATACTGTTAATATAATTAATGCCATATCAAATATCTAAATTGTACCGAAAAATATTGGAAAATATCGTAAAGCTCTTTTACTTGTATTCATTTTCTAAATAAAGATTTTGAATTTTGAATTTTGAACTTTGAATATATTGAAATTGAAGGCGTTACAAAAATTTTAATATATTTTTTATGACTTCTTTATTGATCTTATAAATTTATATGATATCCATATATCTCTGCGTACAATCAATTACGAGCTTTCATCTTGTATGTATAATGACTCAAGGATCATTACTGCACGTTTTATGCTTTATAATCCATTGTCATTTCACTTTATGACGTACTTGAATATATCTCTTCATCTTTTACTTGTCATTATGGTGTTCGATAGGTTTATTTACGTTCGGGTTCGTAACTATAAACATTCAGTTCACGAGTGATTAATAGCGTAATTTACTTTCTGTGATATCTGTACAGTCGAGATCTTTACACTGATTACTTATTGTTGTAACGAAACCAATTAGTAATTTTTGACGCATTTTAGTGGAATATTCTACTTGGGCCAATTTGAGTTATAACCGAAATAAATAACACTTTTAGATCGGGTTATTATCTCGAGTAAATGTGATACAACCATTAAAACCCACTCTAATAGACAGAGTTTATTTCCACAACAGTTTTGATGCCCACTGGCATCCTCTTCGGGTGGATACAGAAAAACGAAGAGGATGCCAGTGAGCATCGAAACTGTTGTGGAAATAAACTCTGTCTATTAGAGTGGGTTTTAATTATCATATTTTGACCTTCACGTAGAAAAAAGTGAAGTTTTTTGCAATTATTGTGATACAACCAATTTTGACGAATTTTATTTTTCCACATTTGCATATAACAATAATAGTCAGTGAAGACGGCCAGAAACTGGTACAGCACTCAGGCCAACTGGGGTGGCCCATTGGTCTAATGGTCTAACTCAGGGGTTCGCAACCCACTTACTTCCATTACCCACCTGAAGCATTGGGGCTCATCCTTTACCCCTAATGACGCGTAAATTAACCAAAAGTTAAAGAAGTAGTTTGTAATCATACAATTGTCTTTAAATACCACTCTTAAATAAAATATGTATGGTATCCATTACCCCCCCTGGATATCCCAAATTACCTCTTTGGGGGTAATTACCCACCGGTTGAGAACCCCTGGTCTAACTCCTGTATTATTATTATTATTATTATTATTATTATATATTTTCCAGCATCATCGGGATTCGACACTCGACCTCAGCTCGTCTTCACTCCGCTTATATCTATACCCTGTAAATTTTAATTGATCCATACCGATCACCGATCTTAAATTATTTATTTGGTTCATTTGAAATGATTATGAAACAGTTTCTTGATAAATCAAATGGTCCCTTTTTCTTTTTGGACCGATTTTGAACTAATTTTATATATATATATATATATTGGCCTCTCTCCTTCCTCTCTCTCTCTCTCTCTCTCTCTCTCTCTCTCTCTCTCTCTCTCTCTCTCTATATATATATATATATATATATATATAATATATATATATATATAAAGATCGAGACCGAGATCAAAGGTTCGAGATCGAGATCTACCTTCCGAGATCGAGACCCTTAAATTCGAGACCGAGATCGAGACCAAGCTCATGCAATTTCAATTTGTTTTACACTACTATGGAAATTAGACTATGTTAAGTATATTAATAAACTAATAACTACTTTCTCAGATGTAGTGTGTTGAATGCAAAGTGTAGCCTATAAATTAACAAATGAATATATATATATACACGTACTTTTTATTTATTTACTTCTTTTATATCTGTTACAGAAGGTTTAATGAACGTACCCACTACCCAGTTTGACTTGTGCATTTATTTAAAGCATGATAGGTGCTCATTACACTTAACCTAAAAAAATCCAGCCCCCCCCCCTCCGCAAGACAAACGTGGCAACTCAAAACAGGGTGACTGATTAGTGAATACCTAGAGTCCCTTACTTTTACAAACTTTCATAAACATTCTGAATTGTGTCTGTTCAACCAAGCCACCATCATGAGTATGCCAATAACATGTATTTTTCATTACGGTCTCGAGAGGTCTCGAAAGGTCTCGGGGAGAAAAACCGAGACCGCGTTTTTCGAGACCGAGATCGAGACCGAGATCTAAATAGCGGAGACCGAGATCGAGATCTGCAAATTGGGTCTCGAGATCGGTCTCGAGACCGAGACCGATCTCGAGACCTACATCACTGATATATATATATATATATATATATATATATATATATATCGGTTCAAAATTGGTTCAGAGTTTAAAAATGTTCCAACGGCTTTTATAACGGACCATTCATTTTGCCAAAAAAAATCGTTCCATAATTGGTTCAGCAAATGGAACAATTACATTTTTTATATCGGTAGTGGTCTGTCTGGATTAATTAAACTTTACAGTGTAAGGAAACACTATTACCCACTAAGCTTCGGGCGCTGAATTTGCTCAGAACAAAACTTAATCTACAGGGTGAGTCAAAAGTCTGGAAACATAGGAACTATGCTTTTCAATGCAAATATATATATAGTATGTATATTTGCATTGAAAAGCATAATTCCTTTGTTTCCAGACTTCTGACTCACCCTGTATAATGAAACTGTATGAGTTTACGTTAGAGTATAACAAAAGACAAAATTTAGACAAAGAGAGATTTATATACTTATCTCTTCCATTGTAACATCATAGCCTTTTTTCATAATAGTTAACTAAATATATTTTGAATCATATTCTTTACCGAGAAGGAATATAAGAGTATAATGACAATTCTACAGGGTGTTCAAAAATAAACGTAACCCGAAGCAGAAAGAAAAGGGTTAGGTTATAATGATATATTATGCATTCTCCAATGGGTTGCGTTTCATTTTGAACACCCTGTAGTAGAGGCAGTAATATCTATACTGATTTCTTTATGAGTGATCATACTGTATATTACAATAGTCCCCTCGATTCCGTTCAATTTTGATGTTTACTCCTAATACCATACTATAAGATTGCAAATATATTCCCCCTCAACGCATGCAGCAGTGTATATATATATATATATATATATATATATATATGGGGTGATGATGACGTCTGCCTGTCTGTTCTTTGTTATTTTATATACACTTAAGCGACTAGTGTAATCTGCATCAAATTTATTATAGACATGACGGGAAAACCAGGGAAGGTTTTAGTAATACATCTGCCTTCCCATTCCCTCCCCTAGGTTCTGTTTCGGGGAGCTTTTGTTTCGTAAGGCGCAGCAGGCACTGTAATCTATCTATTATATATATATATATATTCCTTTCAACAGTCATTACCAACAATAAGTTTTAAAAAAGAAAATGAACTACATTTCAAATAACTTCTCTATTCACGATCATGTAATCAGCGTTTAGAACACGTCGTCTCACGTCAATCGATTCAATAGAAGTCAAGTCAGTCAATTCCTGAGATTGATTCAAAGTTGACACTCGATTGACAAAGAGTTAAAACGAGTCAGATTTTAAACCTCATTTAAAAGCCATTAAAAACACATGTTTCAACTCGGCTAATTTGACAATTCGTCATTTATTTCCTCTTTAACAGAAAACGCGTCGTGTAAACATGAAGAAGGGTCGTATGTTTGACGATTTGTCCCTGCTGTATCTTTTTTAATGTTGTTTTAAACACTACCCGTGGGTAGTATATGGTGCGCTTGTCATTATAATTTTGTCTCATTATGAGCAGAATTACAAACGTTTGTGTATATATGTATATATATATATATATATATATATATATATATATATATGTTAATGAGGGAATGATATGCAGCGTTGCCCAATATTTATGACCGTAAAATTAACTTTTGAGAAACCGCGCGATATCGTAATAAATGACAGTTTTCCCTTTTAACATTTGATAAGTTTACTTATCTTTTGAACGTGATAATGTTAATTCATTCCTGCATAGGAATTTATTTTAATTATTTTTCAATATAATTTTTTGCCGTATTTATGAGACTAAATATGAATAAAATTATATTTATATGATAAAATATATTTATAATAAAGTATATTTATAATAAAATATATTTATAGCAAAATATATTTATAGCAAAATATATTTATAATAAAAATATATGATATTTATAGCAAAATATATTTATAGCAAAATATATTTATAATAAAATATATTTATAATAATAATAATAATAATAATAATAATATAAATATAAACTATTACTTGTTTATGTGTTCAATTCAGCATTTGTATTAATACATTTTTAACATAATTACGCGCAAACGTGACGGTTAAAAGGTATACTTACTTACATTATCGGTTAAAAACACGTTTTTATATATTGTATGTAACTTCTTGTATGCGTTTAGCAATACTTTTAATTATTGAGTAAAACATGTGAAAATGTATGGAATACTTATTAATACAGCTGTATTTTTTTATTAATAAAACTGTATTTTTTTAACACAACTGTACCTTTTATTAATATAACTGTATTTTGATTAAAATTTTCAATTGACGGAGCTTTTTTTTAAAAAGGATAATCGCTTCTTTCGCTAATCCGATATCTAATTTTGTGCACGTATAATTACCTTTAATTACCTGTAATATAATTACCTGGCTTTGGTACGTTTCTTTTGACTTGCATCCATTTGTAAGTAGGCACTGTTTGTTGAGGCTGATGATGTGGAAGGCCATGGGGGGTAGAGCCCCCCATCATAGCGGTCATACCACAAGCGTCTCTCACTCCATCATGATGGGCATAAAGACCCATACTCATGTGGCGGTACTGGGCGGCAGGGTCGAGGTACCCCGCGTAAGCAGGGGGTGTTGGAGTGGTGCAGGCAGCGGAAACTTGCCCCGCTTGAACACTGGCACTGTAATCATAATGATGTTGGGAACTCACGTGCTGACCATATCCACTGTAATCATCTAAGTTCGTGTAAGAAACTGCGACATGACTGTCCTGTAAAGGAACAGGAGGTTGGGATCGGTGGGGCTCCGCGGGCGTAAGACTCGGTGGAAGATATGTCTGCCCTTGTACTGCCTCCGATCCCTGGCACTGCGCGTAATAATGCTGCAACTCGGCCGAGTATGCCTGGCTGTGATAGCCGGCCTCCGCATTGCACACGCCGTACACCATATTGCTGTTCATGAGTCCACGCTTTGCCACTAACTGAAGGTCCGGGGAAGCCTCTCCCCGCCCCCTCGCGCGTCACGCCTTCTTTCTATTGAACCACGCCCACTTCCCAATAACTCCGCCCATATACTCTTGGCGTTCGTTGCTTGAGAGCCAAAATTGCTTTATTTGCTTTCACCGGAGAACATGCAATCAAAGATCTTTTTTCTTTTAATTTGTATTGTTTTCCTACTACAGTATTTTAGGTAAATATATATATATATATATGGTGGTTCACCTTATTATTGTTATATATATATATATCCTATACATAATACAGTCATCCTTATTTTTTAATACAGTATTACGGGTAAAAACAAATTTACTTGAAAGATTAAGGGCTCTTATAGAAATAAGTATATACATATTCACAGAACAGTCGATAATGATGAAGAATAAGGTTTGTTTTTCGCTATGCAAATTTCCTACAATAAAGAATCATAAATAAATGCAAAGCAACTGAAAACTATAATTTTTATTAGTAATATACTTGAGGTGAATAAGCTTTATTACATAATATTACAGTCTTTTTTTTAATGACAGTTACTGTACGATATATTCATGCACTCTAAGTAGAAAGAAGTAGACATTTCGTTAAATGTTTCATTGTTCCCAATTTTGTGAATTTTGAAATGTCTAATGATGCGTTAGACATTTCATATTAGTTAAACATTTCGTTAGATATTTTAGTAAGTTATTTGAAATGTCTAAACTGTCCCAGTTTTTGTTGAACAGTTGAGAAGACTGATCTGAAATGTCTAATGAAATGTTTAATGAATTGTCTAACAATGAAATGTCTAATGCAGGAAAGTTTAAGGAGTTTAAATCCAAGTATAAGTTTGTATGGAAAGAATTGTTTCACATCATTACTCTTAAAAGCTTTTGACCTTCAATTTATGTCCATTTCTTCTCGTAATTGATTTTGTATCAAATATCAAATAACTTTCTGTAATTTACATTATTAAAATCATTTATCAGTTATAAATACTGAAATTAGTTCTCGTTATAAGTCGACTTTTTTCAAGTGAACACACATTTAGTTCAGCTAATTTTTCCTCAAATATTTTACTTCTCATTTCCTGATTCATTTTGGTTGCTCTAGCTCGAACCATTTCTAATTTAACAGTATCTTTTCTCAAGTATAGGCTCTCTAGCTTAAAGATTGAACCTAGGGTAAACCTATTGTATATCAAGAGGTCTAGATCTAAGGCTAGGTTTAGGGTCACAGGCTGGTTTTTAATCTAGGCCAAGGCCTAGCCAAATAAATTTAATTAATAAATGCCTAAAAGACATTTAGAAAACGAAAGCCTACACGAAATAAATGAATGAATACACAATATAATAACTATTTTCGCTTCTTTTCAAGATAGTCTGTAAATACTGAACACTAAATAAACTGAATCACAATTTCAAAATATTTTTAACCCAATGCGCATGCGCCTAGCCGCAAAGAATAGAAAACTAACTTACTATACAAATTAAATGTTTAATGTCTACGCCTTTATATATTTGAAACATTTAAGCACCGTTTTCAGGTATTTGAAATATCTAGCAAACATTTCGAAACAGCTATTATTCATTTCAGAAAACTAAGTTCGTTATGAGATGTCGAGTACACATTTCATATATGAGTGTCCCAAAACCATGTATACATTTTAAAAAACTTATAACAGGCGAACCCACTAACAAATTCAGATGATTTTTATTTCTTTTTATAGCCTATAGCCTAAGGAGATACAACAGCGAAATTGTTAACAGTCTTGCCTAGCCTAAGGAGATATAAAATCGAAATTGGTAATAGCCTTGCCTGCCTACAGTAAACATGGGAAATGGAAGTGTGCGCTTATCATTTGAGCAACGAAAATGGATACTAAAGTCGTATTTTAAAGTTGAGAAGATATCAAAGGTTCAACAACAATGGAGAGAGAATTTTGGAACTAATCCTCCAACTCGACTTACCATTTCACGTATCTGTGAGAAATTTGAAGTATACGGTACTGTGCATGATGTGTACAAGCAAGCGACTGGGCGTCCAAAGACATCAACAGATGCTAACACTTCCGATGAAGTGCTACAGGTATTCAACCGATCACCAAGAAAATCTGTGAGACAATGTGCTCGTGAAACAGGGAAAAGTAAGACAAGTGTCCACAGAATTCTGAAGAATGCTAAATGGAAATCTTACATCCCGAGATTATTACATGCCTTGAATGAGGATGATCCGAATCGCAGAATCCAGTTTTGCGAATGGTTTCGAGTAAAAAACACAGAAGATGGCCAATTTGCGGACAAAATTGTGTGGTCTGATGAGGCTACATTTAAGTTGAATGGTATAATTAATCGTCATAATTGCACATACTGGTCACAAGAAAATCAACACATTTATGTGGAACGACATGTAAATTTACCGGGTATAACTGTCTGGTGTGGTTTTTCTTCCAAAGGTTTGGTTGGTCCATTCTTTTTCGATGGTACAGTTACCGGTCAAAGCTACCTCAACATGCTTCGGGGAAAAGGTTTTCCTGCAATTCGACAGTTATACAGAGATGAGGGCATTTACTTTCAACAAGATGGAGCACCTCCTCATTACCATCAGGATGTCAGGAACTACCTTGATGAAACATTTCATTATCGGTGGATCGGACGACGAGGTAGTATCGAGTATCCACCACGTTCACCAGATTTGAACCCACTTGACTTTTTTTATGGGGTCATTTGAAAAATGAAGTATACAGTAGAAGACCTACATCACTTGAACAACTAAAGAGCACAGTTGAAGAAGCGTGTAGAAATATCCCTACAAACATTTTTGTTGAAGTCTGCCAATCAGTGAATCAAAGAGTGCAGTGGTGCATTGATGTCAATGGTCGACATTTCGAACACTTACCTGTTTCAAACAAATTAAACTATCTATTATTTCGATGTTGTATATTTTACCTATAAAAAGAAATAAAAATCATCTGAATCCGTTAGTGGGTTCGCCTGTTATAAGTTTTTCAAAAATGTATACATGGTTTTGGGACACTCTGTATATATATATATATATATATATATATATATATATATATATATATATATATATATATATATATATATATATATATATGTACTATTTACAGTGTGTATAAAAGCATACATTAACAATACTTTTCATCACATATACTTTGTACTTTACATATATACATTATATTTATGATATCCGTACTTGATGAATGATGTTGAAAACCATATAACATCATATATATGTAAAAGGCGTATCGCATCATTATATACACAAGGTAATATAATATATATATATATATATATATATATATATGTCATTGATCTGCATATGTCACATTGCAATTTTAATTGCAATCCACTTTGTTAGTCCTATATACGTACTTGTATAATGCAAGAATAAAATATAACTAAAACCTATCGATTATGTTAAGATGGTAACCAGATTTTTCTTTTGTTTATTGCAAATGGAGTACGCATGGAATGGCACTGAAGTAAAAGGGGAAAGCAACAGTGCCACATCATCCATCAGTATTTGTCAAAAGGGTGCCACACCCTTAAATTACATTTTTTGTACAACATGTCTAAGTCCCACATTATATCTACATACACACGCATACATTGACACACACACACACACACACACACACACACACACACACACACACTTACTCAAAGTAAGAAGTAACGTTTACTTATCCTGCAAGTAGTGTGCAGGGCTTCGGCTAATTAAATTAATAATTAAATTAATAATTAAATTACTAAGGTAATTAAATTTCAGCGTTTTCAATTAATTTACTCTAATATTTAAAGAGTAAATGGTAAATTACTCTAAATTGGTAGGATAACCATAGAGAATCACGTATATATTAACATAGTCCATGTATAGTTAATAGTTTTACGAGTAGAGGAATAAAATTCTATATTAGTATAGCTAAATTCACTAATCCGTGGTTTAGTGGACCTAAGCAGTAACTTATACAAAACAGAAGTTTTGTTTCATGCAAAAACATTTTTGATAGGTGCACTATCCAATGCGAGAATTTGTGCCAAAAATATTCTCTCCTCTATTGTATGGGCCAGTAGTTATCCAACCTATTCTGGCTCAAGGCACGTCAGTGCCATGTGTTCTTCTTTCGCGATACCCCGGAAGATTTTTGTCTAACACTGTTCAGCTTCCAGTTCCCTTCCCCCAAACATTACGTAACTTCAAACTGAGACCAAACAACTACGTATGAACGTAATAAATTCGAAATTTTTATATCTTTATTAAACGTTTAACCCTTTACTGCACAGAGGTCTTTTCCGAGACTGAATAAAATCGTCTGGCGTTAACCAGAACAAAATTAGTAAAGTTAACACTGTGCGCTAAAGGGTTAATAATTTTCAATTACTTCTTTTTCATTTGCGTGAAATTTCGTGGCGCCTCGGTTGGGAAACACTGGTATATGTCGCCATTTTGTGGTCATATATTGGCTCCTCCTTGCCGTATAAAAATATAATTTCAAGATTGTTTATTTTGTAGTATATATTCGTACAAAGATTGAAAAAAATATCGCATGCATAAAAACAAAAACAAAAAAATTTTGCACAACAAAAAAACTTATTTTTTTTACATTTTAAAAGGTTAAGAAAAATATGTATAACCTACTGATAATAAAAGTTATATATAAAGTAAAATGATAAGTCCTTTCTTGAAGACCCTGTATATATACATATTGTATATATATATATGTATATATGGATTTGATTCTCGAAAATCTTATTTCAATAGTGAAAAATACAATAATTTTTTTCCGGTAATCCACTGTTATCATAACTAATGATGAATTCAATGCATCTTATATTGAAAACACGCCAATTCAAAGTGTATATATAATTACTTATGTGTAGCATATATATGGACCCGCAATGTCTCGAGCTTCCCGGAGGTAACAAGACTTGCTCAATACAGTCTAATGCAGTGATGCACAAACCCTGGCCCGCGGGCCAAATGTGTCCCCTACGGGTCTTTTCAGTGGCCCCACGGGTCTTTTCAATTCAATGAAAAAGTTAGAATATAAAAGTGACCCAATTTATGACTTAGATGGAAAGTAAGTAGGCTAATACCTTTAGTTATTTTCTTCGCTTGGCCCTCACATCAAAAAAGTTTCTGCACCACTGGTCTAATGCAAAGAATTGAAAAATCAACCAACCCGATTATCCAAGCTATTCATCAGTCCTGCCTTATGTCTTCTAAGCTATGGAATTCATTGTATGAAAACGTCCGTCTGTAGCTTCACTTAACCTCGACATTATTGTACTATTTCTCATTAATTGTATTGCTATCCTTAGTATTTGAATTGTCATTGTATTCTATTGTTAGTTCGAATTATTAAATTTTAATATTTGTCATATGGATTATAGTCTGCCAATAAACTTTTTCATTTTCATCTTCATTTTACACCCCCCCCCCCACACACACACATATACATATATATACACACACACACAGAGGATATAGTAGTCGTTTTAGCATATTATTAATCCAATGTTCTCCACCATTCGCAACCATTCATTTAAGACTATGAAGAGCTACGTCGTGGTCATGTGAAAGCACCATGACCTTCCCATTAGACTAGCGAGGTCAGGTCTATCCATTAGTTGGATGGGTGATCAATACTGATCATCCCCCAGCATTCGGATGACGTAACAACCCTTAGATCATTCGCATCTCAAGTAAAGCTGTATCTAGGTCCCCTCCGTCAAATGACCTTTGCCATTACGAAGGAGGTGAAATAACCCCAAATATTACTTATTAAAATTAATAATAATTTTACTCTACTCCGCAAAGCTAAAATTAGTGATCTTAATTCAACAGAAACTTTTATTTTCCTTTGTAAGCCAGATAAGAATTATGGTTACACTAAGATAAGAATTATGCCTACAATAAGATAAGACTTATGGTTACAATAAGATAAGACTTATGGTTACACTAAGATAAGACTTATGGTTACAATAAGATAAGAATTATGATTGCAATAAGATAAGACTTATGGTTACAATAAGATAAGAATTATGATTACAATAAGATAAGACTTATGGTTACAAAGTATTCCATAATTTGAACATATTAAACGAGAGTACGATTTCTTGTCCAGAAATTAATAGCCTTTTATTGAAAAATAAGCAAATAAATTTTAATGTTTTAACAAGATAAGATAAGCTGAAGATGAAATTTAATTAACTACTTGACTAATGATACATATCATCAAGAGCCCCAGGTCATGCTGGAGGCCCTGCCTGTGTTTGTTATTTGGTCCAGAAGAGAATCATATGTTCTTCTGAACTCGATATTCAATGTATCCATATATATATATATATATATGAACTCAGAATGGTTCCCTGAGGTTTTTTTTATGATACACACAGACCGTGCATGGAACAAGGAACTCTTCTAGGAACATTAAATCCACTATAGTCCGAATAAGTAATGGTAAATGACAAATACTATAGTTTTTTCTTTTCATGATGCTAGCCCGACGTGGGCAACGGGCCACTCGCAAAAAGGCCCCATGCACGGTCTGTGTGTATCATATATATATATATATATAACCGCAAATTTTTCATAAATTTAGCATATATATATATATATATATATATATATATATATATATATATATATATATATATATATATATATATATATATAATCCACTAGCTTTCTGCACGACCGCCATATTCTGCATGAACACCAAACCCTGTCATAATTTTTATCTGAATTTTTATATCCATGAACATGATTTGGAGAGACTTCCTCCCAACTGGCTGGAAATTAAAATTTATTTTACGCCGAATGAAAATCTTCTGCCTGCGTGTATTCTTGCAAGCACAGTTCCTTATTAAGTCAACTATAATTAAATTCCACGCATCGATTATTCATTTTTGCGTTCATGTTTGATATTTTTTATGTACTTCTGTTTATAAGACCGTTTTGTACAAAGGTTAAAAAAAATCACAAATTAATTAATTGACTATAGAATGTATAGATAATAAAATGGTTTGGATCAGAAATAAAAAGAAATACTTATTATATTATATATTATATTTTATATATTTTATATATGTGTGTATATATATATATATATATATAATATATATATATATATATATAATATATATAGATATATATATATATATTTATTTTTATTTTTTTGTATTATATATAGCCAAGATCGATGGTTGCAAAGAACTCAACTACTGGGAAAGACTATATAAACTAGGTCTGTACTCCTAGAAAGAAGAAAGAAGAGGTACACCATAATAT
>JAJOZX010005691.1:207500-267500 GCA_023014485.1 Bathynomus jamesi | reverse complement strand
ATATATATATATATATATATTATATGTTAAGTTATGTATAAATTGCAACGATGATTCTGAACCCATTATTATTATATAAGTATGAAGAACAATGGAAGGGTGAATGAGTAAACACAACTCTTTTTATAAAAACCTGTATATCACTACAAAAAAATTTTAAGCTGTTTTTATATAGTTTCTCATTGACTTTTTTTTTATTTATTTATTCACTTAAAATTTACACAAATCATAAGCTAAAATGGATTTTTTTTTTTAAAGAATATCATTCCATTTTTGAACCTCCGTAATTATTCCATTGCAGGGAGTTCAAAAACTATGAGAAACTTTCTGAAATAGGCCCTACGCTCGGTGACAAGATTTAGAAATCTATCTATCTATCTATCTATCTATCTATTTGGCTACGTATTTATCTTTATATATGGTGAATAAAACCACGAAGGAGAGGAAGCACAGAATGGTGCTCAAGCGCTTTCGTCTAATGACATCCTCAGGAACACTAAGTAAATAAAGAGTTCAAGACTATATACAAGTTACAAAAGAAAAAAGTATATACATAGAGGGTGTCCCAAAAAAACTATATACTCTTTATAGCATCATATATTTTATAATTTAAAAAAACCCAAACAATATATTGTTATAGCAATTGCCAATGAAAGGTAAATTAGTAATCTAAGTGATCAAAATGTTACAGCGAGTTGTTTGCATATAAAATTTAATTAACTACGCCAAGTGCTCAAAATGTTCTCCGGCGGCATGAATGCACTTTTGAATGCGTCGACTAACTGATTCGCAGACATGGACTAATGTGGATGCTGTGATGGTCCCGCACTTTTCCCTAATTGCATCCTTAAGGTGTTCGAGTGTTGCGGGTCTTGTACCATAAACTGCATCCTTCAGGTAGCTCCACAAGTAAAAATCAAGTGGAGTCAAGTCTGGTGAACGTGGAAGATACTCAACGCTTCCTCTTCGTCCTATCCAACGGTTAGGCAACGTTTCATTGAGGTACCTTCTGACATCACAATGATAATGAGGGGGGGGGCTCCATCTTGTTGAAAGTAAAAGTCGTCGTTTCCAAACAACTTCCGAACTGCGGGTATAATTTCTGTCCGCAGCATGTCGAGATATGCAGCACCGGTAACTGTCCCATTAAAGAAAAATGGTCCAACCAAACCCCTGGATGATAAACCACACCATGCTGTTAATCCTGGTAAATTAACATGTTTATCCACATAAACGTGTTTATTATCAAGTGACCAGTACCTGCAGTTGTGTCGATTACAAAGCCTTTGATAAAACAAGGCCAGGCTTAGTCGACGCATTCAAAAGTGCATTCAAGCCGCCGGAGAACATTTTGAGCACTTGGCGTAGTTAATTAAATTTTATATGCAAACAATTTGCCATAACATTTTGATCACTTAGATTACTAATTTACCTTTCACTGGCAATTGCTATAACAATATATTGTTTTTTTTTTTTAAATTATAAAATATATGAGGCTATAAAGAGTATATAGTTTTTTTGGGACACCCTATATATATATATATATATATATATTATATTATATATATATATATATATATATATATATAATTATGCGGGTTGCTTCTACAGAGCTTCAATTTAATATTTAAGAGAAATCCAATGACAAGGAGAAATGTAAATGCCATGAAAAGTCTTCTTTATTGCGCAACGTTTCGAGCAATACGCTCATCTTCAGGCTGTTTAATAACAATGTGAAATTAAAATCAATATTGAATGAAAAACAAAACAGAAAATTTCTATAACCTATTCGTAAAGACAAATTTTAAAAGACTGAGAAAAGAGGGTTAAATTCTAAGTTATACAGATTTACATATAAAAATTAAGAAGTTATTTTTAAATACATGTAGTAAATGTGAAATTAATACACTGGAAAAATTACCAATAGTACACTGGAACAATGGAGCTATCTACCTTACACTGCGGTATCCGAGGCTGACTAATTTGAGCAGAGGCAAAGAACGGGAACACGAAGGATGGCGAGGGCGATAGGGAAGGAGGGATTATAAGGAATTGGGGAAGGAGGAGGGATCATAGCAAATTGAGAGGGACGGCCGATGAGTCAACATTCAGACTAGGGACAATGCTTTAATGAAAAGGGATTCTAAAATTCTTAGTGAGTTGGGACAAGTATTACAACCAGAATTTTAAAATTGTCTAAAGTGACATCAATTTTGCATTTAATGCTGTGTTCACGAATACTCGAGGCTTCCTTAGTTTTTAAAATTTTACCTGTTCGGCCACTTATTCCGTTGTTTCAAATATATAAGCCTTCGTTTTTTCTTTACTTTGAAAAATTTTTCAATGGCTTGAAAAATGTTCCCCATGTGGGGGATTTCAATAATTTCAAATGTCAGTTCTCAAATTTAACTCAAGAATTTTTTCTTAAACTTAGAAATCTTAAATTTCAATCTTTCATATTTAGGAAGAGTGATTTGCAGTGTATTAAGAATTTGGCAAAGAACCAGGAGATTGTTGTGACTAGACCAGACAAGGGTAACGGAGTGGTTATTTTGAATAAATCGGACTACATAAACAAAACTAATGAAATCCTAAGTGATCTTACTAAATTTAAACAAATTCTAGAACCTGTAAATAAAGTCATTGTAAGGTTAGAAGACCAGGTTAATAGATTTCTGTCACGACTAAAGTCCTTAAAGATAATAAAAAATGATACTTACTCTCAGTTGTTCGCATCTGGTGCTAATCTTGCTCAATTATACTGTCTGCCTAAAATCCATAAAGCTGGAACACCTCTCCGTCCTATTTTAGCTTCGTATACTTACCCACCTTTCAATTGGCAAAATTTGTTGTTCGTCTCCTGTCCCCCTTTGCGAAAAATGTTACACTATAAATAACTCGTTTGAATTCCAAAAAGAACTCCTGGGTAAAACTTCGATTCAAAAAAGTTTTTTGTCAGTTTTGATGTAAAGTCACTTTTCACAAATGTACCTGTATCTGAAACTATTGCCATTATTTTAGATAGGGTTTTTAGCTCAGTTGATAATTTTCATGGTTTTTCATTCTCTTGAAGGAACTTTTAGAATTGGTCTTCAAACAATTATTTCACTTTCACATAAGGTTTACCAACAAATTGATGGGGTAGGGATGGGATCACCAGTCGGACCGTTAGCAGCTGACTTTTTATGACTCATTTAGAAAGTGTAATTTTTAGACAATCTCCCACTCATCTCAAGCCAATTTTCTATCGACGCTTCGTTGATGATTCGATAGCAGTCTTTGATAATGCGGTACAAGCGCAACAATTCTTTAACTTCCTAAATTCTTTGCACCCCAATATAACGTATACAATGGAAACTGAACAAAATGGCTCCCTCCCCTTCTTAGATCTTTTAATTCGAAAAAACGGTGATTCTATTACTACATCAGTTTATAGGAAACCCACTTTCACTGGTTGGGCATGAATTTTTTTAGTTTTACTGATTTCAACTATAAGATGTCTTGTATTAAAACTCTCCTGTTCAGAGGATATAATTTGACCTCTAATTTTACCTTACTTAATGATGAATTTAATAATCTAAGATCATACTTTACTAATAATAGTTTTCCTGTTCAATATGTAGACAAACTAATTAGATCCTCTTAAATAATGTTTATAGCCCTCAACTTCCATGTATTACAGTGCCGAAGGATATAAAATATTCTTGGTACCTGAAATGGGTCCTTTGAATAAGGAATTTAAGCTTAAATTTACAAAATTGTTAAGGAAATTTTTTATCATACTGATTTCCGCATCATATTTATTAATAAAACGTCTTTAGGTAGCTTTTCTCAGCGAAGGATCGAACCCCTGACTCGTTGCGTAGCGGTGTTGTATATTTATTTACCTGCCCAGGTGTCTCCTTGGGAATTACATCGGCAGCACTGTTCGCTCTCTCAGGGCTAGATTTTATTCGCATATGGGAATAAGTGGCCGAACAGGTAAAATTTTAAAAACTAAGGAAGCCTCGAGTATTCGTGAACACAGCATTAAATGCAAAATTGATGTCACTTTAGACAATTTTAAAATTCTTGGTTGTAATACTTGTCCCAACTCACTAAGAATTTTAGAATCCCTTTTCATTAAAGCATTGTCCCCTAGTCTGAATGTTGACTCATCGGCCGCCTCTCAATTTGCTATGATCCCTCCTCCTTCCCCAATTCCTTATAATCCCTCCTTCCCCTATCGCCCTCGCCATCCTTCGTGTTTCCCGTTCTTTGCCTCTGCTCAAATTAGTCAGCCTCGGATACCGCAGTGTAAGGTAGATAGCTCCATTGTTCCAGTGTACTATTGGTAATTTTTCCAGTGTATTAATTTCACATTTACTACATGTATTTAAAAATAACTTCTTAATTTTTATATGTAAATCTGTATAACTTAGAATTTAACCCTCTTTTCTCAGTCTTTTAAAATTTGTCTTTACGAATAGGTTATAGAAATTTTCTGTTTTGTTTTTCATTCAATATTGATTTTAATTTCACATTGTTATTAACAGCCTGAAGATGAGCGTATTGCTCGAAACGTTGCGCAATAAAGAAGACTTTTCATGGCATTTACATTTCTCCTTGTCATTGGATTTCTCTTAAATATATATATATATATATATATAATATATATATAAATAATTAATATAGAAATAAAAATTGTGGGAGGAGCATACAAAACTGTAAGGAAAACTACCAATTTTAGCACTTTGCCCGAATTCAACACAAGATCAAATTTTATAGTTAATGCCTGAATGATATATAGGTAAAATTACGTCTCCTTAGGGGATCCTATTTCATATGTATATATATATATATATATATATATATATATATATATATATATATATATATATAAATAAATTGAAATATAAAAATTGTAAGAGAGCATACATATTTATAAGGGAAAACTACCCACGTTTTAGCACTCTGTCTTTCTTGTCTAAATCCTTTCTGAACGAATTCAACACAAGGTCAAATGGATTGTTTACAACCAATTTTATAGATAAGGCCTGAATGATATATAGGTCACAAAAAATATTAAAAAAATATAAAACTAGATTGAAAAATAAAAATTGTAAGAGAAGCATGCAAATTTATAAGGAAACACTACCAAAGTTTTAGCACTCTACCAATGTTCCCTCTAAGGTGTGCGCACACACGTTGTGAAACCCGCGCACACAGCAAAATAAAATGCGCACAGGCTCAAGCGTATCATGAGTTACGACAGTAAATGAAGTAATTTCAAAAATTTCAGTTTAATGAATTCTATAAAGAACAAATTAAGAAGCCGCTTGAAAGAAAATCATTTGGACATGCTCATGCGAATTAAAAGTTACCTGAATGATGACGGATGTATTAATCTTCATAGACTTTATTTAGAATGGGCAAATGCTAAAGATCGTAGGGAGAAATCATAATCATACTTAAATGAAAGGCACTTTCATTTAATGTATTTTGATTATATTTTATTTTATTGAATTTTATTTTTTTTACTTATTCCTATTTTGTGAATGGATAAAATCATGTATTAATCTTGATAGTCTATTTTAAATTGCTAAATGCTAAAAAAAAATTTGAGAAATAACTAAAATAGTAATTTTCAATTAATGCTATTTTTATTTTATTTCTTTATTTTGTTGAATTTTATTTTACTATTTTTTATTTTATTCATATTTTTAGAATAGATAAAATGTTTTCTTTTTTAAGAATATATAATATTTAATTTTGAAGATAATAGCGCTCAGAAAAGTTTGCACAATTTTTCACCATGAATCTAAATGTATGCACAGCGAAAATTTCTTGCGCACACGGACTAAAAAAAATTAGAGGGAACATTGCACTCTACCCTTCTTGTCTAAATCCCGTCGATCCCGTTGTTTTGAATTCGTTCAGAACGGATTTAGACAAGAAGGGTAGAGTGCTAAGACTTTGGTAGTGTTTCCTTATAAATTCGCATGCTTCTCTTACAATTTTTTTATTTTTCAATTTAGTTTTTTTTTGTGACCTATATATCATTCAGGCCTTAACTATAAAATTGGTTGTAAACAATCCATTTGATCTTGTGTTGAATTCGTTCAGAAAGAATTTAGACAAGAAGGGCAGAGTGCTAAAACGTGGGTAGTTTTCCCTTATAAATATGTATGCTCCTCTTACAATTTTTATTTTTCAATATATATTTTTTTATTTTTTTTATTTTTTTTTTTGTGACCTATATATCATTCAGGCATTAACTAAAATATGATCTTGTGTTGAATTCGGGCAAAGTGCTAAAATTGGTAGTTTTCTTTACAATTTTGTATGCTCCTCCCACAATTTTTATTTCTATATTATTATATAATATATATATTTTTTTCTTGTAACCTGTATATAGTCTTGAACTCTTTATTTACTTCAGTGTTCCTGAGGATTTCATTAGACGAAAGCGCTTGAGCATCATTCTGTGTTCCTTTCCTTCGTGGTTTATTCATCATAAATATTTTCACGTGTACTTTCGTGAAATAATTTTCTTATCTTTATATATCTATAGTTATCATGCAATATATAGATATATTACTCGCACGTGTATATATGCACAATTAATTGACATGTAAGTTCATTCACTGCGCGATTTAAAATGCTAATTTTTAAGTTTTTAAAATTTATGAAATTCTAAAATTTTACGATAAATGATCAGGATTTTCAACATTATACACTTGGCATTTGATGGGTCATTTATTTGTAGTTGAGAGATACTTATCTTAAAAAGAATAATATTAAGTAAAAATGAAATGATAATAAAATATTACTTTACACTACAACTAAATACAACTTTAACAAATGAATCAAGCATCAGATAAATTTCGTGAATGAAATAAATAAATGATGAGCGAAAATTAACGTGGAAATTTACTAATAAAATAATGAAATAATTCTTTTTATTTTTTATAAAATAAATAAAATTTTACAATTTTACAATTTTATAATTTTACAATTTTACAATTTTTGTTACAATAATTTTGACATAAAATAAATAATTGTGAAATTAAATTACACAGGCCTGCGATGGTTTTGTTGTCCGAAATATTTTTTCACTTATATAGTAATTTTTGCACGCTGATTCCGAAAATAATATTAATTTTTCGCCATCACGTACAGATTTTTCATAAAATGTCATATTTCATATTACATATGTAAGTAATTTTCATTAAAATTGACTCAATTAAATTTTGATTAAAAAGATATAAAAACTACTGTCTATAAATGCTTCCGGATCAGAAGTGACGTCATAGCGTCTTCTAGAACATTCGAGAAACGCAGCGCTAGTATATAAGTGATTGACAAGCCACGAGATGAGTCAGTCTGTCTAGTGCGTGCGAGGTTATTCAAAGGTGCGCGGTGACTATATTTCTCTTTTGAAATTTGTTTATTTGTCGCTATTGCAACCAGAGGGTATGTAAATAGCCCAAACATTTTCTGTTATACTTGTGGAAAATTTACTGTGAAAAAACAAAGGCGAGATATGCATCCTATGCGTACTTCGGAATGAAACTTGGGGATCAAGACAAATCATGGGATCCATATAAAGTTTGCAGTGTTTGTGTTGAACAACTTAGACTGTGGAGTAAAGGTAAAAAAGATTCTTTACCTTTTGGGATTCCAATGGTCTGGCGTGAGCCTAGAAATCACAGCAATGACTGCTATTTTTGTTCATGTAACGTGCAAGGCTACAATACTAAAAATAAAAAGGAAATTTCTTATCCAAACTTTCACTCTGCTATAAGACCTGTTGCTCATGGACCTGGTATACCTGTAACTACTAAACCAAATACTCTTGATATAACTTCATCTGATTCGATGTCTGATGACGATAGAAACGATGATATTGATTGTTTTTAAACCGAAACATCTGGTGAACCCCAATTGTTTACACAAAGTGAACTTAATGATTTGGTAAGAGACTTGTGTCTCCTGAAGGATTCTTCAGAGATTTTGGGATCCAGACTTCGTGCAAAGAACTTGCTTTCTCCCGGGACGTCATTTTACTGGTACAGAAATCGAGAAAAAGAATTCATCCAATATTTTTCTCAAGAAAACTCACTGGTATATTGCAACAATGTTTCGGAACTAATACTTAAGCTAGGTGCTGCAGTCTATGACCCAAATGAGTGGAGACTTTTCATTGATTCCTCCAAAAGAAGTCTAAAGGCGTCCTCCTTCACAACGGTAACTTGTATGCATCCGTTCCTGTGGATCATTCGGTTCACTTGAAGGAAACGTACAAAAATCTTGAGTTTCTTCTAGCTAAGGTTAAATACAAAGAACACGGTGATTTGTATGTTGTTAGGTTAATAACCAGGTTATACGAAGTTTCCATGTTTTTTGTGTGAATGGGATAGCCGAGCAGGAACTCAGCATTGGATAAAAAAGGAATGCCCACGCAGAGTCAATCTGACACCTGGTTCTAAAAACATTCAACGTGAAAGTTTGGTTAACAGAAGAAAGTCCTTTTACCTCCGCTTCACATAAAATTGGGCTTGATGAAGCAATTTGTTAAGGCCTTGGACGAAGATGGAGATTGTTTTAAGTATATATGTGGTAAATTCCCAACTTTTTCGGAAGCAAAATTGAAAGAAGGAATTTTCGTTGGTCCCCAGATTAGAAAACTGACTTTGGATGAACGCTTTGAAAAAACAATGAACAATCTTGAAAAAGAAGCGTGAATTGCTTTAAAGGATGTTATCAGCAAATTTTTGCGGAACAACAAGGACCCGAATTACCAAAACATTGTGAACAACATGCTAAATATGAGTTGGGTTGTAATATGAGTTTAAAATTACATTTCTTACATTCACACTTGGATTACTTCCCTGAGAGTTTCGGAGCACTCAGCGAAGAACAAGGAGAACGGTTTCACCAAGACATCAAAGAAATGGAGAAGAGATATCAGGGAAGGTGGGACATCAGCGTGATGGCTGATTACTGCTGGATGTTTAAACGGTATACTCCAGAATTATTACATAAAAGAAAAGGAACAGTACGTACATTCGAGACTAAAAGACATAGATCTCATAAGAAAACGCAGGACAAATAAAGATGAATATGTAATTGACGTTAATAGTCTTCTTTCTTTTTAAAGTTGTTTGCGTTTGTAATTAGTAATAATAACAAAGTGAAATAGGTACCTAATGTAAATTGAAATAAATAATATTTATTTATGTTGTTTTTTCCCTTCCAGTTTGCAGAAAATCCTTACGTGATAGAAAAAAATGGACACCTTACTCGAAATCAGCGTAGTTGAATTATATAAAATCAGTTATTAGTAAGTAAACAACTCTTACAAAGTTCTCATTCGCAGGCCTGTGTTATTTATTTAATTTAATTTGGCCTTTAAATTTTAGTCATTAATGGGCTCTCAAATTAATTAAAGATAAAATATCACTTCAGAGGTAGTTATGATTAATAATATATGAATGATGAATAAGAATAAAACATCACTTCAGAGGTAGTAATGATTAATAATGTATGAATGATGAATAACAATAAAACATCACTTCAGAGGTAATTATGGTTAATAATATATAAATGATGACTAAAAAGTATTAATTAATTTAAAATGGATATAAACGAACTAATATTAATTGAAAATTAGACAATAAATTTTTAATGATTGTGAAGTCAGCCATTTAAAGTCAATGTTAAAATATTTATTTTATATAATTTGGTCCTTGATCTTTTGGGCCTTACTGGGCTCTCGGATTAATGAGAGATAAAATATAAGACATGACATATATACAGTATAAGTCACGTTTAAATTATGATTAATACTCGTACATAAACGAACTAATAATGGAAATACAGTAGGTAAATTGATATTAATTTATTATTATTATAGATATGAAACTGTAGTAATGTCTAATTAATGAAGTAATGTCTAATTAAAAAAATTAGAATGTTTTGGTTATAAGAAATTGAAAGAATATAATAATATTTAATAAATATAATTACGATAAATTATAAGAAATTAATAGAGATTATTAAAATGATAATAAAATACTGGTTGGCAAACAGGAGTGGGCCCAAAAGCGGAGGCTGTGGAAGTACCCTTCAGTCACCGGCCCGCATTGCGCCCAAGACCTTGGTGTTTTCGTGTTAGAATGTAATTGTGAATTTAGATTATTCTTTTGTGTCTCTCTCGGCCTAAGTATTATAATAAAATACCCCCTCGCATTACCCCGTTTAACTAAGTCTGTTTCGGTAATAATAAAGTAGTAAAAAGTGTAAACAAGAGTATGATTAATCCCCGGTCTCCCTCGCATTGTTTAAAATGTTAACGGTTTCCACCTCGGCCGCTACCACGCGTTTATAAAGTATTGTGAAAACGATTAAAGAGAGTGTAAAGATAAAAGTGGAATCACGACATTCTGGTGGCAGCTAACCTTATTAAATTGTTATCAATTTAATAATACAAATCCACGTACTCCGTCATTAAAATAGGCTTATGCAATTTTTTTTCGTGTCTTAT
Organism: Bathynomus jamesi; assembly: GCA_023014485.1. Taxonomy (NCBI): domain Eukaryota; kingdom Metazoa; phylum Arthropoda; class Malacostraca; order Isopoda; family Cirolanidae; genus Bathynomus; species Bathynomus jamesi. The sequence continues at coordinate 256,972 of JAJOZX010005691.1, read as the reverse complement.
AAATAGGAATTGGAAATTTGTGCGTGTGTTCTTTCGATTAATCACGATCATTTTCCACGTTCTCCGTATAAAGAAAATTGGTAGATATTCTGTTTCGCTACCCGTTTTAAAGTATTTATAAAATTAAACAAAGTCTGATTCCCTTTTCGTCAAAATTCGATGAGTCAAGATGGCGCCCATTATTTTCCAAACTCTTCTCAGCGTAGCGTCCCTTCGAAATTTTCGCGCGCGACCAAATTTTTTTTTTCTTTCCTCTTCTCGCGGGAGAGAGTAGATTTTCAAACCGCTCTGACTCAAAAATTTCTCTTAGCTCGTAGTCATCTTGTCGAGACGGTTGTAATGTGGAGTCAAAAATTGGAGTCCTGTCCCGACTCAATTTGAGTCTGAAATTTGATTCGCGAGTCGTTTGTTTCTTCTTCGCGCTGTTTCTTTCGTTTTTGTTCGGCGGTCGGAGAGAGAAATTTCAAAATTGAAAAAAGAAGCGGTCCTGTGACTCATCATTCTTTTCATTTCCTTTCGTTCACTTTCCCTCCTGTCTAAAGCCTACCTAATTTGCGTTTAAAGTTTTTTGTGTATGCATTTTCTGAGTTAGCAAATTGTGGTGATAATAATAGTAATAATGATAGTTAAAAAAAAAAAATACACTTATATGAATTACATTGATTTAGGTTTAAATGATTGTGGCATGCATTTCTATACAGTAAAATTTTAAAAGTTTGTGCGTAAATTTGTAACGCATTTCTAGGTAATGAAAATATGCATTATATATATATATATATATATATATATATATATATATATATATATATATATATAATATAGTAGAGCGTTCTCAGAGATTCAATGATTAACAAAATTTTCAGAATTTATTAGGTAGTTTTTAAGATTACTCTTTGACTGGATGTATATAATGGTAGGCTTATTTTATTGTTTAATTACAGACTTTTAGGGTAAGGACGAAAGTTGGTGTATAATTTTAAGTATCGCGGCTTATTTGATTGTTTATTAAGGTAGCTGGGTTGATTCATTTTTACGGGCTTTTAAGGCAAGGCCGAAATAATTTTAAGTATCGCTTCTAATTTTCGCTTTATAGGTTAAGTTAATTTTAAAGTGAACGTCGAAAAATAATTTTAAGTATCGCTTCTAATTTTCGCTTTATAGGTTAAGTTAATTTTAAAGTGAACGCTGTAAGATTATAGGTTTGCCGTATATGAATTGTGTGGGACTTGAATATAAGCTAAATTGGTTTAATTGAAATAGAGAAATTGTGTCGTAAAATTTTCGATAAATTAATTTTTTTTTTTTTACTTTTTATATACTCATTAATTCTGTACTTATATATTAACTTATACTTATATATCAATTATATATATAATTATATATATTTATATACGCATTAATTTTTATAGGTAGGCTGATTATTGTTGTTTATTTTTTTCTTTTATTTTCAAGACAAATTCCGAGTGATGTTTTGTATAGTTAGGCTTTTAATTTTTTTTTATTCTGAAATTAAATTTTATTGTGATAGGGAATGGTTTTTTGTTTAATGTTTTATTTTGGGTATAAAAAATGAAACGTCTTTTTTTTTCGTTTGCGCGTTTGCATAGAAAATATTACAAAATTATGTTAGGATGTAATGCAGTTTCATTCGGTTAGAAATATTTTTACAGAGGCTCGCTTACAAACAAAGCGAACATTCTTCATTATAAAATGATTTGTTTTTGTTTTTTTGTTTACATAGTAGGTTGCGTGTATTTTTGGGTTCATAATATCTGTTCTTATTTAGAATAACGATGTAAATTTGTAGTTTCACTTGGAAACGATAAATTACTGGGATTTTTGTAATTTACAAACCATACTGGGTTTTGTGTTGAAGGAGAGAGTGGTCTCTCATGTGTAATTTGTGAATTGCGAGTTTGATTCCTATGAAATTTAGCTTTTTAAGTTGGAATAATGTATTAAATTAATTTTCGGTATTAAATTTTTTTTATTTAATAACTGGTTTGGAAAATTATTATTGTTTAAAACTTCAGTCGGGTTTACTAATGCAGTTAAAACATTGGCTCTAGTGTTCACCCGGAGATGGAGCCTTTTAGATGGCCAAAAGTTTGTGGTATCTATGTGTGCTTCCCCCAAAGTGTAAGAGGGTTTGTGATTTTCAGAGAATTGATGACATGAAGTTTCTGGGTTTCATTTTTGTCTTTTGTATTTGAATGTATCGATGTAATTTCTGAAGGTAGTTTGAATAATAATATTTGTTAAATTATAATAACGGTTACTATGTATGGGCGCTTTTATATTTCTACTGTACAGTTTTTGTTTCGTTGCGTTTCATGAATTTTTTATTCTCCGATGTAACTACCATAATGAATTGGTAGCTAGGCTGTGATTAAAATTTTTTGAATTCTGTAAAATTTGTAATAGTTTTTCCGTGAATTTGGCCAGAGCAAATTTGTAGTTATTGTTTCGAAGTGAACTGTCGAGAAAATTCGGTAAATTAAATATGAAATGATAATCAGTAGCAGTATAAACGTTTCGAATAACTTTTTTTTCAAAATTTCTAGAGGTTCGATTTGGAGGCAACTAAGTTGGATCCGAGTTCCATCCATTGAGTTTAGTTGACCCGATAGGTGATCGATCACCAGAGAGAGAGAGAAGAGAAGAGATGAGAAGAGACAGAGAAGAGAAACCGAATGCGCAGGGTCTTGGCGCAGGACAGTTTCGGAAGAGAAGAGAAGAGACAAAAGAAACCGAATGTGCAGGGTCTTGGCACAGGAAAGTTTCGATCGAAGATGGTCTACTGGTATTTTTCGGGCAGTAGCTTGGTCACGCTGCTCGATGCTTCACTAAATATGTGTTTTAGCACTCGGTAGGCAGCCATGAGAGCTTGAACGAGTGTCTAAGGCTTTAGTGTCCATACAGACATACAGTAGGCTTGTTTGCGAACTGCCTACGGCGAAGTGATCGTTTTGATTATTGCCAGTGAGAGAGCCCCTCAGCTAGACGTAGGAAGAGCAGCGTTCACCGACAAAAGTGAGATGAGACAGACGAATTGATTCGTCGACTTCTAGAATTGCAAATTCCGTCCAATTCGGGTGCGTGGTTTCCACTTTCAGTATATCTCCCCCCTTGATCCTTTTAGAATTGACGTCTCTCTTGTTTTTTTCGCCATTTGGAGAGAGAGCGGAAACCAACCTAAAGCGTGCTGACCTCAGTGACCTGTTGCATGTTTATGGCAATCCCTTGCATTCTAGCGAAGTGAGCAGGAGCTGCGATTGAAAATTGAAGTCCGTTGTCAACTGTGCGGATTTGCGATCTAAACAACGTCCAGCTATGAATGTACTGATTATTATGTAATGAAATTATAGTGAAAGGGTGCGATTATTGCCCATATTTGTTTTGTGCTTCGTGAAATAGTATGTGCGCTCTGGTCATTATTTTATATAACGTTTTCTTATTTTTTCTGTTGCCCTGATAGTAACTGTATAACTATATAAATACTGTTTCGAATGTAAAGCGATCTTTGATGGGAATCGCTGGAATAGATTGTGAACTTGAAATTTGTAACCAATGTTAAGAAAATTGTCCGTTATTTTTTTTTGGCACGTTATAGATTCGTTACAGGTTGTAAACTTGATTATTAGTGTGAAATGTTATTTTATGCAAATGTTTTGTGAAATTATAAAGTTTTTTTTTCGATTTTTATAAAAATGATACAAAATCTGATATGTGGAATTTGTCCATTCTAATGATTTCTTGTCTATCTCTAACTTGAATTTGTTAAAGAAAAAGAAAGAAAAAAATTGCAAACTAAATAACTGTTGAATAAATAATAAATTTGTTAAACGTTATTAATAAGTTTTCCTAGTGTAAACTTATTTTCAAGGGGGTGATGCGAGTGTAGTAATGTCTAATTATGTAGTAATGTCTAATTAAAAAATTAGAATGTTTTGGTTATAAGAAAGTAAAAGAATATAATAATATTTAATAAAAATTATTACGATGAATTATAAAAATTAATAGAGAGTATTAAAATTATAATAAAATACTGGTTGGCAACCAGGAGTGAATTTAGATTATTCTTTGTGTCTCTCTCGGCCTAAGTATTATAATTAAATCCCTCCTCGCATTACCCCGTTTAACTAGTCTGTTTCGGCTAATAATAAGTAGTAAAAAGTGTAAACAGAGTATGATTAATCCCCGGTCTCCCTCGCATTGTTTAAAATGTCAACGGTTTCCACCTCGGCGCTACCACGCGTTTATAAAGTATTGTGAAAAAGAGTAAGATAAATGGAAGAAAGAGTAAGTAAATAATTATACAAATGAAAGGAAGGGGAATCACGACAAAACAAATAGCAGAGTTATTAGTGGATATGAATATCATACATTACAAAGAAATGATAGTTAGATACGAGGAAATGAGCAAGTTATAAAGTAATGTACATTTAATCCTAGGTTTTAATTAGTATTCCATTATTAATCTAGACTTCAATTGATTTTTAAACGAATTTACATTAAAAAACAAACAAAAATGATACAGTTTTCCACATAATTTTTATAATATAATTATGTTACTGATTAATAACCATAGCGAACGAACCTCGACAGACATTTCTCAGAGGTATATAGGAAGGCGGGTAGGGGAAAATGCCCCACCCCCTGCATTCTATTCCCCAATTCCTTCGGAGACTTGAGGAGACTTGATTGGGGAAGAAAACCCACAAGGTTTCTCGTTCCTTCCAATAAACTCAATTGACGTAAATACATCAATAAACACTTAAACAGTCTTAAAAACAAAAGAATGCTTCATACATTCCATACCAAACAAACATATAAGTCGTGTCGGGATATACAGGGTGATTCACTCGCTGGTAGCCCCAACGGATATATTAGCGATACTCTGAGGCTACAGGCGAGTGAATCACCCTGTATTATTTCTGAACCGCTTGCTCAATGCCCTCTCTATATATAATTATGCTCTTCAGACCGGATATTGCTCCGATTTTCTAAGGGTAGCTTGCGTACGCCCTATATTTAAAAGTGGTAACCCGGAAGTCGCTACAAACTACTGTCCAATATCTATCTTGCCGACTACGGATTTTTATTTTTTTTTATAAAATCATATATTGACAGCTAATAGTGGTTTCGCGAAGAACATATTGTCATTCTACCAGTTCGGCTTTAAGGCAAAACCTTCTACAGAAAATGACGTTATTGCCTTAACTGAGGTACTCAATAAAAATTTAAACAATAAAACACTTCAACTGCAATTTTACTGAACCTATCCAAAACTTTTACTCCACTAGAACACTCATTTCTAACCCCAAAATTGTCTCTTTGTGTAATAAGAAGTGGTGTGTCATTAGGTTGGTTCAAATCCTACTTAAACAGTAGATACGCAATACATCAGACTATACACAAACGTGAGTCAGACTTTCAGTCAATCATACACGGAGTGCCACAGGGTTTTGATATTGGAACTCCTCCTATTCCTGCGTTATGTTAGGGCGGTCAAAAGTCAATAAAGTCAAATTGTTTCCTATGGGGCACTTTTCGCTGAAACGACTGAAAATGCAATAAAAACCACTGTAGGGGGTATATTACCAAAGTTAATAGGTCAACCAAAGTCAACTTTTACCTGTTATGGTCAAAAAATAGCAATGAGGTAAATAAAGTCATTTTTTGGAATAAATAATTAAAATAACTAAAAATTGGCATCTTCTTGGTTAACTGGCAACTTCGCTGCTCGTATTTGTCTTATTCAGTTATGTCCGTTCTGGTTTTGGATGTGGTTGTTGTTGTATGTATTGTGGTTACTGGTTACCATTTTGATTTGTGATTTTTTCTGATTTGTGATTTCACTGATTTCGATTTCTTTTGATTTCAGATATTTAAAATGCCAAAAGTTGCAGTTAGTTCTATTGCTAAGTGCGCGCTATAATTGCAAAATATCCTAATGAATTCATTTGTTCAGAAAAAATGAGCTATACTGTCAGATTTGTTGTGTTGTGGTCAAGCATAACAAATCCTTTTTTGTGGATAACATCGCTCTACCCCAAAAGCACCAGCGTGGTATAGACCAAAGTGGGAAATGAAAAGACGCAAACCCTTTTAAAGTACAAGTCTTCAGATTTTTCGGAAAAACTTGTGACTACATTTCTGTCAGCCAACATACCTCTTCATAAGTTGAGCAAACCCTCATGTGAAACAATTGTTCTCTGAATTAGTGTAGCAGTGCCTTGCGTGTCAACTTGCAGATCAATAGCAATGAAACAGGCAGAAAGCGAGTTAAGTAGAATAAAACATTTGCTAGAGGGTAAATTAGTTTTTAATTGTTGATGAAAGTGAAGTAAGGGGCTCAAAATATTTGAACATACTTGCTGGATCTATTGATGTTCCCAAGAAAACATATTTATCAGGTGCGATGTTCTTCTTGGAAATGTTAATGCACGAACTGTCATACCACAAGATTGACGATACTGTAAAAGAATTAGAGATACCAAGAGAAAAATTTCTGTTTACTTCTGTCTGATGCAGCTCGTTACATGGTGGCAGCTGGAGCGACACTCAAGCAACTTTTTTCCAAGACTTTTCCATGTAACGTGTCTTGCGCATCTGTTACATAATTGTGCGATGCAAATAAGAGCATTTTATAGTGATGTTGACACTTAATTGCATGTGTCAAGGCTTCTACTCTTAAAAACAAAGAAGGAAGGAATTGTTTGCTGAAATAGGAACTCCTCCAGAACCGATTGTAACACGTTGGGCAAGCTGGCTGAACGCTTCTTTTTATTATGCAGACAATTTTCCAAATGTGAAGACAATTGTGGAAAATTTTGAAGATGAAGGAATCATTGTTCAGAAGGCTAAGAGAGTGTTGCTAATGAAAAACTGCCAAAGCAACTAATGTCAATCAAAATGAATTATAGTTTGATTGCTAGCTTAGTGACTAGGATGGAAGCATCTGATTGCACCATTAGAGAGGCATATGAAACCATTTCTTCTATCAACCTTGGCGAAGATATGTGTTCAGTCAAACAATACATTGAAACAAGACTCAAGACAAATGGTATTTGTGAAATAATTAACCTCAGTAGACCTGAAATCTCACCAACAGTTTATGGTCAGCTTTGCAATGTCAACCAACAACTGCCGCTATAGAGAGATCTTTCTCCATGCTTAATAAATTATTAAGTAAGGATCGCAATTTTTTGCCAGAAAATGTCGGCAAATACTTCATAATTTACCACAATCGGTCAACTGATGTAGAAGAGCAAGAATAAGTAATTAAAGTATTGTTTTTATTATTGAAAGTAAAGGCAACTTTATAAGTCAATTTTTTCAATTCGTAAGGTCAACTTTCTTAATTTTTCCGGTCAACTTTTGACTGCCCTAGTTATGTCATTGACTTTCATAATTAAACACCGCAACCCGTATTAAGTACGCAGATGACACGACAGTTGTCATATCTGCTAACAAAATAGGTATACTTTACGAGAAAGAACAAACATGGAGCTCATCCGTATCTAGGCAAGTAAATTATAATTAAATCTATCAGGGACCTCATATGATTAAAACAAATATAAAACAAAATATAAATTTAAATATAAATGGAGATAAAACTATAATTAATAGGGTGTCAGGGTTGAAAATATTAGGCCAAGTTGAAAAACTCTATGACAAACTAACTTTAAAAGAGCCCATCAAACACATTAAATAAAATGCCGAAATTCACACACACACACACACACACACACACACACACACACACACATATATATATATATATATATTATATATATATATATATATAAATTACACCTTTGCACACCCTTTCATGCAGTTTGGGAAATATCATACAAACCACTATACAGGGTGTCCCGTAAGTCTGGACCCATAGGGAAAAAATAAAAAATTACAAAATAGTCCAAAAATTTATTACATAATCTGTTCAAAGTGTCCGCCGTTGTGTCGCACACATAGTTGAAGACGCAATCTCCACTGCGACAGCACTTTCTGAATCACAGTCGCAGAAATTTCTTGACACGCCTCCACAATGCGTGCTTTAAGGTGGAAAATGTTCTGAAGTTTGACCTCGTACACTTTGGCTTTCAAGTGGCCCCACAAATAAAACTCCAGCGGAGTAAGATCATAATAAAAAAATAATAAAAATAATAATAAAAATAATAAAAAAATATATTATAAATAAATTTTTGGACTATTTTGTAATTTTATTATTTTTCCCTATGGGTCCAGACTTACGGGACACCCTGTACTATGATATTTGACCTTTAGACGTATGGCATAAAAAAAAGATGATCGAAATCATATCAGCTGCTAAAACCAACCGCGAACACACAAGCCCTCTGTTCAGATCTGTAAAACCTCTTAAGCTTAATGACCGTCACGAGCTGAATATTTGCTCACATATTCATAACATATTATATAAGGAAACACCTGTGTCAATTATGGAAACAACCAAGTAAACCATTCAGCGAATCTATGATATGATTACTACAAAAAACTAATCATTCAGGAGGACCAAAAACTGACACAGCGCTCAGGCTAACTAATACGGCCCATTTTTATAACTCCTGTATTATTATTATTATTATTATTATTATTATTATTACAGCTAGTTTTCCAAAAACCTAAATTCACACTTGAAACATCAACGAGGTGATTCTTCTTCTCTTATACGAAGAAGTTGATTTGGAGTAATCTGTGAGCAAATTTAAGGGTGAACGTTTCTAAACAAATTTTCATATTCATTTAATAAAGAGGAAAATCTCGGATGAACATTAACTTCTCTCCCTCTTCACCCTTCTCTTCCTCTTCACCTTCTCTCTCTCTCTTCACCCTTCTCTCCCTCTTCATCCTTCTCTCCCTCTACACCTTTCTCTCCCTCTTCATCCTTCTCTCCCTCTTCACCCTTCTCTCCCTCTTCACCTTTCTCTCCCTCTTCACCCTTCTCTCTCTCTCTTCACCCTTCTCTCCCTCTTCACCCTTCTCTCTCTCTCTCTCTCTTCACCCTTCTCTCCCTCTTCATCCTTCTCTCCCTCTTCATCCTTCTCTCCCTCTTCACCTTTCTCTCCCTCTTCATCCTTCTCTCCCTCTTCACCTTTCTCTCCCTCTTCACCCTTTTCTCCCTCTTCACCTTTCTCTCCTCCCTCTTCATCCTTCTCACCATATCCCATTCTTTCATCTCACTTTGAACCTCTAAAAAATTTAACTTTACCCGTAAATTACTGTTTTTTAACATTATAACCATTTATTTCATTTAAATTTATGCAAATCAGTATTAACCGATATATTCTACAGGATATTTATTTAATATTTCAAGAATAAATTCGAATTAGTGTACATAAATGTCATGACCCTTACGTGTTGCCTATAAATCTATAACTTGTCTATAATGTATATAAGTAATTATTGCCATGAAATCATTGCCTCATATTTGCCAGTTCCTAAGAGGTAGTACTACGTAGTGCTAGTACTTAATTCTTTGTCCTAACTCAAAATTTTTTTTTTTACTTGTATTATCTCTCTACTGTCTTTTGAACAATGAAAAATCATTATTATTATTATTATTATTATTATTATTATTATTATTATTATTATCAATGATACTGTTGCTATAGTTTGAGAAGCGACAACTGAAGTTTGCATGTTTGACTGTATCAGGAATCAATAAGATACGAAGACAGAATGAGGAAATGTAATAGATTAAAATTGGGATTCACCATCTGCTCATCGGTTCCTTTGTCAATCTTACATAACCACTAACCACACCCATACAGTCACAATATATATATATATATATATATATATATATATATATATATACATACTTAGCATTTTTCCGCCCCGAGGCAGGGAAATTGTTACCACAGTGGCTTATAGTTGTGCCATTTGATATCGCTAGTGTGCTATTAGAGGCTGCTGTTCTTTTTTCTATTTTAACATTTATTTTGTGAAAGACATTTAATTTCTTAGTGCTTATAAGTTATTTAATTTCTATTTTTGTTATGTTGAAATACGGCAAACTTTGTCCCCCTAGGCAGGTGCCTATTCTGCCAATACGTAAATCCACCTCTATATATATATGTATATATATATATATATATATAAACGGGTAATTTACACTCAAATTTACACGTGTAAACTATATAGTGTTTGTGACGATTTGGACGTGACGAAATTTTAATATATGAATGCTTTACACCTATTTTTACTTCCTAAATGCGCTGCGAACCATTAAATATTAACATAATAATGTTGAATAAATAAAACAGATTATATTTATATTTCATTTTCATTCATAATTTGTCTTTGTTCCGTAAAATAAATGTCGTTTCTAAATGACAGCCTTAATGCACCTTAAGACTCTTTTTTGGCATCAGTAATAATAATAATAATTATTAGAATTGTACGTATAATATATATATATATATATATATATATATATAGATATAATATATATATATATATATATATATATTATATATATAAGAGAGAGAGAGAGTATTGTCGGTATAGATTTCATAAAACCACCGATATTATTACATAATTTTTGTATAATTTAATATAATTTAATATAACATAATTTACGTTTATAATTTATATAAAAAGTATACAAAAAAATGTTGTCCTCTGAAAGGAAGTGTATTTGGTTCATCGTTTTTTTTTTTTTTTATCAGTAAGAGCGAGTTCGTTATCCGTCTCAGATATCATTTAACGATCACCGATTACAGCTAATTTCCTTCTAAGTATAACTTTGGTCCGATTACAATTCGTTTTTGTCGTAAGGGACATTATAGGGCGATGGATCAACGTTAAGTACAGGTTTTCAACGTCAATTTACAACATTAGCCTAAATGATCAATCATTGTTCTGTCTATATACATATATATATATTTCTTTTTTCTTTTATTTTCAAATCTACCTATCTATCTATCTATCTATCTCTTTTATTTCTTCTTCCGGCTATCGATTTGACCTGACCTGGAGTGACCACAACCTTTTTATGTTCAGCCGCATCACTTACGGGTATATACGAACATACGAATCTTTTCTGAAAATAATAATAATAATATATATATATATATATATATATATATATATATATAGAGAGAGAGAGAGAGAGAGAGAGAGAGAGAGAGAGAGAGAGAGAGAGAGAGAGAGAGTCTCCTAGTGTGTATTTATTCATACTGAACATAATTTATGCAAGTAGAAAATTTCAGAGTGAACTTTTAGTGTATATAATATGCATGAATATGTAGTATTTTAGTATTTGTACAATAGGCACATAATATATTCAGCACCAAATATAGTAGACGACTGATTCTACACGGGGATACGTTCCCGGGGACCCCGCGTAGGTTGGGACCGCGTAGAATTTTATTAATATTCTTATGGAAAAAAATAGATAAGTTTCGAGACGATGAATTTTGTATAGAAAATAAAAGGAACCCAAATTCTTTCCTTTTTTGTCACGAGTTTTGTATATTTGAGTGAAAATAACAAAGACGAGGGATGACGACGAACTTTCATTAAGCTAAACTAAACTGAAGAAGTCTGTGATTTTTTCCTGGCGGCGAGAACGAGACTCGATGTCTTTCACATAAACTTCACGGGCGTTTTTCGCGTGAAGGATAACCTCTGATGCCCGTTCGCCAGAGTTCGTGAATTCTACAAACTTCTTTCTTCATTGCTGACAAAGGCATCTCGGCTGGAGGCGTTGTTACTTCGTCGTCATCATGTCCCTCGGCTTCAGAGGCAGCTTTATTCATATGAAGGACTTCCGTGTCAAACCGCGTAGATTTGAAATTTTACCTTTTAAAATATTTGAATGGTTTAAATTTTTTTCGCGCGTAGAACCGGACCACGTAAAATAATTGCGCATAAAATCGATCGTCTACTGTAAAAGTGCGTTCGAAAAGTTTCTCCGCAGTGCTATGTTAAACGCACAGGAAATTGGAAAACTACAGGGTGTCCCTAAAGTCTGGACACATAGGAAATATCACTAACTATAACTAACTCTATGTTATTATTATTATTATTTTATTATCTTAAATTCATGCAACTGAGGCCTAAGTAGGCCCACATCGAATCAGCAACCCTGAGGTAGGACCAAATAGGACCTCCAAGTCCATAACTTATGGACTTGGAGGTCCTATTTGGTCCTACCTCAGGGTTGCTGATTCGATGTGGGCCTACCTTAGGCCTCAGTTGCATGAATTTAAGATAATAATAATCATAATAATAATAATAATAATAATAACATATAGTTAGTTATAGTTAGTGATATTTCCTGTGTCCAGACTTTAGGGACACCCTGTACAATGTTTTCATTCAACCATGATATAGTGATTTTATTACATAACCTTTTGATTTACAGCATGTGTTCAAAGTGTTTTCCACCATTTTGCAGGCACAGAGCAACTCGTCTGCACTTGTTGTCAAACACTTTTTTTAAAGTGTTGGTTGACTGCGGAGAGACTTTTCGAACGCACTGTAGAAGATATTTGACATTCAGGCAAATCAAGATTTCCTACATATTTTTCTATTTTAAAATACTTGATATACTAATTTTTCGTAAGAAATTATACTGTAAATTATATAATTTATATTATAAAACATTTTAAAATACTTGATATACTAATTTTTTATAAGAAATTATACTGTAAATTATATAATTTATATTATAAAACATTTTAAAATACTTGATATACGAATTTTTTATAAGAAATTATACTGTAAATTATATAATTTATATTATAAAACATTTTAAAATACTTGATATACTAATTTTTTATAAGAAATTATACTGTAAATTATATAATTTATATTATAAAACATTTTAAAATACTTGATATACTAATTTTTTATAAGAAATTATACTGTAAATTATATAATTTATATTATAAAACATTTTCAGCGAATATATATTTATATATATTGTAAAAATAACCCTTTTTGTGGGAAAAGAGGAGGGAAATTTGGATTTTGTTATAATATAAAAAGAGAAACATGATTTTACGTTGTTTACATCAATTTAATCAAAACTTGTCATGTCATATTTAACATAATTATAACAAAAGACATTCCTTCTCTTTTTATTTTGATGTTATACTTTATGGGATTTGTGTAAACAGTCTGAAGGTCAGTTTACAAAGTCTCACTATTCTAAATGTGAACTTTCATAAGTGTCAAAATAAGTTCAGAGGCACTGACAGTAAAAAGAGTATAAAATTCATTAATGGCTGAAGAATCTGCTTCAGTATTTCTGGTATTTTTTTGTAAACAAACCAAAATAATGAAGTTCCACAAAATATATCCGAGTTCCATAAACGAACTGCAACTGGGTTTTATGTTTTTCTGTGGATATATGACAATAAAAATAACCATTCTTCAAATTTTTGTATGTATTAACTCTTAAATCCATATATATATATATATATATATATATATTATATATATATATATATTATATATATATATAAAATATCATATATATATATATATATTATATTATATATATATATAATCAAAGGTTACCAAAGGATACACGAACCATTTTTAGTTTAAATTATTTATTTATATTTCTCATGTACAGGGTGTCCCGTAAGTCTGGACCCATAGGGAAAAATAATAAAATTACAAAATAGTCCAAAAATTTATTACATAATCTGTTCAAAGTGTCCGCCGTTGTGTCGCACACATAGTTGAAGACGCAATCTCCACTGCGACAGCACTTTCTGAATCACAGTCGCAGAAATTTCTTGACACGCCTCCACAATGCGTGCTTTAAGGTGGAAAATGTTCTGAAGTTTGACCTCGTACACTTTGGCTTTCAAGTGGCCCCACAAATAAAACTCCAGCGGAGTAAGATCATAATAAAAAAATAATAAAAATAATAATAAAAATAATAAAAAAATATATTATAAATAAATTTTTGGACTATTTTGTAATTTTATTATTTTTCCCTATGGGTCCAGACTTACGGGACACCCTGTAGAATGGACAGCAATGATAGATTTTATTCGATGGTAAAAAACATTTACATAATCACGGTCTTCAGATTATATGAACAAAGTCAATTTTTCATGAAGTCGACATTTGACCTTTCTAATGCAACTCAATTTTATTTCATATATATGTTATAATGTTATAATGTTTCAGACCAACAAAGACCCTAGGATCCACTCATGGCTGGTCTACCTAACTGTGTTCGTAATCGTGTATTGTGTATGTCCTCCGTGGTGGCGGAGGGGACCTACAATTTTACGTGGGTTCCGAACCACAAGAACATAAGAAACTTATTTAAAACTGCCGGTAAATTGGCAACGACCAATTTTTACGAAACTAAATAATTATCAATTTAAAAATAATTAATTATCGGTTTAAAACTAAAGATAGAATCTCTCGGTCCAGAGGAGCAAGTCATAGACTACTATCTACAAATATGTTATATTCTATATCTATTTATAACGGACATGCAAATATATCAGATCCAAAGAATCCAGTCAATTTCATTACGGTATCCATCAAGTCACGGTCCATATCGATTGCGGACCAAGTCAAAATTTACAACCATATACACATTATCAATTTAAAAATAATTAATTATCGATTTAAAACTAAAGATAGAATCTCTCGATCCAGAGGATCAAGTCATAATAGACTACTATCCACAAATATGTTACACTCTATATCTATTATATAACGGACATGCAAATATATCAGATCCAAAGAATCCACAACTTGTGTATATATATTAAATTTTAAATGAAATAGCCAGTCTATAACCTAAACTATTATTATGTAATCTAATCTGACCTATAATTTAACTAAACTTAACAGGAATTAAATCAACTTACAAAAGTTCGAACCTTTCAATTTTGTGGATAGTCAAACATTTTTTGGTGTCGATTTCATGAAAGTAAACTTTACAGAAAACAAAGACTTCCCACAAACTTCTATACATAGAAATATAATCTTCTTTTATCTCAGATCACTTAAAAAAGAAGTTCTGAAGACCGTTTCTTCTATCTAAAGAAGGTATGCGCCCTTAAAAGAAGTTATTATATCATCTAACAAGAACTTTGATAAACCTAAAGTAAGAAAAACTCCCCTCTAGAGTGAACCCTCAAAAAGAAGTTATAAGTTCTAAATTTAGAAGGTTTTATTTTGAGTATTCATTCCGCTGCACTTAACTTCTCTAACCAGTTAGAACTCGAAAACATAGAAATGGTGACGTCGTTTGGCGTTTAAATGTAAGTAACAACCAACCAAGTCCAGATGATCCTCAAAGGAAACAAAGAAGGGACTCTGAAATTAATTATGTCCTATGTTATGGTGTGTTATGGTTATGGTATATTATAGTATGTTATGGTTATGGTATGTTATGGTGTGTTATGGTTATGGTAGGTTATGGTATGTTATGGTTATGGTAGGTTATGGTATGTTATGGTTATGGTATGTAGGGATCTGTGAGTCAGACCCATTTCATTAAAGTGGAGAATGAACAGTTAATTCTCTCTCTCTCTCTCTCTCTCTCTCTCTCTCTCTCTCTCTCTCTCTCTCTCTCTCTCTATCTATATATAGATATTATATATATATATGTACTGTATATATCCTAGTATCTATTAATCTATTATGGTTAGTCGAAAAAGGTATACAAATGAAGATAAAAAAACCCAGATGAAATATACTCAGTCTATGAAAACATTTACGAATTCAGACACAGTTTCTGAAATGGACCGTGAAATAGTTATTGAGAATCCCGCTGAGATACCTCTAAAATTTTGACAGACCATCTGCTTGTCTAGCTACTGTCACCTGTCATGACTCTCGATTGACAGAAGTTTTCTTATAGGAGAGGAGGATCTTGGAGTGGTTTAAATTGTTTAATCTTTCTTTGTACTTGACAATGGGAGGAGTGGTTGAGCTGAAAGATTCTCTGGAATAAAGCCGTTAATGTTTGGAACCTTCTTGACTTTCTTGGTTTCACTTTTGTTATAATTTTGACAGGTTTAGAGAAGATATAAATAATGGAGGTATACATTCCTATATATCATATAAAATCTTTTATTTTTACGTTTTGGATGGTTTTCTCTCCCAATTATATATATATTATTAATATATATATATTATATATATATATATATATATATAATATATATATAATATATATATATATATATGGGGTGAATTTTACAATT
This sequence comes from Bathynomus jamesi, assembly GCA_023014485.1. Taxonomy (NCBI): domain Eukaryota; kingdom Metazoa; phylum Arthropoda; class Malacostraca; order Isopoda; family Cirolanidae; genus Bathynomus; species Bathynomus jamesi. The sequence continues at coordinate 240,746 of JAJOZX010005691.1, read as the reverse complement.
AAACACGTGAAATGAATGAATGATGCAAACTCACAAGGAAAATGAAAAATGATTCCAAGGCCTTTCGTTTATTCATCAGTACACCTCGTCATTCCCTGACGAGGTGTACTGCTAAATACACGAAAGGCCTTGGAATCATTTTTCTTTTTCCTTGTAAGTTTGCATCATATATATATATATACACACCTTACGTTATGAACCTTATGTTGTTTCGTGCGTTGGTCTCTCTTCACACGGAGGTCAAGCTGGTGGCCCCGCCTCTATCAATATATATATTATAATATATCTTTTCTCTATGTCTTTCTGTTTAAATTTATTACTCAACAAAAAGTCTCGTACGAAAATGTCTTAAATGGAACGTTGCTTCAGACTAACTTAATTCAATTTCATCTAACTTATCGTAACCCAAGAATAAGCTAGATAACCCAACCTTATCCATAACCAATCGTACCTAAACTAAAGTTAGTCTATAACTTAGCTTACCAAAACCAAAGTTAACTTAATCTAACCTATACATAACTAAACCAACCTATAAACGAATTTTATTTTGAGCAACATTCGACTCCTGAAGTTGTCATGCAATTCTTTATAGAATTTGGTTGGGAAGGAATATAACAGTATTTAAGAGGACACATCACTTTAGTAACAAAATATGAAACTTCATAGAAATACAGGGTGTCGATAAAATTTAGGATCGTAAGCAAAGTTTACTGACAACAGTTTGTTTATATCTAAGATGCTGAACTTTATGGACCCTGTTTCATTAAAGAAAGGAAATACAAATTCGATCATTTTTACTGAAATAAAACTACTTTACATTTTCGTACACTTGTTTCGACCGAGTGGTCCTGAAACACGACTCACTATAAGTGTATCAAGTGTCCCTGTAAATTTATTATTTGGAGAGATACTGTATTCGTAATGGATCACTTGATATGTCACTTGATTTTGCAGCGACACTTCTTAAATATACACATATACTGTATACATATTATAAAACATAAAATTATATATATATATATATATATATATATAATATATATATATATATATATATATATTGTTAATTTCGCAGCCATCCCCTATCTAAAACAAAAAATAATATATTATACTCAACATTGAAAATTCTTATGATGCGCGACTTTTGCGCCACCCTGTATATATATAGGGCCTGCCCCCCTCTCTCTCTCTCTCCTCTCTCTCTCTCTTTCTATATATATATATATATATATATATATATATATATATATATATATATATACACCTCTTAAATACTGATTAATCAGAGTTCTTATTAACTGGGGTGAAAAAATTCCAACTTCAGACTCTCCAAATTCCTATATAAGAAGAATTTCCTTTCCTTAGTCCTTCTTTTTCCTTTTCCTTCCCTCCTTCCGGTTTGTTTCATCGCCTTTATTTTCTCTACGCCTCTTTCTCCTATTACATTTTTACTCGATCATCTTTTGGTAATGGAGAATGTCTCATTAGGAATTTCAAATGCTTAAATGAAAATGAAAATGAAAAGGTTTATTGGCAGAGTATAGTCCATATGACAGTTCACATACTAAGGATAGAAATATATACAATTGATTAGAAATAATACAGTAATGTCGAAGTTAAGTGGAGCTACAGACAGACGTTTTCATACCAAGAATTCCATAGCTTAGAGGATAAACGGCAGGACTCATAGATAGCTTGCATAAACGGGTTGGTTGATTTTTTAATTCCTTGCCTCAGACTGTATTGAGCACGTCTTGTTACCTCCGGGAAGCTCGGGACATTGCAGGTAGCAAACATTTGCGAAGCTGAGCATCTCGGGGGGTAATTTATGTAAGAGTCTAAAAGACCTGTTGTACAGCAAATTTAGGGTTCTGCCAGAACTTTTTTTATAATTCACCCAGAGTTGCTGTCCGTATATATTACTGCAGAAAGTACGAAAGAGAGTGTCTTTAGCTTCACTTGTACAGAACCGAAAGTTCCTTATAGTCATATTCGCTTTAGCACAAAGGCTTCGAGATTGTTTTCTTATATCCGAGTCATCACTCAATGAGCTGGTAATAGTTTGACGCAAATACTTAAACTCTTGTACTTCCTCAATTACTCCACCTTTCATTTTAAACCTAATATCAGCTGGCTGATTACAGCTTTTAGAATGAAATTGCATAACCTTAGTTTTTGTAACATTAGTAGCCGATCCAGACCTTTAACAGAGGACTTATTAACACCGTATCATCGGCATAAACTAAGTTATTTATCCTTGTGTTATCTATACAACATCCCACTGTTGCCCCATTAAGTGAAGCAATTAATCCGTCAATATAGATATTAAACAGCATAGGGGAGAACCTTCCTGTCTTCTAGTTTTTTAAATAAAATATTGTGGGTTCACTCTATCATATGCCATACTTATATCTAGAAAACAGCTATAAATAGTTGAATTACTGTCAATGTATTTAGATATTGTTTCTTTAAGTACATAGATTCACAGGTCAGTTGAGTTAAAATAGTAAATGACATAAAATGCAAAGTAAATGTTACCCATATATTCCTCCTTTTTGTGTACATAAAAGTACAGTATTATGCGTGTTTTATATTGAGTTTATTTTGTTAAAGGGTCATTCTACGGTGACGTGTCGCAACATTTGGAGCAATTGTTTACTAGCATACATTCAACTATAAAAGTATAAGTATAGGAGGTAGGACAAAACTGGTATAAGGCAGTCAAGTATGCTCTCAGGTACATTTTTAGCGCCATTCGTTCTACATAGAATATATACACATTCCTTCTTTTATATATTGTGCTGTTCATATGCTGTATATTGAATAAAATAGCAACTTCGTAGAAAGGAGTTATGATGCGTACTATTTTAATAAGCTACATGTTACAAGCTAAATAAAAAAAAAAGAACAGCAAAGATTGCATTTAACATTAAACCGTCTTAACATAAACAAAATATAAACATAAATGCAACTCATAAACAAAAATCTTTTCATTTCAAAATCATTTTACATATCATATTAACGCTATATATAACTTTAAACACAAACCTTTCAGTAAAAGGGTTGATGACACTTTAATTATGATCTGCTGGGCGATCTCATGTCAATCTGTCCTTAAACAATCAACGATCCTGTCTCCTTGCGAGTCGTTTTCCCACCTAATATGGATCAATGCCAATCAACTTATTAGCGCCCTTCCAAGGACTGATGAGTGTTTGCTCAGGATAGTGATACGAGAACAATTAATCAAGAGTTCTCGGAAACAAAGAAAGGAGAGACGAGCTCAGAATTGAAAGGATAGAACAAGCAGAAAGGAGAGACATATACGCAATAAAATAAATGAAAAGACTGAGCATAGTGTATACACACACATAATTTCTGTATTATTATGTTATATATATATATATATATATATGTTTGTATATATGTTTCTCTCTCTCTCTCTCTCTCTCCTCTCTCTCTCTCTCTCTCTCTCTCTCTCTCTCTATCATTTTTTTACTTTTATTTACGTGTTTATAACAGATGGGAATTCTCGAGAGTCAAAACCCCCGAATAGGTATTAAATTATTTTGGGAAGCCACTCCTCTACTCCCTTTTTTCTTCCATTTGCTCCTTCCTTTTTTTATTATTAAAAGGGAGCTACTTGAGGGAGTGATAGGATAGAGTAGGAATAGTAATGTTTCCTTTGCCACTGGGAGTTCTTGGATGATGCCCCGCTGGTAGAGAAAGGAAGCTTGATGGGATCTCTCGGGAGTCAAACCCTCCGAATAGACTTTTTCAATTTCAGCGATGCTACTTGGGTACACAGTGTAGGATTGGTATAGTTTTTAGGTAAATCGCGTAATATCTAACTTAGCTAGCTAGAGAAAGTTTTATAGTTTTTATATAGAAGTAGCAATGTTCCCTTTTGCAATAAATGTAGGAGGCGTTGGTCTGATCTGGTTTCAGAGAACTGGTGATTCTCAGATGATGCGAAGCTTGATGAGAACTCTCGGGAGTCAAAAACCTCTGAATATACACTTACCCAAAGTACAGTTTTAGTTTAAAATGTTATGTAATAGAATTTCTTAAAAAACAAATTATGCATATGTACACTGACGAGAGATTCTTAAATTGGCGTGTGCTGAAAAGCTGAAGGTACTTATGGATCAGTGTTCCCTTATTTAATTAAGTAATTCCAGTACGAAAGATGACAATGAAAATAGTAAATTTTTAAAAGCAACTCTCTGCACTCAACAGAGAAATGATGCAACGATGAAATGATGACTTCTCGTACATAATAAATAAATAAATAAAAATCCTTAAAAAATGCGTAATGTAGATTAGGTTAAGTAGTTTAATGTTCATGCTATCCTTACTTTTCAGCTGTCCTCTAATACGTAACTAGGTACACGAGATAAGTGTACGCATGGTGTGAATGAACTCTGAAGATATTGTTTTCATTATACTTTTTCCTACTTTCCTATAAATCTTCTTTCACAACTATTTTCTCTCAGCAGTGTCTGGCGAAGGAGGGAAAGGGTCTTGTCTATTTTATACTTCACTGTTACTACTATTCCCGCGTGAAAGCTTTACACATCTATAAGCGTAAGCATGATATAAGTTTCCAGTAGTCCTTATTTCCATTTGCTTTTTCTATTTTTTCCTTTATTTTCTCTACGTCTTTCTTGGGCTAACCTAGAGTGGATCTTAGGGTGTTTATTAGACTGTAACTCTGTAATTCTGTAACAAAGTTAATATGTAAGTATATAACTTGGGGGACCTGAACTATATATGGAACAAAGAGCATCTCCTGAATTTAATAACTTTGGTTCTATTTTTGGCGCCCGAATATCTATACTAATTTATGAGTGATCAAGTGAAAATTGCGTTCTGAGCCCTTACGAGCGTGTGTTTGATTGACAACCCCCCACGCACCATTTGCCATTCCGACATTTATCATTGTTGGGTAATCATGTCATGTTTGGAAAGATTTTCATTGTGCTTAATCAAATTGTTTATCATATTATTTGATAAGACTCTTACGTAATTAGTTTAAGTGAGTAAAGCAGGCTTGTCTATTATTATTATTATTTCCATATATATATATATATATAACGTAAAGAACGACGCTTGTATAGGAGATATTCCGCGCAAGACGAGAAAGAGAAAACGGAACAAATGAAAAAATGAAGTACCACCTGGGAATCGAACCCGGGATCTTCCGATTGCCGGTCAGACGCGATACCACTACACCATGGACTTCACTCTTCCAAATGCCGTAATTCCTCTACATACTCGCAGAAACCAATGCCCCAAGGGGGCACCTCCCGCATGCCGTAACATTATATACATTCAACTGCAAAGAACATGCAGTATAAATAACGTAAAGAACGACGCTTGTATAGGAATATTCCGCGCAAGACGAGAAAGAGAAAACGGAACAAATGAAAAATGAAGTACCACCTGGGAATCGAACCCGGGATCTTCCGATTGCCGGTCAGACGCGATACCACTACACCATGGACTTCACTCTTCCAAATGCCGTAATTCCTCTACATACTCGCAGAAACCAATGCCCCAAGGGGGCACCTCCCGCATGCCGTAACATTATATACATTCAACTGCAAAGACACGCAGTATAAATAACGTAAAGAACGACGCTTGTATAGGAGATATTCCGCGCAAGACGAGAAAAGAGAAACGGAACAAATGAAAAAATGAAGTACCACCTGGGAATCGAACCCGGGATCTTCCGATTGCCGGTCAGACGCGATACCACTACACCATGGACTTCACTCTTCCAAATGCCGTAATTCCTCTACATACTCGCAGAAACCCAGGTGGTATTTCATTTTTTCATTTGTTCCGTTTTCTCTTTCTCGTCTTGCGCGGAATATCTCCTATACAAGCGTCGTTCTTTACGTTATTTATACTGCGTGTTCTTTGCAGTTGAATGTATATAATGTTACGGCATGCGGGAGGTGCCCCCTTGGGGCATTGGTTTCTGCGAGTATGTAGAGAATTACGGCATTTGGAAGAGTGAAGTCCATGGTGTAGTGGTATCGCGTCTGACCGGCAATCGGAAGATCCCGGGTTCGATTCCCAGGTGGTACTTCATTTTTTCATTTGTTCCGTTTTCTCTTTCTCGTCTTGCGCGGAATATCTCCTATACAAGCGTCGTTCTTTACGTTATTTATACTGCGTGTTCTTTGCAGTTGAATGTATATAATGTTACGGCATGCGGGAGGTGCCCCCTTGGGGCATTGGTTTCTGCGAGTATGTAGAGGAATTACGGCATTTGGAAGAGTGAAGTCCATGGTGTAGTGGTATCGCGTCTGACCGGCAATCGGAAGATCCCGGGTTCGATTCCCAGGTGGTACTTCATTTTTTCATTTGTTCCGTTTTCTCTTTCTCGTCTTGCGCGGAATATCTCCTATACAAGCGTCGTTCTTTACGTTATTTATACTGCGTGTTCTTTGCAGTTGAATGTATATAATGTTACGGCATGCGGGAGGTGCCCCCTTGGGGCATTGGTTTTCTGCGAGTATGTAGAGGAATTACGGCATTTGGAAGAGTGAAGTCCATGGTGTAGTGGTATCGCGTCTGACCGGCAATCGGAATCCCGGGTTCGATTCCCAGGTGGTACTTCATTTTTCATTTGTTCCGTTTTCTCTTTCTCGTCTTGCGCGGAATATCTCCTATACAAGCGTCGTTCTTTACGTTTTTATACTGCGTGTTCTTTGCAGTTGAATGTATATAATGTTACGGCATGCGGGAGGTGCCCCTTGGGGCATTGGTTTTCTGCGAGTATGTAGAGGAATTACGGCATTTGGAAGAGTGAAGTCCATGGTGTAGTGGTATCGCGTCTGACCGGCAATCGGAAGATCCCGGGTTCGATTCCCAGGTGGTACTTCATTTTTTCATTTGTTCCGTTTTCTCTTTCTCGTCTTGCGCGGAATATCTCCTATACGAGCGTCGTTCTTTACGTTTTTATACTGCGTGTTCTTTGCAGTTGAATGTATATAATGTTACGGCATGCGGGAGGTGCCCCTTGGGGCATTGGTTTTCTGCGAGTATGTAGAGGAATTACGGCATTTGGAAGAGTGAAGTCCATGGTGTAGTGGTATCGCGTCTGACCGGCAATCGGAAGATCCCGGGTTCGATTCCCAGGTGGTACTTCATTTTTTCATTTGTTCCGTTTTCTCTTTCTCGTCTTGCGCGGAATATCTCCTATACAAGCGTCGTTCTTTACGTTATTTATACTGCGTGTTCTTTGCAGTTGAATGTATATAATGTTACGGCATGCGGAGGTGCCCCCTTGGGGCATTGGTTTCTGCGAGTATGTAGAGGAATTACGGCATTTGGAAGAGTGAAGTCCATGGTGTAGTGGTATCGCGTCTGACCGGCAATCGGAAGATCCCGGGTTCGATTCCCAGGTGGTACTTCATTTTTTCATTTGTTCCGTTTTCTCTTTCTCGTCTTGCGCGGAATATCTCCTATACAAGCGTCGTTCTTTACGTTATTTATACTGCGTGTTCTTTGCAGTTGAATGTATATAATGTTACGGCATGCGGGAGGTGCCCCCTTGGGGCATTGGTTTCTGCGAGTATGTAGAGGAATTACGGCATTTGGAAGAGTGAAGTCCATGGTGTGGTATCGCGTCTGACCGGCAATCGGAAGATCCCGGGTTCGATTCCCAGTGGTACTTCATTTGTTCCGTTTTCTCTCTTTCTCGTCTTGCGCGGAATATCTCCTATACAAGCGTCGTTCTTTACGTTTATTTATTCTGCGTGTTCTTTGCAGTTGAATGTATATAATGTTACGGCATGCGGGAGGTGCCCCCTTGGGGCATTGGTTTCTGCGAGTATGTAGAGGAATTACGGCATTTGGAAGAGTGAAGTCCATGGTGTAGTGGTATCGCGTCTGACCGGCAATCGGAAGATCCCGGGTTCGATTCCCAGGTGGTACTTCATTTTTTCATTTGTTCCGTTTTCTCTTTCTCGTCTTGCGCGGAATATCTCCTATACGAGCGTCGTTCTTTACGTTATTTATACTGCGTGTTCTTTGCAGTTGAATGTATATAATGTTACGGCATGCGGGAGGTGCCCCCCTTGGGGCATTGGTTTCTGCGAGTATGTAGAGGAATTACGGCATTTGGAAGAGTGAAGTCCATGGTGTAGTGGTATCGCGTCTGACCGGCAATCGGAAGATCCCGGGTTCGATTCCCAGGTGGTACTTCATTTTTTCATTTGTTCCGTTTTCTCTTTCTCGTCTTGCGCGGAATATCTCCTATACAAGCGTCGTTCTTTACGTTATTTATACTGCGTGTTCTTTGCAGTTGAATGTAATAATAATGTTACGGCATGCGGGAGGTGCCCCCTTGGGGCATTGGTTTCTGCGAGTATGTAGAGGAATTACGGCATTTGGAAGAGTGAAGTCCATGGTGTAGTGGTATCGCGTCTGACCGGCAATCGGAAGATCCCGGGTTCGATTCCCAGGTGGTACTTCATTTTTTCATTTGTTCCGTTTTCTCTTTCTCGTCTTGCGCGGAATATCTCCTATACAAGCGTCGTTCTTTACATTATTTATACTGCGTGTTCTTTGCAGTTGAATGTATATAATGTTACGGCATGCGGGAGGTGCCCCCTTGGGGCATTGGTTTCTGCGAGTATGTAGAGGAATTACGGCATTTGGAAGAGTGAAGTCCATGGTGTAGTGGTATCGCGTCTGACCGGCAATCGGAAGATCCCGGGTTCGATTCCCAGGTGGTACTTCATTTGTTCCGTTTTCTCTTTCTCGTCTTGCGCGGAATATCTCCTATACAAGCGTCGTTCTTTACGTTATTTATTCTGCGTGTTCTTTGCAGTTGAATGTATATAATGTTACGGCATGCGGGAGGTGCCCCCTTGGGGCATTGGTTTCTGCGAGTATGTAGAGGAATTACGGCATTTGGAAGAGTGAAGTCCATGGTGTAGTGGTATCGCGTCTGACCGGCAATCGGAAGATCCCGGGTTCGATTCCCAGGTGGTACTTCATTTTTTCATTTGTTCCGTTTTCTCTTTCTCGTCTTGCGCGGAATATCTCCTATACAAGCGTCGTTCTTTACGTTATTTATACTGCGTGTTCTTTGCAGTTGAATGTATATATATATATATATATATATATATATATTAATGTAAAGAACGACGCTTGTGTAGAAGAGCGTTCCGCACAAGATGAGGAGGGAGAACGAACAAATGAAAAATGTAGGAGAATTACGACTTCTGATTGATCGAGGTCCAATGTGTAGTGGATAGCATATCTGACCGGCAATCGGATGATCTCGGGTTCGATTCTCGGGTGGTACCTCATTTTTCATTTGTTCGTTCTTCCTCCTCATCTTGTGCGGAACGCTCTTCTACACAAGCGTCGTTCTTTACATTAATTATACTGTGTGTTGTTTGCAGTTAAAATGTATAATGTACGGCATGCGAGGGTGCCCCCTCAGGGCATTGGTTTCTGCTCGTATGTAGGAGAATTACGACTTCTGATTGATCGAGGTCCATGGTGTAGTGGATAGCATATCTGACCGGCAATCGAATGATCCCGGGTTCGATTCCCGGGTGGTAACTCATTTTTCATTTGCTCGTTCTCCCTCCTCATCTTGTGCGGAACGTTCTTCTACACAAGCGTCGTTCTTTACATTAATTATACTGTGTGTTGTTTGCAGTTAAAATGTGTATATATAGTATATATATATATATATATATATTTATTTATTTTTATTTATTTCATAGCGTTTCTAAATATAGTTAATATGTTTAGAAAATATACGAGAATGTAAGTAAATTTCATATTACTATATATTAATAAAATTATATTATATATATATATATATATATATATATATATATATATATATATATATTATATATATATATATATATATCTAATATATAAAAACGAAACTAACAAAATAAATATCGAATACATTTCCATTGAAATTTGAATTCCATGTCTTCACAGCATTTTCGAAGGAATAAAAAAAAAAGTTGACTGAAAGTTTGCAAACACGCTATAAATAGGTTTGTTTTAAAACTGAATCTTTGAATTAATTTACGATGATCGGGAATTATGTTTTGAAGCACGTAGCCTTTCCATTAAAGCTGGCAAGGTAATCCACACTTCTATATGTGACTGGCGTGAATTTTTACCGGAACGCCTGTCTTAAGGTTTCTTTGAAAGCGAAATACCTTGCAAAAGATAAACCTCTCCTACGTGCTTCTGGAATAGAAGTTTTATGGCCACTCTTAACATTTAGATTTAAAGTAGACACGCAAAGATAATAATGCGTTTAGCAGATTTGCATGGAAAGTTAATATTTTACAGTTTCATTGAAGAAATGGCGGCTAAAAGCAAATTTTAGGGAAGAAGATTAATGAATTTCTAAGTTTTAAAACATGAATAATATTTTCTTTGTATTCTTTACGGGAAAAAACAGAATCTAAAAGTTTATTTTGGTGTTGAAGAGGTTTAGTTGACAATACACGTACGCGTAACTCTCACATACTGTTTTCGAGACAGTCTGAAAAATGGGAGGTATGGTTCAGTGACGAGCCTGCTGTACGTTATGGTCTCCTTTTAAAGAGGGCTTTTTTTTTTCTCTTTTTGATGGCGTTTACTACCCGTTTCAGTGACCCCCAGTAAGACGAAAGACGTAAATGGAATAGCAAACAACGCATACAGTATCCATTACTTAGTACAGCATTTAAGGAAGGTTTACAATTAGTGCAGAAATTTCTATGATAAATAATTAGACTATTCTCTCTGTATTTTCAAGGTTACACTTCATACCTCATATGAAAGTTACGCCTTATGCCTCATATGAAAGTTACACCTTATACCTCATATGAAAGTTACGCCTTATACCTCATATGAAAAGTTACACTTCATACCTCATATGAAAGTTACGCCTTACACCTCATATGAAAGTTACACTTCATACCTCATATGAAAGTTACGCCTTATGCTTCATATGAAAGTTACACCTTATACCTCATATGAAAGTTACACCTTATACCTCATATGAAAGTTACACCTTATACCTCATATGAAAGTATCATTATATGTCGGTATTAATTTTATTGGAACTTTTTCCTCACATACTCGTTTCTCTAAAGAGTTTTCCTCCAACATTCTTACATGCGATCACAGGAAGAGCTCATTAATAGCTGTATGTTCTTCCAATCATTTCCGATTAAACATTACTTTTTTATGAACACCTTCGTTGAACAAAATAAAAAAACAACAACTTAGAATATATTCCTGAGTTACAACCTTTTAACATCGGTAAAACGTATGTATAGTGAAACGGTATACAGTAAATATTGACATCTTTGATATGTATCTGTTCTGTTGTAATATAGAACATACTGTACATAAATAGATAGATAAATAGCTAAAACCTATTTCTCTCTCTCTCTCTCTCTCTCTCTCTCTCTCTCTCTCTCTCTCTCTCTCTCTTTCTCTCTGCGCGGAATATTCTCCTATACAAGCGTCGTTCTTTACGTTAATTATACTGCGTGTTTGCAGTTAAAATGTATAAATGTACGGCATGCGGGAGGTGCCCCCTTGGGGCATTGGTTTCTGCGTGTATGTAGGATTACGGCATTTGATCGAGTGAGGCCCATGATGTAATGGTTATCATATCTGACCGGCAATCGGAAGATCCCGGGTTCGATTCCCGGGTGGTTACCTCATTTTTTCATTTGTTTCGTTCTCGCTCTTCATCGTGCGCGGAATATTCTCCTATACAAGCGTCGTTCTTTACGTTAATTATACTGCGTGTTTGCAGTTAAAATATATATATATATATATTATGCATAGTGCATAATGGTCTGTATAGAACGTTTTTATATCTATAATTCTTTATATATGCAGAATGTTCGTTACAAATCATGCTGAAGTAGAATGTGATTCAAAGAGTATGTTTAAAACACTAAGAATTAAACTCAAAAACGTGCCAAAACTGTAACAGAAAATACCAAGAATTAAGTCTTAATTGGAATTTTTCCTTTTGCACGACATCTTCAATGATGAATTGCCACAAAACGCTGGTGTTCTCTTTATATATATATATATATATATATATATATATATATATATATATATATATATATTATATATATATATATATATATATATATATATCACACAACACAAGGAGATTTTTAGACAAGGAAACATTATCTGCGTAATGAATGGTGCTGTGAATACAATGGAAGTTTGTCATTTTGTGGAGGAGGATTTAGCTTAACTTTTATCTGCGAAACGTCCTCTCTTCCATCTCTGATCTGACCTCCGTTGCAGATATTTCGATCGTCGCCCGGGGAACCAATCGAATCAGCTTGTATCGAGACCACTTGGCCTTCTTTAGAGCCTTACGATCCGCTACTTTGGTTTTTATGATATAGATGCATAGAGACGCATTTTGCATAAAAAGACGAATTGGTAATATCGGAGTATGATGGATCATTGCAAAACCTTCGATTCATCATAACCATCCAAGTTTGTAGTGAAACTTTGTGTTTTGTTGCATACGAAAGATACGTAATGGATCAATTTTGACCAATAGTTAAGAATAGCGGTCAGAGTTTCAATGTTAAGTATGCTCGTAATGTGAAGGGCATAAAAATAAATTGTTTACAATACTCAACTTCACTATAGTAAATAATGCGGTGGAGAATCTTCATATGTAAATTCAATAATAGTTATTATCGTGTAAAATATTTACTAAACGTTTACGCAATTGTTAATGTGGAAAAGCGTGCGGTAAATTACCGTTTGGTAAGTGTCATTAAGTACTTACGAGCTTATAAAAAGAAGTTTTTGTACAAACTTATTTTTAATTTTGTGGAGAGTAATGCGATCAAACTTTCGTACGGAACGTATATTAACGTATTGATTACTTCTCACTCAGTGCCAGTGCCATTCTTATTCCTGTCCGCGAGTAAAAGTCCGCAAAGTGTTTCTTGATTTGAGGAAGAATGCTATTCCCGTTCACATTTGCGGTAAAGGCTTAAAATGAGAATGGTTAATATTTCCTAGCGTAAATAAACTTAACCTAATCTAAATTAACTTAACATTAACATAACCTAATCTAACCTACTAGATCAAAGTGGAAAAACCGTGGATGAGAATGAGAATGTTCTGAAATGGGAATGGATCAATTTGAGAATTGTCTCCTTTGAGATTTTTACTCGCGGATTTCAAATTCTTTGGCTCGTAATGAAATGAGAGTAAGTGAGTAAGTGAGTACGAGTAAGATGATACCAATGTATTTTTTAAAACTAACGTTAGTTTATCCTGTTTTTAGTAGTTCCAATGTTTTGAGCGTTAATTCATTTTTTTTATGTATCTTAGAAAACCGCTTCCCGTTAGATCAGCGACGTTAAGCGACGTAAGGTCTGTTCAGTAATTGGATGGGTGACCTTCCTCTGCGTTCAGATGATGTAGCGACGACCCTCAGATGATTTGAATCTCGCGTAAAGATCCCCTCCGTCACATAACATTTGTCATTATGAAGGAGGTGAAACAACACCAGGCATTATTATTATTATTATTATTATTATTATTATATATCTTACAGTATTTTTCGCTTTTAAAACTTCTGTATTAGTCCGAAGAAAAAAAATACTGATATTGATATTATTAATTTATTTAGTTTTTATTAGTGTTTTTTAGCAATATATATATATATATATATATATATATATATATATATATATATATACCTCGTAAACTCGTAGCAGTTTCGTGCGTTGGTCTCTCTTCACACGAAGGTCAAGCTGGTGGCCCCGCCTCTTGGTCTGGCTTGGCAGAGAAGCGAGTTGCTCTATTGCGGTTTCCATCGCACATAGCCAGGCACATCCGGCTCATCTAGTACCGTCCTGAGCCAGATGTCTAGTCTTCTTTTGAAGATTATCATCTTTGCTTTGTTTATTACTATCTGATTTTGTGTCACAAATTTTTCATTGTCGGTCATTATAACCCCTAAATCTATTGCTTTTTTGCTCCTCTGAATTCTCTGTCTATCTGGGGCATAACATGCTAGCTGTTTTAGCTCCTTACTTCTTCCATATTTCAAGAGCTGAAATTTCTCGGTGTTAAATTTCATGTTGTTGTCTTCTGACCATTTGTGTATTCTGTTCGTGTCCCTCTGGAGAGCTTCCACCTCTTCTGCATCACTGATTTTTCCGCTGATTTTTGTATCGTCTGCAAACGATGTCACTATACTGTTGTTGGTTACTTCACTGTCTATGTCTGCTAACATCATAATGACTAGGAGTGGGGCCAATACCGTACCTTGTAGTACTGAGCTGCGTACTACCGATTCTGATGATGATATATGATACTTTGGATTTTAACAACCTGCTAACGTTCTCTAAGGAAGTTGTAGATCCATATATATATATATTATATATATATATATTAGAACGCCCGCTGCGCCTTGCGCAGCCAAAGCCCCAGAAACATAACCTAGGTGGGGAGGACTGAGAGGGGCGGGTGTGTTACTAAAACCTTCCCTGGTTCTCCTTTAATGTATATACTAAATTTGGTGCAGATTACCCAAGTTCTTTAGGTGTGTATAAACGAACATAGAAAAGACAGACAGACATCATCCCCTACACACACACACACACACACACATATATTTATAAATATATATATATATATATATATATATATATATATATTATATACTTTATTTTAACTTGTAGGAAAGGTCTCTCTTGAACAAGTTCTTTGCGCCATCTATTGCAAATAAATGATAATAATGTCGTTATGATCCCGCCTACCATGCAGTGAGAGCGGTGGGAACACCTTCGGGTCAGATTGATTTAATTCTAATTACACCACTTTTTCAATATGAATGGAAGCAAACACGTGCTTTTATAATGTATATGATTAATATTAATTTATTATATAGTAAAATTTCAAAAGTCAAAAGTCTTTATTGATAAAAATAAATATTACATTATCATAATTACTTCAGTATTATAGTAAGTTATTTTCATTTAATTTGATACTTAAGCTTCAGACTTTACAGTGTTCAGCGTGGGTTCTAGTTGTATCGAAAAGGTAAGATATAATGACTATATTTCAGTTTTACACAATGTACCCTTACTGTATGTTTGAAGACCTTTATGTTTATCCGTACTGAAATAGCTCCATTTTCTCTACCAATTTTGAAAAACTTTGGCCACATTGTATAGAAAAATTTAAATTCTAGTCATTGTACAATATATTGTACGATATACAGTGTTTCAGGTCGACCCTAGAAATATGGAAACTGGCGGAATTTGTAGTTTGGTATTTGAAGTTAAATACATTTAAATATATTTAAATATATATATTTCTAGGGTCGACCTGAAACACCCTGTAGATTAAAAGCTTGCTTCCACCTCCTTTTCATTTTTATACTTATGGCAAGACCGCAAAAGCAGTAAATGTTTGAAAACACAACCTTTATTGGCCAATAGTAACCAATTTTTGCATATAACGTCTTTAAATAATATACTTCGAGATTTATTGAAACCAACTGCTAATGTAATTATTATATTATTATTATTATTATTATTATTATTATTATAATAATGGCTTACATAATGTATATATATATATCGAGTGATTTTTTTTTAAACATCTGACACTTTAAAAGGTTTGTATTTTTTTAATTAACGAAAATAAAAGCGTAAAATATTTACTGTACCTTCTCTACACATGGGGAATTAATCCCCCGTAGTGAAAAACGTGCTCAATGTGATGTCCTCTCAGCCCACAATACTTAGACAATATTTTTGACGGAAAAAAATTACTTTTTCATTAAAAAGTAAACAAAGGTTTTGAATTAAGATGTTAAACTATTACATCGTCGATTTTCTCTCGGACTTAAATATTTTGGATCACCTGAAGATCAGGGCCCGCCCTCTTTAGTTAGTTTTATAAGGCTAACTAACGAAAATATTATACCTAACCTAACCAATCGTCAAGGGCGTACAATTGACGTAACGATTGGTTAGGTTAGGTCGTGATATTTTTGTTAGTTAGCCTTATAAGGCTAACTAAAGAAGGCTGGGGGCCCTGATCTTCGGGTGATCCAATATTTTCGTTAGTCTTTCAAAATAACATTTTAGTAAGGGAAAATGTTAGGAGTAATCAAGGTGCAAAGTCGTAGAGAATACAGGTATACTAGAAAATAAACACAAAACTCATTTTATTCCTTATCTAATCAAATAAATAATATAGATTCACTGTAAAATTATAATAGTTTCATTTGAGTGCAAATTGCTATAAACATTTAAGCGCTTGTTACGTTTGAAGATATAAAATCCAATAAACTTCATAAGTATAAGAAAAGTACCGTTTTTAAAAGGAAATTTGACTTTCTGTACCGTTTCATTCATATTATTGAAAATGAAATGAAAATGAAAATGAAAAGGTTTATTGGCAGACTATAGTCCATATGACAAATATTATTAATACAATGACAGTTCATACACTAAGGATAGAAATATATTCAATTGATTAGAAATAATACTGCACTGTCGAAGTTAAGTGGAGCTACAGACAGACGTTTTCGTACCAAGAAGTCCATAGCTTAGAGGATAAATGGCAGGACTCATGGATAGCTTGGATGATCGGGTTGGTTGATTTTTTAATTCTTTGCATTAGACTGTGTTGAGCACGTCTTGTTACCTCCGGGAAGCTCGGGACATTGCGGGTAGCAAACATTTGCGAAGCTGAACATCTCGGGGGTAATTTATGCAAGAGTCTAAAAGACCTGTTGTACAGCAAATTTAGGGTTCTGCCAGACCCTTTTTTATAATTCACCCAGAGTTGCTGACCGTATATATTACTGCAGAAAGTACGAAAGAGTGTGTCTTTAGCTTCACTTGTACAGAAACGAAAGTTCCTTATGGTCATTTTCGCTTTAGCACACAGGCTTCGAGATTGTTTTCTTATATCCGAGTCATCACTCAAGGAGCTGGTAATAGTTTGACCCAAATACTTAAACTCTTGTACTTCCTCAATTACTTCACCGTTCATTTTAAACCTAATATCAGCTGGCTGATTACAGCTTTTAGGATGAAATTGCATAACCTTAGTTTTTGTAACATTAAAAAGAATATCATGTTTCTGCGAATACACTTCGCAGACATTTAGTAGCCGATCCAGACCTTTAACAGAGGGACTTATTACACCATATCATCGGCATAAACTAAGTTATTTATCCTTGTGTTATCTATACAACATCCTACTGTTGCCTCATTAAGTGAAGCAATTAATCCGTCAATATACACATTAAACAGCATAGGGGAGAGCAAGGAGCCTTGTCTCACCCCGCAAGAGGAGCCAAAACACTCGGATAGTACATTGCCCCACCTAACAGTGAAAGATTGGTGGGAATACCAAAATTTCAATAAATTTAATATGTACATGGGAACCTTCCTGTCTTCTAGTTTTGCAAATAAAATATTGTGGTTCACCCTATCATATGCCTTACTTATACCAAGGAAACAGCTATAAATGGTTGAATTACTGTCAATGTAGTTAGATATTGTTTCTTTAAGTACATAGATACACAGGTCAGTTGAGTGGGACCTTTTAAAGCCAAACTGATTAGGAGATTTCCATAGGAAATCATTTAATCATTTAATTATTATTAATATTATTATTATTATTATTATTATTATTATTATTATTATTGAATGCCATGATGTTATAGTTTTCTGCATTAATGCTAATAAGTTTTCAATGTCCTTTCTTCGTTTAGATGATTAAATTAAAAAAATAAGTTTGTCTATTTCTATAGTTTGTCTATTGTCTAATTATTATAATTTATAAACGATTTAGTGAAGTTTGTAAGCTTCTGTGTCGTTATTCTCGTTTAAGTCGTTTTTCTTTTCCTCGAATCTTGCCAACTTGTTTCCATGACTTGGGAGAAATGTTGACGTTTCAAGCAGAACTCGGCACTCCGGAACTGTGAAAGATCCCACCTGAACCTAAGAAAAAGAAAACCTTCTGGCAGATAGCTATTCTTATAATTTTTATAGTTAATTACTGTAAAAATGACTAATTCTTTATAGTTATGACGAAGTTACAGTATCTCATTATTAACACATTCACCGCCAGCACTTTTTAAGAAGGTAATCAGCCACCGCCAGCATTTTTGTAAGTTTTTACCCAACTAGGTTTCGCCAGAAATTTAAACAAACTTTAAAACTAAAGATATCTCTAAACAAAATATCAAAATAAAGCTTATAATGTATACATTCAAGACGAGATTTCTCGTCTTTGGCGGTCAAATGATCTATGTCAAAAGACGAGATTTCTCGTCTTTGGCAGTGAATGTATTAATTACAAACCCAACCCTTAGTCCGTATAACTCATCATTAAATTTGAAAGATTAAGTCCAAAATGTTTTAAAGTTTTAAAATCTTCTAAGTTTAAACTCACAATTATAAATAAGTTATTTCAACGCAACATGAGAAAATTAATTATCTAAGAACTAATAAATCAACTTAAATTATTCCAAATGACGATTAATATTTGGTAATACTGAGAATTATTAATAAATATTTGCTGATTCAGAATTTTCATTCTTTCCTTTAACAAGTTACTGAGAAAGTAAAGAAGGCTGGGGTCCCTGATCTACAGGTAATCCGAAATTTATAATACGTTATATATTAAAGTCTTTCTATAAATAGGCTTAGAATATATTAAAAAATTTTGATTACCTAATAATAATAATATAAATTATTATGTGTTAATTATTAAACAATGATCAAGGTTTTACATGGTTTCGAACCATAAAGAGGATGGGTTTTGATTTTTTTAAAGTAGCTAAGCTGTTTTCCACTACTTGCTAAAAGACCTTCACATTTCTGTTAACAGGATGTCTTAAGAATTTTTGTTACTCAACGTTTTCATGACATCTATGCTAATAAACTATGCTACGCAATGCTATATCATGCTATATTAAAGTATATTATAGCATGATATTTCTTTATATTTTCCTAAAATTCGGATCACCTGAAGATCAGGGCCCCCAGCCTTCTTTTAGCCTTATAAGGCTAACTAACGAAATATCACGACTTAAACCTAACCACTCGTTAGGTCAACTGTACGCCCTTGACGATTGGTTAGGTTAAGTCGTGATATTTTCGTTAGTTAGCCTTATAAGGCTAACTAAAGAAGGCTGGGGGCCCTGATCATCAAGTGATCCTAAAATTCTTAAATTGTAAATTTCTAAAATTCCCATTCTAAATAACAGGAAATTTCATTATTAGGATAATTGTTATTATTAGAGTAGAACTAACTCAATTTACAGTTACATCACATACAGTACTGAAAAATAAAAAACTTCGTTGTCTGTAAATTTTACTTCACATAATTGAAGCTAAAACTAATTAAAATATGTTACGTATAAATAAATAAATTTTACGTAACATTATAAAATGTTACTTAAATTATTCAAATAAAATTTGCAGTTAATATAACGTACCTTATTTTCTTAAAGAATATATCAAGTTAACATAACTTTTTTATATATCCTTAATCTATGTTAATATAAAGTAATTCATATATTCTTGAACTATATTACTATACTGTAAAGCAGTTTACCAAGCTTACAATTACTTCCTTTTTCGTTTTTCATAACAATTATAACAGGGCATTTGATCATTTTCGTCCATATTTCACTCCAAGCAAACTACATTTTCAGCATAATATTTTAATAACCTATAAGTATTATAGGATATAAATATATATTAACTGCATTATTTTGAGAAATATATACATGAAACATATACGACAATGCACAAACACGTTATCTTTCTTCATGAGCACCCCACTAACCTTAATTTCATATTTACTACCCTCAAGGACTCCTAATACTATTGGGGCAAATTCCCGGTATAATTTAGGTTCAAGGCAATGTAAAAACTGACTCAACCATTCTCCAACTACTTCATACAGAAAACTACCAGACATACAGGTTGCTATTTTCACCTCATTCATTTCATAATCAACCATACTTTCATAGTATGCATATTCGTCTTTCAAATTCGTATTTATAAATTCAATAGGATAATATATTACATTACCATTATCCTCAACCCGAGAATTCCCTCCTAAAAATAGTACATTATTTTCCTCTGTACCAGCGGTCTGACCTTCCCGATCATCACTGGATTTTTCTCTTTGCCAGCGGCCTGACATTCCCAATCAGCCATGGATTTTTCCTCTTTACCAGCGACCTGACCTTTCCAATCAGCTCCGGATTTTTTTTTTTTCGTTTGCGATCCTATTGCAACACAGACATTTTCGCGATACGGCACTTCCGAATTACAACGATGATTTTTTGAAACAATTTGAATATAGTCAAAAACTTCCCGATACGCCATTACTTTCTGAAACAACTTACAAAGGCGGTAAAAGACTTCCCTGACCGCAATGTTTTCCGAAAAAACGTTACAAGGGGTAAAAACTTCCCGGACCCGAGTATTTCTGAAACAACCCTCGGGGTAACATCCTCCCGAAATTCAATAATTCCTGACAAGGATAAATCTATCTCTAATCCCAAAACTCGGGTTGAAAACTTCTCTAATTCCCCCAAAAGAATATTTTTACTTTACTCTTTAATTTTTGTATGTTTATTCCAACAATAGTATCGTTAGCAGGTTCTCTCATTTCATCCGCACTGCCACACGAAATTACATTACTGAAACTCATTATTTGCTTCATATTTCCATCACGTAGAAATACAAATCAGAACGCTTCCACAGCGCCCTTATTGCAATGCCCATCAATATTCATCAATGCAACATCATTATTAACCTTTCATTCCATCTTCCTCACGGCATAATCAATATCGAAAATAAGTATTCCTTGCATAAAAAGTTCATTTTTAAATCATTTTCAGTAACTTCTTATTATTATACACATTATACTCGTTGTACTGTATAAGAAAGTGAATCATGCACCTGATAATTTGACTCGGAACACTTTTTACTCTCATTTTCTGTATAAGTGTCGTCTGCATTATTTTCATCCTCCGTGATATATATGCATCACAGAACAGCAGATTTCTACATCAAATTAACATAACAAAATTCATAAATCACTTCATTTTCTACTCTTTCAGTGCAGCATATACTACGAAATCGCAAACTTCTACGTTTGAAACAGCGTAACATAGTCATCATATTCGTTCTCATCTACCTCCCCCTGAATGGTCTGGTGGACATGGTGGTTGAGAGTTCTCTTTCACTAACAACACTCAATTCAGAGAAAGTGTAGTAATTTCTACATAATCATTTATACGATTCTATTCATATTTTCTCCATTCTGAACACACTCCAAAAATGTATGTATACTAGTCTTGTACAATTTTGAGACAAAAAAAAACAAAGTTTTTCTCTCTCTGAATAATTCGTTAGACATAATCGTTCAGTTTAATTTAAAGAGCTGAACTTTTTCTCTCATATTCCATTATTTTAGTCAAATTTAACAATGTAAATTTGACATAAAATAACACAAAAATAACAAAAAGAAACTTTACACCAAATTCCCACAGAAATTAATGACAAGGTCCCAGAAATTAATGGACAAGAGCTATCGGTTGGACTCGGTATATTTTCTTTCTTTATTATGATAAAAAATTGTATACATAATATGACGTTTTTATTTAATCTGATATAAATTTATTTAATTTTTTATCTATCTTCGAAATGTTCCTTTCACGCATGCGAGCACTCGGACTCAAACACGTTTTCGTTATGCGAATTTCTGTTCTTATATTTTCATTACTGTAGTCGATTTTCCTCTGTAGTCATGTAGTCGTTAGTTGTTCTAGTACTAGCAGTCGTGTAGTCGTTAACTGGTCCAATATTAGTAGTCGTGTAGTCGTTAACTGTTTACAATGCTAGTAGTCATATAGTGGATTCCCATTTCTAAAGTTAAATTAGATGTTCTAATAGCCTTCGTAGTCCCAGAACAATGTCGTTCTTTGGCGTTCTCTTCAGCAAATCTTCTTTCGGCGAATACGTAAATCTTCTCTCTTCATTAAATTGTCTTTCTCTTCTTCGTAATTTTCTATTCGTTGTTTTCCTTGTAAAGTTTATGTTCTTTCTTCTTTCTTCAACGTACTACCTCTTCCCCTCAAATATTTTACGGGTGAAACACCGGATGAATAAAACTGTAGCTGGGGCACACCTGACACTATTAATATATCAATAAAATCAAAATGATATCGAAATTTTATTTGTCTCTCTGGGTTGTTGTGGGTGATTGTTTTCACCCACGCTTTTACTTGTTATCATCGGTTCTGGTACTCTCTTCTTATAGGTTGGGTTCGTGCTCTTCCCAAACGTATTGCCAAAATGGTAAATCGCCTTTCTTACGCGGTTAATGGTTTAAATAACTAGATAGATTTGTTACGTACATTCATTTTTATTTTAATAGTATAGTGAATATGATTAAACTCCCTGGCTCTGTTCGATCCTTAATATGAATATGGTACTCACTCAAAAATTATTAATTTCGGAGGCTTCGATGTCTCGGCCTTATCTCTCTCTTTGTCCCTCTGTTCTGTCTTGAGCGTTAGCTCTCTCAACTCTTTTTATAAACTCAAATCATAACTAGGGGTTTGGTACTTGAAAAATTGGGTGGGTGGGGGTATTTAATACATAAACAGATTCTTAAGAAAGGAAGTGCGTATTAGTTTATCATACGTTTTGTTTTTCCTATGAATTGTCATTTTACACACACACAACACACACACACACACACACACAACACACACACACATATATAATATAATATAATTATATATATTATATATATATATATATATAGATATGTATATATATATATATGTGTGTGTGTGTGTGTGGGTGGGTGTGTGGGCGTGTAGGGGATGATGAAGATTTCTGTTCGTTTATACATGACCAAACGGCTAGGGTAATCTGCACCAAATTTGTAGATAAAAGTTAGGAGAGAACCAGGGAAGGTTTCAGTAACATACTTCCCCACCCAGTACCACCTAGGTTGTGTTTCGGGTGGCCTTTGCTGCGCAAGGCAGGCACAGCGGGCATTCTATTATATTAATGCGCTGATAACGTTGGTTAGGTTCCGGGAGACCCTCGCGATATCGCAGTCAGTGTTTTCGCTTGTTAAAAACCTTATAAGAAAAATAGGTTGGTTCCGAAGACCGCCCAAATGTACGACTTTTACCCACAAAATATTAGAGGAATATTGTACTGTAGTATATTGACCTGTAAATAAAATTTACTAATAATTAAATACATAAGAGACATGTAAATGCTGACAGCACCACTGACCCTACCTCTGATTGGCTGAAAGCTTCACGTCACACTACACGTCACTCATTCATAATCTTGAATCTAATACTTATTTACCTGATAATACCTGATAATACTTACCTGACCAATACTGAAAACTGTTGTGAGTGGTTGGGCAAATACTTACACAGTACACGTCAGCAGTTTTATTTCCTCAAAAATAAAATTTTATTTACTTCATTAAAAAGCATAATTGGTCGTGGGAAAATTTTATTTTTAATTTTTTACAATGACGAGAAATGTATTACGTAGCATTTTCAAAACCAGTCTTTGCCGAAGACAAAAGGGATTGTATATCGGCTCTTTCGTGGATATTTAGAAACTCTGCCATGAACTCAACATGTTTTTTGGAGCGTATTAATCGTTATCTGTGAAAATGAAGATTTCCTCTCAAATCCGTGGCAGTTATAAAAGGAAATTTATTGAATTGGGAATTCACATTCTATCAGATTCTCGGAGACAACTGGCATCTGAATCTTGGTACAATCTCGACTAGACATGGTACAGAAACTAATTTCTGCTGTACCCAAAGGTTTGCGGAGATGTGTAGACCTTCATGAGACATATATGAGAGAAGTTACTTACGTAAATGATATTAAGTGGTTTCTTATGTGACTTCATGTAATTTACCTCTGGCAGGGCTTCATTGTACAAAGATATTTTTTAAATTAAAGTATTTTTCACATCTGAGATACTTTTATTTCACAGAAATCACCAGTACATTTCTATACCGTATTCAATAATAATAACAGTAGTGTATTCAGATCCGAGCCACATTGCTCCGTTCGTGGGAGAGATCTTTCTGGAAATAGGAACTGCAACACGCGATTTTATATATATGTAGGGAGTTGCGGAGAATCCCTTTACTTGACACATATAATTAAGATGACCTGATTTTTTTGGAGTTAAAAGTGGGACATCTCTTGAATAATGAATAGAAAAAATTGCGCTCACTTATATCCAATAGCCTACTGGTATAAAATAGGTTGTAATATAAAATTATATTTACTGAATGCACAAAAATCATAATTAACAATACATAATTAACAAAAAATATAGCAGACATATAGCTCAAAAGCGGGACAGTCCCACCGAAATCGGGACGTCTGGTCAGCTTACATAAATACTCACCTATCACAGAATCATTCTAAGCCCTGTAGGTAAAATAATATAATCAACTTATAAACACGAGGTTTAGGTTATGCACCTTTATTTTATATAAATTTTTGAGCGTAGTACGTGTTTAAACAAAAATCAAAGTAGGCACTATAAATATGGAGTATACAGTACTTACTGTAAGCAGGAAAGTTCTTGAAACTCTCAAGTAAGTGAGCTTTTTTTAACTTTAATGTTCCACGTAATGAAAGACTCCTAACATTAACCAAGAAGGTTCCCTTTTTGGTATAGCTTCTTGGTCAAAGTGTCAAAGAAATTATTAGTAAGTTTCCGGTTAATGTCTATGCGGTCCCCAGTTTAGAACCTCATTCTGAGAAGACTCTTTCTTAACCTATTTTGACATGCGTAATAGAGAACCAAACAGTTTAAAAGTTTCACGTCATACGAAATTTTATTGTTTTTACATTGTATCCATATCGTTACTTATGAAAACAGTGATTGTACATAAAATGAATAAGCTCATAATAATAAACATTACATAAGAGCATGCGGATCTTTTTGGTTTGACGGCCTGCGGACCTCCCCCCCCCACTAAAAAAAAAAAACCCCAGTTTTTTATTTAGTTAAAATTAACGAAAATATCACGACTAACCTAACCAATCGTCAAGGGCGTACAGTTGACCTAACCGGGCATTCAATAATTTTTCCATAGTTTGCCCCCTGTTGATTGTACTAATTGATTTGTTAAGTTTTGTAAAAATCTGTAGCAATCCGCCAAATGGAAAAGACCCGAGCATGCTAAACAATATTGTGCTATTGCATGGAAATGTTTTAGGTGTAACAACTTCACCTTTTAAGATGGGCAAATCACGAAAGGTAGTTATGGAGGAACTGTGGGCAACCAGAAGGATTCAAACACGTTTTGTTTACTATTAGAGGTACTTCATTATTACGTTCTCCTTTTCCAGGGTGACAATAAAGGTATTAATGAACAGAAAGTTATACATTCCTCCTGTTCCATCTAATATTACCGTGTGATAACTCATAAGAATGAGGGAGCTTCTGCAAAAGAAAACAAATTTCATCAACATCTTTCACGTATTTTTTGGTTTTTCACGGCATAAGACAATCACAATGAACATAATTCACGTCATGTCAGAAATAGCAAATGATATGGAAATTCTTATATATATATATATATATAATTTTCTTACCTTTTAGTGTATCATCTTCCTCACAAAAATATATTCTGGAAAGTTATTTCTTAGGGCAGGGAAACAAAGTGCATAAGTTTTAAAATTGTGTAAGTTTCAAAAGGCTGGACATGATGGAGGTTGGCTTAATTTATGTTCAGTTAATTTGAATTAGGTTAGATGAGGTTAGGTTAGGTTATTCTCGATTAAATTACGCTAAACTCGGTTAGGTTAGTCTTTTAATAAAAAAAATTTGAGCTGTATTTATAGATTAGTCATTTTCACTTAAAAATATGAAACAAACTTTTCCTTTACAGACCAAATTTTAACTGCGTATACCTGCATACAATGTTAAATTGAATAAGGTCGTCCTGCATACGAGTATAAGTTCGAACGGCGACATTTGAAATTCGACTCTGTTCATGTAATTTGTTATCGGTTACATCAAACATTTGAAATTTTGGTCGTAGATTTACCGAATAAAAAACTTGTTGCCAGAACCCTTCATAATAAAAAAGCAGCTTTTCTTTTACACTTCACTGAAAAATCAGTCGCCATTGAGACTTATAATATACGAATGAACTTTGAAGAGATGTGACGTCATGAATGGCTTCAAATCTTCTCTTGGTAAATTTTTTCATCCGTTTCTGAAAATCTCAACAATATTTCTTTTATAATAATGAATAATTCTTATTCATAAAATAAATATTAAAATTTTAGTTTTATTAAAATATTAAAATTTACGATTTTATTAAATATTAAAATTTTACAATTTTATTAAATATTAAAATTTTTACAATTTTATTAAAACTACAATTTTACAATTTTATTAAATTTTAAAATTTTACAATTTTATATAATATTCAAATTTACAATTTTATTAAAATATTAAATTTTTACAATTTTAATATTAAAAGTTTTAACAATTTTCATTGTTACAATAATTTTAACCTAAATAAGTAACTGTTAATTGGACTATTTATTTTATATATTTGGCCCCTTAACCTTTGGCTTTACTGTGCTCTCAAATTAATTAGAGATAAAAATATAATATATTTAACATTTAAACTATGATTAATACACAAACAAATGAACTAATATCGGAAATACAGTACATATATTAATCTTAAGTTATTATTGATATAAAACAAATACAAAGTCATTATTGAAGGTATGATACCAATACATTATAAAGAATTGATAGGTAGACACTAGAAATGAACAAGTCATAAAGTAATGTACATTTAATCCTACATTTTTATTAGTATTCCATTATTAATCGAGATTTAAACTTGGTTTTAAACGAATTTACGTTCGAAATATTTTTAAAATTATAAAGCAAATATAATTACAAAATCTTTCATATTTTAATGTCTTCTCTATTTTAATATTTTCAAGCGAGTAGATTGATTTTGTTTTGGCTTACCTCAGACAATTTTTTTTTTTTTAATATTACAGAATATTTATCTTAACGAAAAAATGTTAAATATTGTTGATTAATTTGTGTTTTCATATGTATTTGTTAACCACAAAGTTGTTGTATCATCAAATATTTTTAATGAATTATAATAATTCATAATTTTGTGATAAATTATTGTAACTATATATATATATATTATATATATATATATATATATATATATATATATATATATATACACACACACACACACACACACAGTATATACGTTTGAAACCTAATTGAAAGCTATAGGGAAAGCAATAGGGAAACTAAAAGCACACTCAGCAGCAGGACCGGACAAATGGAATGCCACACTGATCAAAAACTGCAAGAATGCAATCGCTGAGCCCATATACTGGATATAGAGACGATCACTAGACACGGGAGAAATACCGGGCATCCTGAAGGGCGCGAACATAGTTCCAATATATAAAGGAGGAGATCGATCCGAGGCCAAAAACTATAGGCCAGTGTCGCTTACATCTCATCTCACTAAAATATTTGAAAGAATAGTTAGACAGAAAATCTATGACTTTTTAGAAACTCAGAAAAATTCAATGATAACCAACATAGGTTTCGGTCAGGCAGATCATGCCTATGACAACTAATGGGACACTACAACAACATTATTGATGCAATGGAAAGTAATGAAAACTATGATGTAATATACACAGACTTTGCCAAAGCGTTCGACAAGTGTGACCATGGAATCATAAAACATAAACTGAAATATGGGAATAACAGGAAAAGTAGAGAAATGGATATATAATTTCCTTAGTGAGCTGCGGCAAGTCGTTACAGTACAAGGAGTATCTTCATCAGAATCAGAGGTCCTCAGCTCAGTACCACATGGAACAGTATTAGCTCCACTACTCTTCATAATCATGCTAACTGACATAGATGAGAACGTTACCAGAGACAGCACAGTAACATCCTTTGCCGATAACACAAAGATCAGTAGAAAAATAAGAAACCCAGAAGATATAGATCTCTACAAACAGACATGAACAGAATCTACAAGTGAACGGAAGACAACAATATGAAGTTTAACACTGAGAAATTTCAGCTATTACGGTACGGAAAAAGAGAAGCCTAAAATCCATGGAATATTATACCCCAAATGGACAGGAAATTTAGAGAAATTCTAAAGCAAAAGATTTAGGGGTTGTAATGACTGATGATGCGAAATTTGAAACACAAAATAAGATAGCAGTAAACAGAGCAAAGAAAAGTAACTGGGCAGATACTGAGAACCTTTAAACGAAGGGATAGGAATATAATGATTCCTCTACTGAAAATACTGATCATACCCAAATTGGAATACTGCTCGGTCCTAACATGCCCATATAAAAAAGAAGACATTAGACAATTAGAAGGGATTCAGAGAAGCATCACAGCCAAGATCAGTGGGTGCAAAGAACTAAACTACTGGGAAAGGTTACGCGAATTAAACCTATATTCACTGGAAAGGAGGAGAGAGAGATACACCATTATTTACACTTGAAAAATAATGGAGATACTAGTCCCTAATCTTACTCTGAACCCTGTGACTCCCCAAACAACGGTGAAAAGTAGAAAAGGAAAACTGTGTCGTGTTCCCAAATTAAAGGCAGACAGGGAACATCCTTAACCTTGAAAGAAAATAGTTTTGTTGTGAGAAGACCAAAACTGTTTAATCAGCTGCCCAAAGACCTAAGGAACACGAGTGGTGTTGCAGTGGACATCTTCAAAAGAAGATTAGACGCCTGGCTCAGAACAATCCCAGATGAGCCTGGCGGACCTGGCTATATGAGGTGGAGAGTACAAGAAACCAACTCACTACTTCACCAGGCCAACTCGAGAGGAGGGGCGACAAGCTTGACTTTCGTGAAATGTGGAATCATCGCACGCAACATTTGAAAGATTGAAAGGTGTATATATATATATATATATATATATATATATATAGAGAGAGAGAGAGAGAGAGAGAGAGAGAGGAGAGAGAGGACTATTTCTGTACAAGAATGATACACACCCTTTATACACCTTTGGAGATTCATATTAGAATGAAGAAACGCATAGAATATTCAACAAAATTTTTATAAGGGGATATTTACAGTGACACTCCCAAATATATCGATAAAGGAATAAACTGAGATTTATATTATTACCACCCATATAAGCTCCGATAGTATATATATATATATATATATATATATATATATATATGCTGATAGGCTCCTCTGTTTTTGATGTAACGAATTCCCTATTCATACATCAGTTTTCGATTCTCTCTAACTCACAATGCACCTAATCCGACCACCTATAATCCGACCACCTATGTTGTTTTCACGTGCAAAAAAAAAAACTTTTCATTTAATTTAAACAAAGAATTTGTTCAAATATTAAACTAATAAAGTACTGTGTGTTCAAAATTATCAGGTCCAGTTTTGTTCAAATTGAATTTAATGAATGATATTAATGTAAAATAAATTTGGTTTAGACTAAACATATATAAAAATTTGAAAATTATTATTAATTCCAAGTAAATATAATTTTGAGTGTATTTAATCTAAACAAAAATTATTTTAATATAATCATTTATTTAGTTCAATTTGAACAAAACTGGGGTCTCATAATTTTGAACACGGTACTTTGGTAGTCTAAAATCCAAAGAAATTCTTTGTTTAAACTTTAAAGTAAATATAGTTTTTTTTGAGTGAACCTATGGCTTCTAAATCTATTAATATTTTATTCTGCAAACAAGGTTCAGCTATTTTTTTTTTTCTATATATGCGCCTCGGTGGTGTAGTGTTTAGCGTCGCTGATTACGAATCCATCGGCCCTAGGTTCGAGACCCGGTGACGGCAGCCGGCGCGCAGCAAAACCCAGCTGTTCATTCTTCCATACAATAAAGAAAGTGGTTGGTAGATAATTGGGTGGTCTAGTGGCTGGGGTGCTGGTGGGGCGTGGTTCGGATTCCACGTTAAACTGTAGGTCTAAGGTGAGCGAAAAGCTTGAGTGGAGTGAAAAGCTTGACCTTCGTCAGAATGAAGAATTCGGGCGGAAGCTAACCGAGGTTAACCCAAAGGTATATTTATATTTATTCTTTTGTTGAAAATTCTCAAAATTTCCATCGGAAATTTACTGCTTTTAAAAGGAATTTTGCAACTATATATATATATATATAATAAAATTATGTGGTATACTCGAATTAACAGTTGACATATGACAAGCAATAATTATTTCACGATCGATAAATAGACGATTATTTTGTTGGACAAAATGTCGCGAATCTTCATTTCAGTTTCGGATACGTTCGAATTTCCAATCGACTTTTAGAAATAGATTCGGTTGCAAATATGCATGGCTTAATCAGGAGTAAAGTACCAAGTATGAAGCGATAATAGTTTAACATAATTGAATGTTAAAGGCAAACACCAATTTGGGAAATTGTTTATTCGTTAAAATGTAACAGCGACATGAGGTAAATTTTGATTCATATATAATTAAACGCTTATAATCGCTTCTTTATTTACATAAGTAAGGATGGTTATTCAAACATAATGCCATTAAATCAAGAGTCATCGCAACCGACCATCCACCACGTCAACCATGGGCCGAGGGACGATCGATCAACCCCACTACCTGTACACACACACACACACACACACACACACACAGATATATATATATATATATATATATATATATATATATATATATATATATATATATATATATATATATGAAGAGAGAGAGAGAGAGAGAGAGAGAGAGAGAGGGGGGAGAGAGAGAGAGAGAAAATTTTCTATAAAAGATGTGAACTTTGTCCTTATTACCATTAAAGATTTTTTACCCGTAACTCAATTATACCAAGATTCTTTATGTATACAATTAAGTAACTTAACTAAAAATATACATAATTGTGTAATGGTAAAATTAATATAATTATGATGAAGTTCGTCATTAAAATCACAAGATTACCACCTGCATCATTTTTTTCTTTAGGAGAAATGTTGCTATATGTATATTTGCAACATTTCAAAAGATTCATTTTAGAATGACGAATAAATAATATGGTATTTGGCATCATTTCATAGAGATATGGCATTATGGGAACATTTTCAGCGTTTACTTTTTGTATTTACTATATATATATATATATATATATATATATAAATAAAGGTGTGTGTGTGTGTGTGTGTGTGTGTGTGTGTGTGTGTGTTTAAATAACTTATAGATTTATCTTAATTCTAATAAAAAACTTTCATCTATTTATTTGAAATTTGGAGATCGTAGATAAACTCGACTGAAGTACAACTTTGAAATGAATGAAAATATATGAAAACATATGACCCTTTGTCATATATATATATATATATATATATATATATATATAGAGAGAGAGAGAGAGAGAGAGAGAGAGAGAGAGAACGAACTTATTCATGACAGGAATTTAGACTCTTGACCAAAATTAAGGCGTCGCTATTCTAACATAGCTAATACGTATAATACTATAATACGCAATATAACCTTTATACGTTTTAAAAAGGCATTTAGAAACTTTCCTTATAAGCTTAAATGCGAACGAAAAGGATGTAAATTTCTTAATATGAACCTGTTTTGTAATGTAAAAATTTGCTGTTTTTCCCATGAAATGCGGAGGCTGTCAAGAGAGTAATGGATCGCCTTGTTTATCGCAGCGCCATCTGCCCTGAGAAGCACACACAACCTCCTCTGATGCCTTCCTCTGTTATTGGGGTTCGGCGACTGGCAGAAACGACAGCAGCAACCTTTCCGGCAACCAAATGCGAGCAAAACGAAATAGAGATGTATGCGAAATATGTGTAGTGAAAGAGGAAGATGAAATAGAGAGGGAAAAACCGTATTCCATTGACGGGGAACGATACATTTCTTACCCACACACGTTAATAGTAAAAATTGAACGTACTCAAAACCGAGCCCATTTTTAAAATGACGGAAAACTAAAGCGTAATGAACTGAAGTACCGTACGTACTAAATAACTAGTCTATACTAGCAATAGTAATATTATTTTTTAACTATTTTCTATCATTATCGTATAAACATACTGCGGGAGTCTACGCAAAACCATTTTGAGGAGTTGCAGAAGTAATAGCAACGGTGTCAAATAAATAATAAGTCGGTAATGTTAATAATCAAAGTTCGGCGTAAATTCTGTACGAAAAGATGTTCCGTGAACAGGAAGTGGCCTACACCGTCATTAGCATAGGATTCATCCTTTCTCAGAATTTACTATTTCGTCTAATTTTAAGCTACAGAGGAAGACAGCGTTTAGGGATCTGTTCCCATTATGTGTCATTCATACAACGACGACAATGGAGAAAGACTATACATACATACATACATATATATATATATATATTATATATATATATATGGATGGATGGGACTGTCCTCTGCGCCCAGATTATGTAGCGACCCGTGGTTCGGATCCCACGTAAAGCTGTAGGTCCCCTCCGTCATATGACCTTAGATGTTGCGAAGGAGGTTAAACAACCTCAATTAAAAAATATATATATATATATATATATATGTAAAATAGCTTGAGTCAGTTGTATATAAACTTTAAAAGGAATAACGGCCATATTCTATACGACATTGTAATTATAAGAGATAGTAATGTACACTTGCCGGAAAAAAGTTTGCCAAAAGGAATGAAATTTCAGAAAGTTCCAAAAATTACTAATTGGTAATTATTTAAATCTTGTTTTTTTTTAATTTTCTTTTTTTTTATAGGCGAATTTACTTCCGCAACATTACATCACTGTTATTTCTTATTTTATACCTAGGATAAGAACAATAATTTATAAGGCTGTCATCAGATACAGAAACTGAGGTATACTGCGCCACACCTATACCTCGAGGTCCAATGTATCCCAACATTTTGAAACCACTGTATATATATATATATATATATAGATTATTTACGAGTCAATATCATTTTACGAATCAGAACACGTAATTACCATGAATTTTATATTTACTTTTACACATGCGTTGATAATTCTACATCTCTGTATTATACAATAATAATTATTTTTTAGTATACATATGAGTATATAT
>JAJOZX010005691.1:170000-202500 GCA_023014485.1 Bathynomus jamesi | reverse complement strand
GCGACCCGTGGTTCGGATCCCACGTAAAGCTGTAGGTCCCCTCCGTCATATGACCTTAGATGTTGCGAAGGAGGTTAAACAACCCCAATAAATTAAAAAAAAAATATATATATACATATATACATATATTTTAAAGTAAGTCAGTTTTAGGTTTATGGAATGCAAGGTTTAAAAGGTTTATGAACATTATGAACATACTTATGAGGTTTAGTTTTTTTTTAAAGGAAATATTTACAGTATACTTTGTACGCAAAAGAAAGCCTTCTCGGAAACTTCTATATATAGAAGTATTATCTTCTAGTGTCTCAAATCACTCGGAAGAAAGAAGTTTTTAAGAAAATTTCTTCTATTTAAAGAAGTATATTACTTGACAAGAATCTTTGATACCCAAAAGAAGGTAAAACTCTCCCTTGAATGCCCCCTCCGTTAGAAAATTTTATTTTGAGCGCCCCTCTTCTTCCAAAACATATTGTTTTATCCCTTTGTATTTGACTCTCTCTCTCTCTCTCTCTCTCTCTCTCTCTCTCTCTCTCTCTATCTGCTTCCCTTCTTTTCTCGTAAGGTTGTCATTTGTTGACGGATGAGTTCGTGAGAGATACTCACGTAAATAACATTTCTGACTCGATTCGAGATTGCCTGCACGAACTTGATGGTTTCCTCATCGGGGGAGAGAAAATGTATACAATACACCATTTACAAAGAGATGAATACGTATCACACACACACACACACACACCACACACACACACACACACACACACAACAAAAAAAGAATTATTAGGAAATTAATTGAAAAGTAAGTAATTTTCAACCTACAAAAATTAACCTGAAGAGATGAGTTTTGATAAAGAGGGTGTGGCAAAAATCTGCCACTATCGGCAAAGAGTAATTTTTCTAATATATTATTTTTTTGGTTTCCACGTAACTGTTTAAAAATGTTCAAACTATTTAAAAGTTTGAAATACCCAAATGTTCAAATGTTCAAACCGTTTAAAATGTTCAACAGTTCTTTCTGAAACATATAGAAAATGATTCAAATGTTTATGGTGCTTTTTTTTCACACCCTGTATTTCTTTTCTGTGAAAGAATAAAAATATAAAAGAATCAAAATATGATAATACTAATATTTTTGGGTTCTTTAACCTCCTTCGTGATGACAAATGTCACGTGACAGAGGAGACCTACGGCTTTGACGTGGGGTCTGACTTATCTAATACATCATTTGAACTTGATGGAGGGTTACCCATCAAACTACCGAACAAACCAAACGTTGCTTAACTTCGCTAATCTAACGGGAAGTAGTGTTGCGACGTGACCATGACGCAACCCAACTAAAATATGAATTTAACTCGGTAGCCAGTAGCCACAAGTATCCAGTTAACAGCCAAAGTCCTCACAAGTATCCAAGGAAGAAACTAAGCTCTAGTTAGTCCGAAGCGATACATGAACAACAGTGGATGCAACACATCTGTTTTTATTTATACGAAATGAACAATGTAAAGTCAGAGAAGCATCAAAAAGGGCCAAAACGTGCACCAAAACATGTGCGTTAGAGATTAATTGAATGATTTAAAATTGCACAATTACAGAACTGACTCAGATATTCCAATGCACGCCAACCATATATATATATAAATAATTATACACACACACACACACACACACACACACACACACACACACACGTGTGTGTGTGTGTGTGTGTGTTTATCGTCATTTACTATTATTAAAATAACTGCACCTGAAAAATACATCTGCAATTGTAATAATAATAATAATAATAATAATAATAATAATAATAATAATAATAAACTGAATCTAGAAATATCGGCAACTTATTTGCATTTCATCAGACAAGTGGAGTCCAAATTGCCAGTTCTGAAGATTCTGAAACCTCAGAATTGAATGCTCTCCTTATTACAAATTCTCACAGTCAAATTTGACATCCATCACCTAATGATATATGTTTGTTTGATAATAACTAGAGACCGGAAGTTCAGGCAAAATGCCATAAATGCCCTTTTTTGCCTATTTTACTCATTTTTGGGTGAAAATGCTTTTTTTCGATATGAAGAGCCTAATTTGCCTATTCCACCTGTTTCGAATGAAGAGTTTCGTTTTTTTTTTACCAAATTATCACATTTAGCAACTTCTAATGATTAATTGGCAACTCCACTTCTCCAGATGTCGTACATATGGCAGCACTGCAATTTTGTTTTAGTCACTGTTTGTTTGCATGAGTGAGCACGTGTGATAATGTCTAAAGTTAAAGCATCTTCTCTAAGAAACTAAATGATTATGTTCAGCAATTTGGGAGCAGTGTGTTCTCCACTGACGGCTCTATATTATTCTGTAAAGCTTGTGAAAAGGCAGTAAATTCAGAGAAGAAATACTTCGTGATCCAACATATAGAGACAGCTAAACACAAAGTGCCGCTGACAAAGGAAGCTTGGAGGAGAGCAGTCATGCCTACTTACTAACTACGTTGCTGGCTCCAGCCGTAAGTCACAATTTTCAATGGACTTGTGCAAAGCATTTGTTGATGCTGGCAGTCCCTTGTGGAAACTAGAAAATCCGTCTCTGAGAAAATTCTTGGAGAAGTATACAAATGAACGCATTCCTAGCGAGTCGTCATTAAGAAAGACCTATGTAGAAGACATCTATCGGATTGTTATTCAAAATATTAGAGATGGAGTTAAGAACAAGTACATTTGAGTATCAATAGAGGAGACAACCGATTCTGTGGAAGGTTTGCTGCCAATGTAATAGTTGGAACTATGAAGAGTGACCAACCCTCAAAAATCTATTTGTTAGCATCAGAGCTACTTGATAAAACAAAACAGCTCAACTATTGCTCAGACTTTTACCAAATCACTTGCATTACTATGGCCTGAAGGAATAAAGCACAATAATGTTCTTCTCTTCATAACTGATGCAGCTCCATACATGAAAAAAGCAGCTGGGGCTTTAAAATTCTTTTCCCAGAATGCTACATCTCACGTGCTTAGCTCATGCACTCCACCGAGTTTCTGAAAAGGTACGAAGATTATTCTCTGATGTTGACAAGATGATTTCAAATGGAAAGAAGGTATTCTCAAAGCTCCTTCACGAGTCCAGGTTTTCAAGGAAAAGGCACCGGGATTAGCACAGCCACCTCAGCCAGTACTGACAAGATGGGGAACTTGGATAAATGCGCACTTTACTATTGTAAAAATTACAACACAGTACAGAGCACTGTAGAAAGTTTTGATGAAGAGGATGCATCTTCTATCAAGATTATGAAATCTCTCATGCAGAAGTCATTGCAAAATGATCTTGCATTCATTAATGCCAACTTTTCAAATTTACCACTTGCAATAACTTCACTGGAAGAAAGAAACCAAACCTTGGTATTTATTTTATTATATATAATAAATTCAGAGCTGGGCACTTGCGTTTTTTTGCCCGTTTTTTGCGGTACTGCGGTACTGCGATACTACCGTGTTGGTCGGTACCGCGGAAAGTACCGCGGGAAATTTGAATGCGGTAGCGGTACTGCTGTACTTTCAGCGATCCTTTGCGGTACTGCGTTATGCGGTACCGGTTTGGTAGTGCGGTAGTAGTACCGCAGTACCGCAGTACCGCAAAAAAACGGGCAAAAAAACGCAAGTGCCCAGCTCTGCCGGAAGTTGGTAAATGCATTGGGCATTTTTATAAACGTAGTTGAGGAAATTAATCAAGTTTCGGTGCCACAGGTAAAATTGTCGAGCAGAAGTGTGAAAAAGTAATTTCAGGTAATGCTGACCTAGCTCAAATCAAGAACATTGCAAAAGTCCTTGAAGGAGATGGTGATGTAGACGTTTCAAATCTAAACTCAGAAATTATAGCATGTTTTAAGTATGCACCAATCACATCAGTTGTTGTTGAAAGATCATTTTCCCTTCTTAAACACTTGCTAACTGATCGTAGACATAATCTAACGTTTGAAAATTTGGAAAAAATGCTTGTTGTAATGTGTAACCAATCAAATGAATAAAGCTATACTTCATAGATTTATTTAGCATTATTTTATTAATGTATGGAGATGTCTTACCTATAGTTTTAGCTCATGTTATTTAATTAATTTCGATTTAAAAATAAATGCCTTTTTTTGCCTATTTCCATGTTTTATTCTGCCTTTTTGCCTGCCTATTTCACTGTTTTTTAGTGCCTGAACTTCCGGTCTTTAATAATAACAAGTGATAAGTCAAGTTGGGTTATTTAATTACATGTGAATACACCTAATGAATATTGCCTTGCCTATTCTTTGCTTCATTTCGTAAACAACATGCGTGTCATGACGGCTATATAGATATATATATATATATAAAGTTGAGATACAGTGTATGGGCTGTCAGGTAGGTGTGGCCCAGTATATCCAGATTTTTTTAACCGACTATATATATATATATATATATAATATATATATATATATAATATATATATATATATATATAATTTCTTATCATCGTTGCAACACCTGCATACTTTGCTTTGTTTAGGCCTATATTATAAATTTATAAGCATATCGTATCTATAGTTGAAGATGCATGACGTCATTAGGAGTAAGCTACACTACGAATTACTGTTCTTCCTCGTTCGTATACAAGTAATTTGCAGACTTTAATCTATGTGCCCTCACCCTACCTATTAACCCCCCCCCTCCTTAGGCCTCTAGATTCCATCTTCGATCATGTTAGCCCTTCCCTAGAGATACTAAAACTCCTTTAATGCACAGCCTATTTTTATGTCTTATTAACTTATTTTCATTTTTTATTATTATCAATTTTCGCTGCAATATTTTTGTCCTTTTTGTATAACATATATAATTTCAGATTATTATTATTATTATTATTATTAAAGACCGGAAGTTCAGGCACTAAAAAACAGTGAAATAGGCAGGCAAAAAGGCAGAATAAAACATGGAAATAGGCAAAAAAAGGCATTTATTTTTAAATCGAAATTAATTAAATAACATGAGCTAAAACTATAGGTAAGACATCTCCATACATTAATAAAATAATGCTAAATAAATCTATGAAGTATAGCTTTATTCATTTGATTGGTTAACATTACAACAAGCATTTTTTCCAAATTTTCAAACGTTAGATTATGTCTACGATCAGTTAGCAAGTGTTTAAGAAGGGAAAATGATCTTTCAACAACAACTGATGTGATTGGTGCATACTTAAAACATGCTATAATTTCTGAGTTTAGATTTGAAACGTCTACATCACCATCTCCTTCAAGGACTTTTGCAATGTTCTTGATTTGAGCTAGGTCAGCATTACCTGAAATTACTTTTTCACACTTCTGCTGGACAATTTACCTGTGGCACCGAAACTTGATTAATTTCCTCAACTACGTTTATAAAAATGCCCAATGCATTTACCAACTTCCGGCAGAGCTGGGCACTTGCGTTTTTTGCCCGTTTTTTGCGGTACTGCGGTACTGCGGTACTACTACCGCACTACCAAACCGGTACCGCATAACGCAGTACCGCAAAGGATCGCTGAAAGTACAGCAGTACCGCTACCGCATTCAAATTTCCCGCGGTACTTTCCGCGGTACCGACCAACACGGTAGTATCGCAGTACCGTAGTACCGCAAAAAAACGGGCAAAAAAACGCAAGTGCCCAGCTCTGAATTTATTTATATATAATAAAATAAAATACCAAGGTTTGGTTTCTTTCTTCCAGTGAAGTTATTGCAAGTGGTAAATTTGAAAAGTTGGCATTAATGAATGCAAGATCATTTTGCAATGACTTCTGCATGAGAGATTTCATAATCTTGATAGAAGATGCATCCTCTTCATCAAAACTTTCTACAGTGCTCTGTACTGTGTTGTAATTTTTACAATAGTAAAGTGCGCATTTATCCAAGTTCCCCATCTTGTCAGTACTGGCTGAGGTGGCTGTGCTAATCCCGGTGCCTTTTCCTTGAAAACCTGGACTCGTGAAGGAGCTTTGAGAAATACCTTCTTTCCATTTGAAATCATCTTGTCAACATCAGAGAATAATCTTCGTACCTTTTCAGAAACTCGGTGGAGTGCATGAGCTAAGCACGTGAGATGTAGCATTCTGGGGAAAAGAATTTTTAAAGCCCCAGCTGCTTTTTTCATGTATGGAGCTGCATCAGTTATGAAGAGAAGAACATTATTGTGCTTTATTCCTTCAGGCCATAGTAATGCAAGTGATTTGGTAAAAGTCTGAGCAATAGTTGAGCTGTTTGTTTTATCAAGTAGCTCTGATGCTAACAAATAGATTTTTGAGGGTTGGTCACTCTTCATAGTTCCAACTATTACATTGGCAGCAAACCTTCCAACAGAATCGGTTGTCTCCTCTATTGATACTCAAATGTACTTGTTCTTAACTCCATCTAATATTTTGAATAACAATCCGATAGATGTCTTCTACATAGGTCTTTCTTAATGACGACTCGCTAGGAATGCGTTCATTTGTATACTTCTCCAAGAATTTTCTCAGAGACGGATTTTCTAGTTTCCACAAGGGACTGCCAGCATCAACAAATGCTTTGCACAAGTCCATTGAAAATTGTGACTTACGGCTGGAGCCAGCAACGTAGTTAGTAAGTAGGCATGACTGCTCTCCTCCAAGCTTCCGTTTGTCAGCGGCACTTTTGTGTTTAGCTGTCTCTATATGTTGGATCACGAAGTATTTCTTCTCTGAATTTACTGCCTTTTCACAAGCTTTACAGAATAATATAGAGCCGTCAGTGGAGAACACACTGCTCCCAAATTGCTGAACATAATCATTTAGTTTCTTAGAAGAAGATGCTTTAACTTTAGACATTATCACACGTGCTCACTCATGCAAACAAACAGTGACTGAAAACAAATATGCAGTGCTGCCATATGTACGACATCTGGAGAAGTGGAGTTGCCAATTAATCATTAGAAGTTGCTAAATGTGATAATTTGGTAAAAAAAAAACGAAACTCTTCATTCGAAACAGGTGGAATAGGCAAATTAGGCTCTTCATATCGAAAAAAAGCATTTTCACCCAAAAATGAGTAAAATAGGCAAAAAAGGGCATTTATGGCATTTTGCCTGAACTTCCGGTCTCTAATTATTATTATTATTATTATTATTATTACTGTATTATTACACGCACTTTTGAAAATCTGAAGGTCCAGTACATGCCCAAAATATAACGTTTTAGTTTTCTGAAAGTCTACGAGTAGGCTATAACATCCCTCAACCTGCACAGACCAACATATTTAATTTTTTATTCGATATAATATACACTACCCATCATAATATACCTTACTATTTAGCATGTTGGTTGCAGTATACAGTATAGCTACATGTATGTATGTCATGGTATGCAATGTTCATATAATAGTATGTACACCAATTTAATTTCCGTTGTGGTAAAAGTATTTTTGAGCAGTTGTATAATGGCCATTTTAGAATTTCTGTTTAATTTAACTGTTAGTGATAAAAGAACAGTATTCAATTAACCTAATTAGTTGGTAGGGTTAGGTTATGTCGTGATATTTTCGTTAGTTTTAACGAAAATATTCTGTGTCAAAATTGAAGTCTGGCAACTGGCAAAAAGTCTGGGGTCCGGGATAACAGGAAAGTACCCTTTTTTCTCATTATCATGTCTCTTATTAATCCGTGTTTTAATTTAGGTTTTTCCATATATATATATATATATATAATATATATATATATATATATGTGTGTGTGGTGTGTGTGTGTGTATAATATATATATATATATATAAAATATTCATTTTCCGTTAGTTTCTCATAATGTCTCGTTTCTTTCGCATCGTAGAAAACGGCTAAAATCAAATG
The DNA here is from genome assembly GCA_023014485.1 of Bathynomus jamesi. NCBI lineage: Eukaryota > Metazoa > Arthropoda > Malacostraca > Isopoda > Cirolanidae > Bathynomus > Bathynomus jamesi. The sequence goes on along the minus strand of JAJOZX010005691.1, from coordinate 194,658 downwards.
AATTTCATATTATATCCCTGACTTTTTCATATGTCTATTTTCTTTCATTTATTTATTTAACTATTTTCTGTTTTCTAAATTTAGATGAAAAATAGATAAATAATTGTATGTTTCCTTTTTGCTTCGTATAAATGAGAGTTACTAGGAATTAATTCACAAAAACTATATTAATAAACATACATACCTATTATAAATTAGATATCACTATCACTTGAGCTTTTTTGTCGTTCATATATTGAAGTTATATATGACCCCAACTGTTTACCAATAGTGAAAATAAAAATGCATTATTTAAAATGGTGATTCGCCACAATATATGACCGATAGTAAACCTTACGCTATAATTTTTAGTAGCAACAGCTAATTTATAATAAGTATGTATATTTGTTAAGTAGTTATTATGATTAATTCCTGGTAGCTCTTATTTCGTATTTAAATAATTTCCAAGTACCATATAGCTAGTACACATGTATATAGCTGCAGATTAATTAAGTGCAGATAGTTAACTTCTGTATGCATACACATGGATATCCAGAAATGTATTTTATCCATAACGCGCTGAAAACTTCTGAGGCATATTAGTGGCTGTATGTTTTGTAAGCTTATTATCATGTGAAATATTGCATCATTCTACGTTAGCTGTAGGTTAGGCTAGGTAACAGCATCCGTTATAAAGTTGTGCCAAAGCCTAACTGTATCTAGTCAGACCATGCTTGACCAAAATTTTATACACGCTTGTTCAATGGAGAAAAAGCTAGTCAGTCAGTAAATTTAGAAAATAACAGCCATCAAAAATTTGAGCTCCAAATCCAAAGTCATAATTTGTGAAGCTGCATTCAAAATCCATGTGTGTCGTGACCTTAAAGTAAATGTTAATTTCTTACTGGCTTAAAATGTTTTCAAAAATATTTGCATGAAATTAACTGCATGTCATATTGCGGGCGTGGACCTACTTACATATTGGTAGGCTTTGGTTGTGTGTTAAGGGATTTGCCGAACACCCTGTTAAAGATATTCGTTATATTTAAATATTAAAAAGATCGTAAAAAGAAAAATGTAATTCAAATAAAGTTGTTTTTATCATTTCGATTGAATAATTTCAATTTAACTATCTATCTATCTATCTATCAATTTATCTATCTGCTTATGTACGGATATATATATATATATATCCGAAAAAATATATAATAGAAACTTAAAAAAGTTGATGGTGTTAATTAATCACAAATGATATCTTTTTCCTCATATTTTAACAGTTAATAGAATACGAAATAAGCTAATGAAAAACGTATTACGAAGAGATGTAACGTTGATAAGGCTGATAAACCTTTTTAAGCATTAAATGCTCCGAAGGTAATAATAATAATGTGCAGTCAACGTACATGAAAAGAGTAATGAATAAAACATAAATAAAAATACTGAAATAGGAAAATATTTCTAAAGAACCAACTTCAGCGCTGAGGGAAAAAAAAAAAAAAAAACACCTCTGGCAACGTAGGAACTGTCAGTTAAAAAACCGAACACCAGATGTCGTGGTGTTAAAGAAGCGCTCTGATTGGCTGGAATTTTGTGGGGGGAGGGACTCCTGTCTATCATCTTTGCAGTTGTATGTGGGACCGTGGAAACTGAAAGAAAGAACAAATAAAAACGAACTAAAAAGTTAGGATAAAAAATTAGAGAATAATATTGAACAAATTTGAGAATATATATATATATATATTACGTTCTGTATTATTTATATAGCATAAGCATTTTAAAGGTTTAAAGTAGCGAAGGTACAGTATAATAACCCAACAGTGAAAACGTTACTGTGAAGCTTTAAGAACGTTGCGTATTATTATAATTCATGAAGAGTCATTATAACTATCGAAAGGTGCTTACGTAAATGCGTATACGCATTTAACCGTTTGAGTTCATTATTTAATTTCTTCTTTTCTTACGAATCTTAAACAAGTTTTTTTAATTATGATTATTGGTAAACAAATGTTTTATATAATTTCTTTTCTCATTTACCCTTCTTCTACTCCCCCCGGACCACCTTCAGCCCCTCTCTCACTTTCTTTTCGTGTAGTCATTTTATGCAAGGTTACCATACAAACATAAAATTTACTTTTAATTTATGATAAATTATGTAAATCTGGCTCTTAATAAAGTCAACTATATATATATATATATATATATATATATATATATATATATATATATATATATATATATGAGCACAGTTACCCTGGGTTTTGGTTCACTATATGTGTACAGCAAACGTAAGACTGCATGAATGTGTACAGTATGTACACCATAAAATCATATCTACAGTGTCTAAATTCAAAAAACTTCACTATTTTCTACGTGAAGGTCAAAATATGATAATAAAAACTCACTCTAATAGAGAAAGTTTATTTCCACAACAGTTTTGATGCCCACTGGCATCCTCTTCGGGTGGATACAGAAAAACGAATCGTTTTTCTGTATCCACCCGAAGAGGATGTCAGTGGGCATCGAAACTATTGTGGAAATAAACTCTGTCTATTAGAGTGGGTTTTTATTACTACAGTGTCTACTTTAGAACAGAGAGTAAAAATAAGACCAAATATAACGTAGTTAAAAAGTATACTTTGTAGGCATTGCCCTTGCCCTTTGCGGGTATTGCCCTTGGTCCCTCCTTCCTGCGTAAAGGAAAGGCTGAAAATACAGCGAGAGCATATTGAAAAGTTCTTTTAATCCTTGGAAGTGTATTTTCGACTCTTGAAATACTTAAGTTTTGCAAAGGTACTTTAGTCCTTTACTCTTCGTTCTAAAGTAAACACTGTGGACAGTGTTTCAGAGTATACACAAACATATTCATACAGTTTTAAGTTTGTTGTATACAAAATGAACCAAAATCCAAGGTAACTGTACTCATATATAGTTGACTTGATGAAAAGTCAGCTTTATAGAATTTATTATAATAATTTAATAGCAAATTTTATATTAAGATTAAACGGGAAATTTCTGTGATTTCAAAGGATAAGAAACACTTAAGTAGGGTCTTGTTTCTGTTAATCTACGTGTTTGTATAATTCCAGATAAGGAAATACACTATTAGATGTAGCAATACGATAATAAATATGTTGTACTTTATTTCGTGATGCACAATATACGTAGGAAAGTCTCTTTGGCACAACTAACCACTTTATCTCTCAATGGTACTTCTTACTGAAAATGTCCTGCTTCGGCGTATTTCCAACACTTTATTTTAAAGAAAAAAATATGATATTTCAATATGTACAGTACTTATTCTCAATATTTACTGTATAGGTATTACCTGTGATTACCTGTAATTACCTGTAAAAAATATATATAAGGGTCATATATATATATATATATATACACGGTGAACCAAAAGTAGGTGGACAGGAGGTTGAATACGGTTTGTGTTATATTATATTATAACTATGGTGTTCATTATAACTATGGTGTTTGTGTTTTATTATATTAAATATTATAACTAAATTTATTTAAATTTTATTTTGTATTATAGTATACAAAAAAATTAAATATGTATTCTCAAAATAAACGTTATCATTTACTGTCCACCTACATTTGGTTCACCCTATATATATATATATATATATATATATATATTGCATAAATTCATATTATTTTTCTTTATAAATCTCAATTAATTTCTTCTTTTTATGCCAAACATACCTTGTAAAGGTAAATGAGTTATGCATATATTAAGACTAATCAATCAATCTTTATTTACCTGGTTTTCTCCACCTTATTATAAAAACAAAATTGAAATGGTTTTACCTGTATCTTTATGGAATAATTTTTTTAAGCAACTTATACATACATACATACTACATACATACATACATACATATATATATATATATATATATATATATGTATATATATATATATATATATATATAATATATATATATATATGGGATGAATTTCACAATAAAACACGTGAAATGAATAAATGCTGCAAACGCACAAGGAAAAAGAAAAACGATTCCAAGGCCTTTCGTGTATTCAAAGCTACACCTCGTCAGGGAATGACGAGGTGTAGCTTTGAATACACGAAAGGCCTTGGAATCGTTTTTCTTTTTCCTTGTGGGTTTGCAGCATATATATATATATATATATATATATTATATATATATATATATATATATATATATATATATATACACACACACACTATATATATATATATATATATATATATATATATATATATATAGTGTTTACAAAGTACATAATAGTACCGTTTACGTGTTTAATCTTACGTTATAATCTGTATATTTGTTGTCATGGTTACATCTTAATTTCTTTTTATCTTCTTATTCGAATTAATTCCTGTTAACGTCTTTGCATAAGAATGAGGAATGATGGCTTTATTTGTTCATTTGATTAGAATACACGATATATATCATTATATATGATAATAATTGGCAGTTTTGCATGTTAAGAAAAGTATGATTGAGAATGTACTCAAATGGTCACGTGATCGCACAGAGTAAGGAAGAATGTGTCTCGCCAAATATATGTACAGTCGAAAGGAAACACACACACACACACACACACACACACACACACACACACACACACACAACGACTGATATATTCTATTATTTTACTTAAATGCATTTACATTACTGATGTACCTACTCACGTCTGAAAGTGGGAATACTCGAATTTGGAGTTCTAGATTTGGGAAAAGGATTTCCTGATTTTGGAAAGGTTATCTAAAAACAAATGTCCGATATGTAATTGTGGGCTCGAAGAAGGGTATTTTCTGTGAAAAGTTTAACATAAAGTAGAATATTGAAGTGGGAGTGGGTATGGATCAATTTGAAAATTGACTCCTTTGGCATTCCCACTTTCCATTACAGAAATCGATGCACGCGCGCGCGCACACACACACACACGCCTTCATCTCTGTAGGTATATATATATATATATATATATGTATATATTAGGTGGACCGGATATCCGCATCATTTTTAACATCCGCATCCGCACTTCTGACTGCGGATGTTATGCGGATATTACCTCTAATAAATTATGCAATTTACAATTAAATTAGCTTATAAAGTAGCTTATAAAGTAGCTTATAAGGCCCAGTCATGCACATTTCATGTAACGTATTAATTATTAATGAACAAACAAATATATAAACCTCAAAATATAAATACGTGGTAACACAGAAAATTGAATCAAACTTGTTTCATTGAATTTTCTGTGGCTGAAACTCTTGAGAAAGTTATTATTTTTATCATAATGAAAACATTAATATAATTTTAATTCTTATGCATTGCCTGCCATAATAGTAATATCACGAAATTTGAAAAATTATGTCATATATTCATAATTCTATATTATATTGATAGATTAACTAAATATCCGCATCCGCATCCGCGGATATTGAAATTAAAGATCCGCATCCGCAGATGTCGAAAAACTGACATCCGGTCCACCACTAAATTATATATAATATATACACACCTGAACACAGGTTGATCCTGAGCAGTTGTTCAAACCAAATCAAAGTAAACTCTCTCTCTCTCTCTCTCTCTCTCTCTCTCTCTCTTATATATATATATATATATGTGTGTGTGTGTGTGTGTGTGGTTATGCTCTAAAAATATATAAATTTTGATAGGAGAAGTACTATTATGGATGCTGTTCGTCTTCTTGTATTGATTAAGAGTACGTAATGAAATGTTATGGAAAGATTCCTAAGATTTATTTTCACTTAATTTTCATTTAATTTTGTTAAGAAATAAGTAATAATAAAAATATTGGTATATTTAACGTATTAATATAAGAATTTTACTAAAGATGCTTTGTTGTTATACTCGTAAAGAATAGGGAACATCTCATAATATGATGTATAAACTGGTCTTGATAACCTTGTAAGTTTATATTTTTTTGTACACTGTATTTTGCAATCTTCACCGAACTTTTAAAGGCGAAACTGTAATAGGTTTTATACACTTAACTACAATAAACAGATTCTCTCTCTCTCTCTCTCTCTCTCTCTCTCTCTCTCTCTCTCTCTCTCTCTGCGTTCTTTCTCTTTAGTACTATTTCTGTTGATGTATATCTCTATCGTGTCTGTGTTTGTACAGTATCTCTCTCTCGTCTCTCTCTATCTCTCTCTCTCTCTCTCTTACACACACCACACACACACACACACACACACACAAACACACACACATCCACTCTCTCTCTCTTTTCCCACTAATTCTTTCACGCACATGGTTGCATATTCATTGTTTTTATTCTTTAGGGATTTTCATTTATATGCAAATTAATATTGTGGTCCGACTTCCTAATTTATTGCAATAGAAAGCTTGGCAAATGATTCGAATTATTCTGCTTTTAGCTAAGCTGGTTTACGTGTTCAATATGGAAGAGATGATTTAATTAATTACTCCGCTTTAATAATTATATATATATATATATATATATATATATATATATATATATATATATATATGTGTGTGTGTGTGTGTGTGTGTGTGTGTGTGTGTGTGTGTGTGTGTATTAGGTATATATAGGACTTATGATTCCAATCAGTAGACGTATTATTTAAAAATATTATGATATTTAAATATTTAGAATATTATTTAATGATCATTAAGCCACACACACACCCACACACACACACACACACACACACACACAGGTTACTTAAAAATGAATAAATGAATCAACGAAATAATGAAAGAATTTACAAAACTCAAACAAGTTCCATTTCATTCTAGGAAAAAGGCAAAAGACAAAATAATTCACAATAATGATGAAATGGTAAAGGGGGCAAAGCACCCCCCTCCTAAAATGAATACCAACCAAATGAAGATCTTTTTATGGGCATCAGTCAAAGTTCAACTAAGACGAAATTCAGTTATAATTTTTTTTTTTTTGCTTCAAAGACATGTTTTTCTTCTATACTTTTTTGTGTTCTGAATTAATGAGATAAGAAAGGAAATCGTATACAATTTTGGAAGGAAAATATTTAAGTATAAAATTTTAGGAGAAAAATTACATACGAATTGGCATTTTAAATGCCATTAACACTTCATACTTCCACTTAAATTGAATACATCGATGAATAAGTGTAAAAAATCCCAACTAAAAGTAAAGAAAATCAAAACTTAAAAGACACTAAAATTACGAAGCTTTTCAAGACGCTCAACTCTTCTTCGCTCAGGTAAGAAAACTAAGCGGAATAAAAGTCATGAATTTGTACTGGAGGAAAATAATAATTTCGATGACAGAAGCTATAAATACAGTCTCAGAATCGGCGACCCTAATTCAGCTTTGCATCAACGTAAGACTAAGTTTGATCATCTAATTGATATTAACAACGCGCTCTTCATCTACGTATAAAGGACATAAATAAGAGGAAATTGGTCGAATCTTTCTTAATTCAAAATATCGATAACTTTACTAATGAAGAGGTAATTTTTACATTGATCCTCTTTTAAATAAAATTGTAACCCAACATACCCTTTTCAAATCATTTTTACGCCGTTTCCATCTGCCAGATGTATGAGGTTCATGTGTTGTTCTTTCTTTGAACTTTTATTTCGTTTAGTTTTCTTACCTGAGCGAAGAGGATTGGAGCTCCTCGAGAAGCCTCGTAATTTTATTGTCTTTTAATTTTTAATTTTCTTCACTTTTAGTTCGTTGGATTTTTAACTTGTACATTTTTGTACGGTTACTGTACGTTTTAATATATATATAATATATATATATATATATATATATATATATATATATATATAGAGAGAGAGAGAGAGAGAGAGAGAGAGAGAGAGAGAGAGAGAGAGAGAGAGAGAGAGAGGAAATTGTTTTTATGTTTGAATCTTTTGATTTTCAATATTTAACTTAATCATTCATATTCAAAAACTTTAAATACTTTTTCAAAGATATAATTTTTGTTTCGATTTCAGATTTGATATAAGCAATAATGGATCCAAGTAACTGAAATTATTATTTAAAGATTAGAAAGATAACGGGAAAAAATATCTGAATTTAAAATATGCTCCTCAGTATTTTATTCTGATTACAAATTTAAGAGGTTTACCTCGAACTGTACATGTATATGTCCTTTGCCCTCTCTCTCTTTATCTCTCTCTCTAACGATAATAAAAAATGTTCTACCCGGCATCTTGTAACTGACGTGAAGAGAAGCGGGGCAGATTTCGGGGCCCGCGGATTCGTGAAGAGAGAGAGAGAGAAACCTGCAAGGAATTATATCGTTCCAAGAATGTGTTCTCTTGAATCGCCGGAATCGATGAATCACTGAAGCAAATCTTCTCGGTTGTTCTCACTCACAGTTGAATCACTTTGAATGTTTGAAATTTTGCCTTTTGCGTCGTGAAAGCAGGTCAAAATTTCCTTCAAAAATGTATTCTTTAACGGCTAAACTGAAAAAAATTATTTATATATATATATATATATATACACACACACACACACATATATTATATATATACACACACTGTGTATATATATGTGTGTGTGCTTGTGTGTGTTACAACGTTGTAAGCTCGAGTTGATAAGCTGTAGAGCCAACTTCGTGACCAACCATAAGTAACAGGTTACGAAAGCAAGATGAGAGAAAAGGGGTATAACTCTCTCCTTCACAAAATCTTAACAACGAAACAGGATAACGCTCCATGAGATAAAAAAAAAACCCCGAACTAAATTTATTAAAACGACAGTTTTCTTTATCTAATCAGTTATATACAAAACAAATATAAAAATTTTAAAATGATAATAGTTAACAAAATTTAACTTAAAATATTATTTAAAATATTACTCGAAAAAAAACGAGTCCTCGAAAGAAATTTAACCAAAAAAAATCTATCAATTCTAAAAAAAAAATGAAAAGTCTCAAAAACGTTAAAACTGTTTCGTCATCATAAGTTTGGAAGGCGAGAGAAAACCCTTCGACTAATTCCGTATTTTGCTAATACTAAAATAATACAATTTCGCTTTCATTCTTCATATATTGAATATTCTTCTCCTAAAAAACAGGGTAAAGAAAAAATATACATTTAAAATATTATATTGCATCTGATTTCTGGAACAGTTTACATATAAACATTTTGGGAAATTTACCAGCGGGGAAAATAATCATAAATATTTAAATTCATTCTATTTTATTTTTATTTTTTTTTTACAGTTTTATGAAAAAAAATCATAGTATTTACAAAGGAAAAATCCATTTACGTGTGTATAGAGTACGATTTAATAAATAGGTTAACGTTATTATCGTTATAATATAGGTTTTCTTCTCTATAGGTAAAGCTCATGTAAACAGTTTGGACAATATATATATATAATATATATATATATATATATATTATAATATATATATATGTCATCTTAAATTAATAATTAATATGATTTAAAAATAAAACAATTGACTTAAAATTATTTATAAATTAAGTAAATGATAAATTAAAGGCTTTCACAAACACGTAACATACTTGTATATATATATATATATATATATATATATATATATATATATATATGTATGTATATTGTTTTTATTACACCTTCAGTATATTTGTTCTATGTATCCTACAAAAGTGGATAATTTTGCAATAGTATTTCAATTCGAATATTAAATTATTTATAATTATTATTATTTTAATAATAATAATAATAATAATAATAATAATGATAATAATAATTATTGTGACATAAATTTATAATGTTATTTATAATACTTTCTGAAACCTTTTAATTGTTAAAGCATAAAAAAACAAAAATTCCTTGCCAGAAATTTATTATTACTTCTAATGTGACCATGATAATTTGGTTTTTATTTAGGGTAATTTAACCCAACCTTGTAAAGACAGGATTACTCTAAAAACTGTCCACTTGTGCGTACTTTACAACGGAGAGCTAAAGAGGACTAAATATTTTCTGTAAAAATTGAACTATTTTAAGAATACATTGACAGTAATTCAAAAAATAGAAGGAGAAGAGGTAAAATCGTTTTCTTCTTTGACGAGTGTGGGGTCCTCTGAAACTAAACGAAAAATATAGACTACGCTTCTAGGGATTAAAGAAAACATTTTGCTTTATTCTCAAGGTAACTTCGTCCTACTAAAGTACCTTTTAAAGACTCTATATTCAAAGTACATTTAGTCTTTTAGTCCTACGTTCTAAAGTACACACGACGAACAGTATTTGTAGGATGAAATGACACGATAATGTATTGTACATTTACCAAATTATGTATTTACCATATTCACAGTTTTAACACCATAGAATCGTATAACAACGTCATATTGTATATCAGAATCAGTAAAACAAAATAGTCCTACATTGCTAAAATTTAGAAAGTAAGGTAATATGTATATATTAAATTAATAAAAAATATAGTATTTTTTTACGTCATACGTAATAAGGTTTTGTTTACATATTATACCTTTTAAGGACAGTCTTTCCATATAGGTTCTGACATATTTTACACTGATATTACACCAATATAGCTTTTATATAATTTTCGTTCATCTGGCAGATAATTTTTGCATTAATTTTGAACATATTAAACAATTTATTACTTTTCATTTTGATGTTATACAAATTTACAGGTTTTTTTTTCACGTTTTTTAAGTATGTAACAAACATGTTTTTTTTTTATTATTTGCTGAAATACATTTTACATATATTAATTATATTCAATTAATATATAAAAATATATATGAATAATTACAATCACTATAAATTTAATTTTATAACAATTAAATTTTACTTTAATATATAGATTGTAAATTACTAGCAATAATGAAATTATTAAATTTTCATTTTTTCTGTAAAAGAAAAAAGTGCTGTAAAACAGGAATTTTTGAATGCTATAATATATATATATATATATATAAATATATAAAGAGTATTACATGAAATCACAAAATCAATTACAATAATCTTCATGTATGAACACAGTTAATCCCTCTTATTCATTTGTTAAATCAGCAGCAATTACAATTTTACAAAAACTATTTTATCCATGGAAGAAAGTATTAAAAATAAGAAAATGATTTGCTACTCTTTAAGTGGTGTTACACCGTAGCTCAGTGGGTAATGCCACTTTCCTATAAACGAAGTAAAGACACTGAGGTCGGGGGTTCGAATCCCGCTGGTGCTGGTTAATAAAAAATCTATGAATTAGAGCAATGGGTAGCATTAGTCTGGCGTGAGTTCTGTGCCAGTTTCTGGCCCTCCTGAATGTTTATCAGTACTTTTTAACCGTTGCAATACTTTAAAATAGTTTCCCTTTTAATATGTTTTGTTTAAACATTCGTGCAGAGATTAATACAAAAGAAACTGTAAATAAGAAAAATCCATCAAGCATCAACGTATTTAGAAATACAAAAGTATACAGAGTTATTGAGTAATTAATGTGTACATATATGTATATAATGTACTGTCTGAGAGACATATATATATATATATATATATATATATATATATATATATATATATATGTATACTGCCTAAGAGAGTGTTCAAAATTTACTAGGGTCTGTATAAAATAACGTATACCTGAGAATAAACATAGAGGCCTAGTCTCTTGTAATTAAATTAACATAGATATAATCCCTAAATAATTAATAACATTTATTTGTTCATGGAATGTATTAATATCACATTCATTTGCTATTACAACCTCGAGTCGATTTTATCAGTCGTCGATAATGGAAGCTGCAGCGTTTGGAATATATTTAAGCTTACCTTTAAAGGTCACATCTTGCATTTAAAAAAGCACTAATTTATACGTTTCTCAGTTAAGAGAAGTGTAAATCAGTAGGGGATAAATGACACAATAAAAGTGGATTAATTTAATAAAATTAAGGTGAACACTATTTTGAAGATGCTAGTAACCACAATCCAACGGTGTTCCTACCTAGCACACGAGAAAGTAAAGTTACCTTGTCCTCACCTCTCTACATGAGGGGGTGCTTGTTTATGCGGGTGGTAGTTAGGAACACCGTTGGTTTGTGGTTACTTGCAGCTTCAAAGTATTGGTTAAACCCCGCGTCCGTTGTGGTTTTTCTCTTATAAGGTGAACAAATTTTGATCAACTCTTTGTACCTGATGAATATCGTGCATTTTATCAACAGCTTTGGCACCTTAATTTCGTTAAGTCTATTTTATTGTGGTTTTTATCTCCTGTAAGAAAGCTTTATTTCACTGTAATTTTTACGAATCTACAGAGCAATCAATAAAATAGTGAATTACTGGATGTGTTCAACAATTTTTCTTTCAAGATTGGAGTTCAAGTTGGTGAGAAAAAGCAGAATTTCAATATTAACGAGTGACTGCAATTCATCATAAAACTTTCTTTAGCAACTAAAATATGTAATATTCATTACCTTTTCATTATTTTAAATGTACATACAGTATATTTATCACGATTTTATCCGCCATGATGATTTTTTTCATCAGAATAATACTCGTATGTATTTATTTTATCATTATACTTGACGATATTTTCATTATGAATTCGGGTTACGTCGTGGCCAAGTCACAACACCGCTTCCAGTTAGATCAGCGAGGTAAAGCGACGTGGGGTCTATTCAGTAGTTGGATGTGTGACAGTCATCCGCATTCAGATGATGTAGTGACCTTTAGGTGGTTCGGATCCCGAGTAAAGCTGTATATATAGGTTTCTTCAGTCGCGTGAAGATAGAAGACAACCCCTAAAACACGCATCATTATAAATTTGTGTTTTCTCTCTTAATGAGTGACTAAACTTAACATAAACAAAGCAGGTGTAAGTTTACCATAAATAATATATATACTGAAACATAAATCAAATGGAATAAATGTTAAAAATGGAATGAATATTTGGTTTGTTTTTCTCAAACTATAGAAATTATATTAATATAGTATTGCTCTAATCATTAGTTTATACAAAATGTACAATAGGGCGTAGCATACTAACACTGTTATATATATATATATATATATAATATATATATATATATATATATATATATATATATATATATATATATATATATAAGTACTCATCTTTCTAACCCTTTTAATTATTATAGCTATCCTTAAGAAAAATGCCTAAATATTTCTATTGACATAAATTTATATTACAATATATTTGATAATGTAAATGGTATGTTTAAAAATATCACTATTTGGTACTTCATTCATTTTACAACGTTCAGATGTATTATTTTACTTGTATTGCTTATTTCATGTAATATTCGTATTACGTATATATATATATATATATATATATATATATATATATATATATATATATATATATAATATATATATATATATATATATATATATATATATATATATATATATATATATATATATATATATATAAAGGGAATGTTTCCAAGTTCCAGTGTTTGTGCTCAAATCACACAAATAAAATTAAGCTAGTGATAAAAAACCCTTCAGTTGAAACTTATATTTTAAACATTTAAACGTATTCAGCTTAGCTGATAATATTCTGGGGCAAAATCATTTGCTAAGTTTGATAAAAAATTAAAATCTGAGGAATTGCTATTTTCACTTGGTGCACTAACTGACGTACTTCCACTTCCGTTCACTACTTCTCCACCTCCCTCACTCACGTTTCCTGAAGTTTGGTCAAAAAAGTTGTATCCAAAATTCACTTCTTGTCCATGACTTTGGGTTTGCCCTTGGAAATGGTCCTGATATATCGGAGTAAGTCCCTCAGCACACTGTCCACTGTTAAAATAAGATACACTATTTGAACCCATTGGATTACCATGTCCAACGTTTGCTGAACCGAGTTTTGCGTCGCAGTACTGTTTGGCATTAGGCTCTTATCTCCTTGATCGTACCCCGGTATAGGATATTGTTCATAATACTGATGGGCATCGTTTTGATTGCAACCATAAACTGCGTTTCCAGTAGGATACATGCTACCATATCCATGAGAATATCCATCTCCACAAACCATATTGTTGTTGTAGAAATGACGATTGTAACCATAATTATCCATGTTATAACCATTATTATACATAGCATGGTTAGTAGTTCTTTGATGCTGCTGCTGTTGTTGCTGTTGTTGTTGTTGCTGAGAAACACTGTTATAGTCATAAGCATACGGGTTTGTTAATCTTGGAGATGCATTACCTACAAACTGAGGAGGCGTTCCTCTTGCACCCATCGTTCGATACTGATCCATCGCTCCAGATGGCCAGTTAGTTCCTCTAGTGTAAGCTGCACACTGGTATGTTCCAGTTTGGCCAACAGAGGGAATGCCACGACCTTTGCTCTCCGTGGATAGCTGAGTAAAAGCATTTTGTCTTCCACTTCCACGGCCTCCACCTGCACCTGCCATTGTAACACCGATGTTACCAGAATACATTTGGTTTGCGAAGGTAGTTGTAGTGACGGTGGTCGGAGGCCGAGGACTGGCGAGACTCAAAGCAGGCGACGTCATTGCAGGAGATCCAGGAACTACTCGATTCGAATGGGCAGGTGACGAAGTGCTGGTTGGGCCAGAAGGCGTTAGTGGAGGGTATTCCTTCCCGCTGGAGGAGTGTGAAGAGCTCCAGTATCTGGACTCATACTCTCCTTCCTACTTGTTGCTTCACTAGCAAATGTCCCAGCTTGGAAACAAAGACCACCTTCTTCTTTTACTTTTGTATCAAGATGGTTGGACTGAGTTATAGAAAGCGGTCCTGAAACCAATGACTCTGAAACTCCCTGCCCTAAAACACTCGAATGGGGGTTTGTTAAACTAATCCCGTCTCCACTTTCCTCTTTCTTAACATTAAGATCCGCGTTGCAAAGACTGTCAGGAGACGATGGAGCTGATTTTGTGTTGTTATTATTATTATTGTTGTTGTGTTAAGTGTTTCATCATTTCTTCGTCTGTCTCCAGTTGGTTTCTTTTCTCCATCTTCCGCTTTCGTCATTGCCTGGCGTTTATGCTTCATTCGACGGTTCTGAAACCACACTTTTACCTGACAAAAAAAAAGTGTTCTTCAAGTTACGAGAAATTATTTGCTTTTGATATTAATTCTGCATTTTAATATTTCTATTAAAATAGGGAAAAATAAATGAAAAGTGATAGGTTAACTAATGCAGTTCTTTATCATTTTTATACCCACAAATTATATACAGTATATATGTAGATATAATCATATAAAAATACAAACTATATAACTATTGTAATCTGAATTCTAATTTTAGTTATTTTTATCGAAATATTCTGAAGTGACTCCAACCTGCCGTTCAGTCAGATCCAAAGAGGCTGCAATCTCTATCCTTCGAGGGCGACAAAGGTACTTGTTGAAATGAAACTCCTTTTCCAATTCAAGTAGTTGTGTGTTCGTATAAGCTGTTCGTAGTCGACGCGGCATGCCATTTTCGGTCGACCCTGTAAAGAAGAGTGGAAATAAATTCGTGGAAAGGATGTGCGCGATAGAAAACTTGCACATATTAACCCATTAATTTCCAGAGACTAAAAAAATCGTCTGGCGTTAGTCAGAACAAAATCAGTGTGGTACCGTTGGCTGCTAAAGAGTTAAGCAAGAGAGACCTAAATAGGAATGCTATTACATTAAGATAATTATACAAGCAAATGGTCACTATCTGCTCAAAAGTGAGATGACTGTGAGATATTCAATAACTGTGGATATCTCTATCCACAGTTTTGGATATAAAGTGGGATAAAATGAGCTATAAAGTGAAATATCCAATAACTGTGGATAACGGGAAAAACTGGAAACTTATGAAATGTGATTTTGGAAAAAGAGTATCATTACTTTATCATTACAGCTTTACAGAGATGCGTTAGTGATATAATCCGTTGAAAGAATACTGTTCTTCTTCATTGATGAGTATATTTATACATTCTTTTAATTACAATTCCGAGGGTGGACTTAATTCATTTGTTTAAAGGAATCTTTGCCACTCTACTAGAATCGTTATCATTCAAACAAACATTTTAGTAAAGTATAATTAAATATATTAAACGGAAGCAGATTTAATATTTTAATTGCGGTAGCTTGGTTTCTTAACCAGCGTTTGGGGCTCAGTGGGTAACATCGTTCCCCCAAGAACGAAGTGAAAACATTGAGGCCGTGGATTCAGCTCCCGATGGTACTAGTAATAATAATAATTCAGGACTTAACGCAATGGACCACATTAACCTGGCCTGAGAGCTGTGCCAGTTTCTGGCTCTCGTGATATTATTATTATTATTATTATGTTGGTTCTCCTCACCTTTGTGTTTAAAATGTGTCAAATGGCGATACAAAAAAGTAAGAAGTAAGTCTATCTCAGATGGAGAATTTGGGACAAGACATTTAACTCATAAAGTCTGAATAGGATTAGAAACAATTCTCACATTTCACGTAATCTTAAGAGCTCCCGCGGCTTGCTTGGTTGAAAATTGGACTTGAGCTATGAAAGACCAAGTTCGATTTCTACCACCACCGCGGTTGCAGTTGGGCCGGCAACCTACTCTGTGACTGCTCAGGATCACGTGACTCTCGAAGTTCACGCCCAGCCCCTTCCGTGTAGGGAAATAAGAGTTTCGGATGTTATTTTTATGTTATCTTTATCAAATAACTTTAAGAAGGATTTCAAACTTTCGATGAAGTGAGCCAAATGTTTCATATAAAAGATAAAGGTTGATCATGCATCTCTATAACACAACCACGCTAAATAACAAACAGTCAAAAGAAATATATGCAGTGAATTAAATAATAGTATCTCAAAGAAAGAGAAATGGCACCGAAATAAATACTAATATCTAAAAAAACGAGAAATATTACCGTAATAAATAATAATATATAAATAATAATAATAACATCTAACATCTAAATGTAAATAATAATAATAATATCTACACAGAAAACAAAGCCTTCCCACAACCTTCTCTACATAGAAATATTATCTTCTATTGTCTCAAATCACTCAAAAAAGAAGTTTTGAAGACCATTTCTTCTATCTAAAGAAGTTATGCATCATTAAAAGGATTATTCTACTGTATCTTCTAACAAGAAGCTTTGATACCAAAAAGAAGGAAAACCTTTCCCTAGACTACATCTTCAAAAAGAAGTTATAAGTTCTAAATTTAGAAGGTTTTATTTTGAGAGTAAATGTAAATGTAAATCTAAATCTAAATGATAATATCTAAATAATTTAATATCTAAATAATTTAAATCTAAATATCTAAAGAAAGAGAAATACTACCGAAATAAATAATATCTAAAAATATCTAAATCTAAACGTAAATAATAATATTAAATAATATCTAAATCTAAATCTAAACGTAAATAATAATATTTAAATAATATCTAAATCTAAATCTAAACGTAAATAATAATATTTAAATAATATCTAAATCTAAATCTAAACGTAAATAATAATATTTAAATAATATCTAAATCTAAATCTAACGTAAATAATAATATTTAAATATCTAATCTAAATCTAAACGTAAATAATAATATTTAAATAATATCTAAATCTAAATCTAAACGTAAAATAATAATAATATCTAAATCTTAGCGTAAATAATAATATCTAAATTATATCCAAGTCGAAATCTAAACGTAAATAATAATAATAATATCTAAATAATATCTAAATCTAAATCTAAACATAAATAATATCTAAAAGAATGAGAAATATTAACGAAATAAATTAAAATATTAATTAAGAAAGGGTCTGCAACAAAAGCTTACAAAACTATTAACTTTACTTCACGGTTCGAACTGTGTCGTAAATATGCAAATGATTTGTAATTCCCGTTTTGAGTGCACACGTCCATCTCATTTAGTATACGATATATATATATATATATATATATATATATATATATATATATATATGGGTTTATAGATACGTATGTGAAGTGGACGCTAAATTACATCTTTTTTGGCTCACAACGAAAATTTTGAGTTTCATCAAATTAAATTAATGAATTAATAACTATGAATTATTATTATTAGTAGTAGTAGTAGTATTAATATTAGTAGTATTAGTATTGGTTGTAGTAGTAAACTACAAGCCCAACTTTGAACTTGATAAACTGCCTTATCTTAAAAAATTATTCTTGGAGTGGTATATATATATTTTTTTTTCCAACTAATTTATTATCAGATGATTGAAATATATTAATAAGAAATAACTCTAAATAGAAATTACGCTTATTACACTTACAGTAACTAAGTTATTCTTTATTAAAATTAAAGCAGACTATTAAAATGCAGAAAAATAAAATTAATTATTAACTAGTAAAAAAAAACATTATCATTATACACAATTAAAAAATAATTAAAATAAGTGTATCTACAGTACATATACCGTGTGGGTCATAAGTCGATTTACCGTGAATAATGAAATCACCTTGTGAAGATAATAGTTATTATTTAATCAGTGCTGCCAAATATAAAAATTGTTTTTTCTCGGTATGTTATTCTTCACAAGGTGATTTCATTATTCTCGGTAAAGCGACTTATGCCGCACCTGTATATATATATATAATATATATATATATACTCCATAAAATCCACCAGAGAAAGGAGAAATTGATTCTCTGCGGTAACTGCAGTAAGAAAAACCACTTCATGAAGTATATGAGAACAGTTATTGAAAGAACTGCTTTTCTCTCAGTCTCTTTTCTCCTTCAGAATATATTTTGCGTCCTTTGTATGTATATGGCAACCAGTTGCTTCGACTGGGCGAAAACAGCCATTAGTATTCCCCAATTTAAGTTTTTAGAGCGTCTCGCCTCGCTTGGATAAATCGACGCTTACAAAACTTAATACTTAAATCCGTTACTTATTATTACAATTGGGTTAGTAAATAATGCGTTTAATACGCTTCGTTACGGGACTTATTTCTTCAAAAGTGAGACACGTACTATGGTTAGCTTACGCGGATTAGATGAATACGTGCGTGGCTATACATATATTTTAACGTTTGTCTAATAGAGTTGCCTTATAAATAGGTGAGATTTTGGGGCTAAAAGTTTATTGTTCTACTTGGCAATGATAATTTTTTTAAATCATTATATTTTTTTGGTATATAATTATTATAAAATTATGAAATAATGCATTTAAAAAACAATTTATACTTTTTTAATGAAATATGGCGCATAAATCCCTAAGATTATCTCGTAAAATTTGTTTTAATAATTTTTAATAATAATAATAATAATAATAATAATAATAATAATAATAATTGCATAGATATTCCAAATATTAAGTTACACTGTTAATTAAAAATAAGAGAAAAATTCTTAACATGTTACGCTATTATCAAAAGAATAACACTACTATTGATACTAATAGTAATATTACTATAATAATAATAATAATAATAATAATAATAAAATAATAAATGTATGCAAATTTCCTTACTATTTGAGTACTGCCGTGGCTGTGAAACCCCGCTGGATATATCTGAAATAGAATAAAAAATATATTTTATAAATAATTAATTTAAACTGAAATAATTACGAATTAATTTCATTAATAACATTTAAACTTAAAGAAACTTAATAGTTTCACGAATTAAATATTAAAATTAGAATACTGTGTTAAAAACTGATCAAATAAAGTATTCAAAGTTTGTCGCCTCAAACATAATAATAATTAGTTTTGCTTAGCTGAAAGTATAACGTTTAAAGTATTTACACTAAATCGTATATTAACATAAGCGTGTAAAAAAAAATTTACTAAACATTAGTAAAAATAAAGTTATTTCCATGAAATAATATCATTCCTTTACAATCTCCCCCCCCCCCCTTCCTCCCTAATTGTGGTATTTATTTATGTAAAAAAATCTGAATTTTACAGTTCACAGAACAGTAACATATTACTGGTTGATATTCATTATTCTTTAGTAGTGCTTAAATCTATAATGTTGTAACTCAGAAACTTAAATCACAAACTGTTTATTAGATTCATACATTTAAACGACTCCCTAAGTTTATAATACATAAAGACCAATTACAACCAGCCGTAATTTCTTAAACGCAAGCTGGCATTCTTTATGACCTTGCAAAACATTATAAAATACTCGAGATAAACTTAATAAACAAGAAATTAGGTCATAATTTCCAGTAACGTTCACAGACGACGATTCGTACAATAACACCTCATAAAATTTCCAAAAACTCAAATAGTCCAATTCAACTTTATAGTATATAAAAAAAAAAGAAAAAAAGAAGAAGTCAAGTTTAGCAATGCGAGTTTCAAAGCTACATTCAAAAGGTCTCCAAAGTTCTGACAAGTTACTATTAAACTTTTCTTTATTATTGTTTTCTTTAAACTCTGTCTTTCTTTACGAGGAGATCTCTTCCTAAAAATGAATAAGTTATTAGCGAGCATTTACTATTTTCATTGGCTATAACACCATATGCTCTTTCCTCTCCCCCAACGCGTATCGTACGGAGCTTGAAAACGAAATCTTTCATTACGAAACTTTTATTGTTACTTAGAAGTTATGTGATCAGTTTCTTCAAGTTTAAAAGTTTTCTGTTCCATTTCAAGTTTATATAAAAAGGAAAATAAACAAATTTACTTTATCATCCGATATAATATTCATTACATGAATTTCATACGATTCATTGGACACTAACGTCATGCAATGTCTTGGCGTCAAGGCAATAACCAATATTTGAATCATGATGACCATTTTACTTTCACGAGAAGTGATAATACTTCTATGCAGTTACGTACGGTTGAGAAAATACTTACTTGTTTCATTGAAGTTTAATCAATCAGCTTATTATATTATATTTTATTATATATATGTCATTAGACGAAAGCGCTTGAGCACCATTCTGTGTGTCCTTTCCTTCGTGGTTTTATTCATTATATATATATATATATATATATATATATATATATATACACGGTGTACACATGTTACAGGGAATCTGTGTAACTAGGGATTTCATGAAATCCTTAAAATGTTCAGGGATTTCATGTAAGGTTAAGTCGTAATATTTTCGTTAAACCGACGGGAATTAATTAAATGCCCGGTTAGGTCAATTGTACACCCTTGACGATTAGTTAGGTTAAGTCGTAATATTTTCGTTAAAACTAACGAAAATATCACGAATTAACCTTACATGAAATCCCTGAACATTTTAGGGATTTCGTGAAATCCCTAGTTACGCATATTCCCTGAACATATATGTATAATTTCGCTATTAATAGCTTTAATATTACCTATTTCGTTATTTTCTCGCAATAACTAGTCAATTAATATAAAGTGAATGGGAGCCAAAAAAATGGTTTTTTTTCTTTTCTTTCAAATTACAAAATGATTTTGGGAATAAAATTCAGGTTAAACAAGCACTGATTGACGATTCGAAAATACTTAATAAAAAATTACTTGATTACAATAATAATAATAATAATAATAATAATAATAATAATAATAATAATAATAACACTGTATAGTTATATTTATAACCTTAGAAAATTTATTATTATTATTATTATTATTATTATTAGTAGTAGTAGTAGTAGTAGTAGTAGCAGTAGTAGTAGTATTAGGAAAACGATAGACTCGAAACATATATATTGAGTGAAAAATTAAACTAAAAAGTAAATGTAAATAAATAAAATATTTACAATTCTGAACTTAAATTTTTAGACCTTTAAGATATCATTTTTATCCTATGAGACCAACAACCTTTATAGAATGTTGTACGTAAGTTATTAATTTTAAGAAAATTTTGCAATATCTTATCAAGACGCGCAGCGCCCTTCGCTCAATGGGTAAGACCGTTTCCCTATAAACGAAGTGAAGACGCTGAGCTTTGGGGTTCGACTCCTGTTGGTGTTGATTAATACTACAGTAATCCGAGAGTTAACGTAATGAGTCGCGTTAGTTTGGTCTGAGTACTGTGCCTCGCTGATTACTATAATCTCTAAACTTAGAATTCTGCGCGCGCACTGTATAGTTTTCAGGGCTTCGAGTGGGGGGTGTTTTTTTTACTTTTATGGAAAGGAAATTTTTAAGAATTCAAAGAAATTTATTTTTTACAAATTAATTTTTTGTAGAAAACATTATTAGCCCTTTACTGCGCAGAGGTCTTTTCCAAGACTGAGAAAAATCGTCTGGCGTTAGCCGCAACAAACTCAGTAAAGTTAACACTGCGCGCTAAAGGGTTAATAGCAAAGACCACAAAATATAGTCATATTAATAATAAATGATTTAATTGTAAAAATATATTACTAAAAACCCGCGAATTTTAAACATTATAAAAAAAACCACTTTGCTTCTAGTGAAGTATATCCACCAAACTTCATAAAACAAAACCTAAAATAATTCAAATCATCCCCACAATTTAAACCTAACTGATTAAAACCCATTAATTCGCTATTACAAAAGATAAATCTCGCTAAAAAAGCAGCACTTATTAAACAAGATCTTTAAAATTGAATTTCTCTTGAAGAAGGAATGATTTCCTGCAATATTTTCACTTAAGAGCAATAGAATGTAAAAAACGGAGGTTTAGTGAACACGTTTTTTTTTTTCTAAATGAATCCTTAACTCGAATCACATGATGAGGAATTCGCATTAAATATTCAATAACCTTTTAAGAAAGGGTTCGATCCATCATAATATGATTACCTAAAAAGCGTTAACAGAATTTTTGTTATTGCTCAGATGAAACTAAACGCACCTGTACAAGAAGTTAATTTTCTGGTACATATAAGGCTATATAATATATTATGTTTTTATACTAATAACCGTGTGTATATATATATATGTATATATGTGTGTGTGTGTGTGTGTGTGTGTGTGTGTGTGTGTGTTACAGTCAATGTCTAAAATCAGGTAATTTATAAATTTACTGAAATTTTAGGCAATGTATCAAATTGTGACACAGACAAAACCTAACCTAACCTAACCTAATGAATTTTTAGGCAACATATTAGGAAATACAAGTGGGCATGCATATACAGCATTACCAGAAAGGTTAGGTTAGGTTAGGTTAGGTTTTGTATGTATCACAATTTAACATATTGCCTAAAACTTCAGTCAATTTATAAATTGCCTGATTTTAGACATTGCCTGTAAAAAAGATATATATATATATATATATGCAAAAACAAAGTATTATGGGTGCATTACAGCGGAAATGCAACAAACAAAATTGGGATGAAAGCTAAAATCTGGAGTAAAAAAATACTGAATAAATTTTTTATGTGTTTTTGGCCCAATCAGTCTCGATTTTATCCTTTAATCTTCTTGTTTACTTAAAAGTAGAGATTGCATTCCTTCCCTTACCCTCAGATTTACATCTCTTTACATATATATACTACGCGTGTGTGTGTGTATATATATATATATAGGTTTTTTTTTTTAAACGTCTGACACTTTAAATGGTTTGTATTTCATTTATTAATTGAAATAAAAGCATGAAATTTTGACTTTATCTTCTCTACACATGGGGAAGTTAGTTCCTTAGTGCAAAACATGATCTATGTGATGTCCTCTCAGTTCTTTAATTCTTTGCGCACGAACAACAAAATTTTTCGGTAGTCTGGACAAGGGTATGTGTTGAAATCTGAGGAATTTCTTGTTCATTTGATACTTTCGATTCTTCTATTGTGCGTGGATTGTGTTTAAGCACTTTTATCTTTTAAATAACTCCGCAGATAAAAGTCACGCGGCTTTAGATCTGGTGATGTTGATGGCCATGATATTCCTTTATCATAAACCGCAGAAATCTGCTAGACAGGACTCTTCCGTCGAAAGTATCGTGTAAGAAGTGAAGCACCTCATTATTAGTGTGACGTCTGACGATGCAAGATGCTAAGATGGTTAAGTTTTGCAACTCTTAATGAAAAATGATTGTAATATCGTACAAATTTTTAAAAAAATATCTCGCGTTTTCATTTCAGTTAATAAAATATATAAAAAAAACCCTTTTAAAACGTCACATATCTAAAAATTTCAGAGTACTGTAAAATTTTGTTGCTCGTGTGCAGAGTTAATGAGCTGAGAGAACGTCACATAGAGCGTGTTTTGCACTAAGGGGATTAATTCCCCGTGTGTAGAGAAAGTACAGTAAAAATTCCATGCTTTTATTTCAGTTAATAAAAAAGAATACAAACCTTTTAAAGTGTCGTGTTCTTAAAAAAAAAAATCACCCTATATATATATATGCATAATGTGTGTAGATAAGGTTCAAAGCCATTATTTATAATAACGTTCTTTGGCTTTGAATAATTCTTACTGTAAATAAGTTTATCGAAAACGATTTTCGCTTCGACTTTTTAAAAACAGTTCGAAGAAATCGAAGAATTTACAAAATCACGCAAAAACTGTGAAAAAAATTGTAAAGGATGTCAATATTTTTCTTTCGCCATGACACTTTCTGCAATCTCTAAATATTTGACATCAACTTTGGTTCCATTACGACTTCAATTATATAAACTTTGCGCGAAACCACTTTATGAAGTGGTCAAGAATCTTATCTTTTTTTAACTGTATTTTGGGAATTCGTGTTTTACCCGATATTTATAATTTTGTAACTATTGACACTATCGCCATGTATACGATAATAATTATAATAATGTTTAAGGTTGTTTAACTTCCTTCGTAGCGACAGGGGTCATATGACGGAGGG
>JAJOZX010005691.1:92500-162500 GCA_023014485.1 Bathynomus jamesi | reverse complement strand
AACACAGCTTACCGGGCTGTGCTCCGTGATCTGTGGTATATCTCGGAGGACTTAATCTGTCTTGCACTGTTTGATGACAGAGTTGACGACAATGAAAAGCGTAACATGACGGCTAACCTGAAAAAGCGCCCTGGGAAAGGACTCAAACGGGTCCAAGGCAAGGGACTGCAAGTGGATGGCCGTTTAAGTCCGTGGGTGACGAGTCGATCCACCACTCTCTTCCAGTTTCTCCAAGTTGAGCCCACGTTCCTCACCAAAGACCCTGAAACATGGCCTACTGACGAAAACTACCGTCTGGCAAAGAGCCGAAGCTGCAGAACTGATGGTGGTCAATGATGCAGCAGAGCGAGGCATCGCCCTCATTGAGAAATACACAGCAAACCTCTGTGCCGTGATGAAGAAGACCTCCAGTTCCTCCTTCGAACTGTCCACTCACACCGACGGAATGTGAGCCGGAAGGGAACAAAAACGGATCTCATGAAACACGTGTTTAGTTAAAATGCATAAATGTGATGCTTTGAAATTGTTGTTTGTGTGTTAAGATTAAAATACATGTTTATTTTGTATAATCATCTTTGTGATGGAACTTTTGAGAGAAATATTTCAGTTAATTTGCTTTTCAGTTAAGAGGAGAAATAAAGTGTTCAAAGTTCGGGACCTTTAAATTTCCTTCGATCTCTCTGAAATTTTACAGGAAGACTTCTAATGGGAAACATCAAAAGAACGCAACACGAGCGGATTTGTATCCCGAAAAAACATTTGGCCCCCTATGAGTTTGGGACACCCTAATATATATATATATTATATATATATATATACAGGTGGGCCGTAAGTTTCCATACATAGGAAAATTTAAATTATGGTCTTCACGTGCGTCGGTATTTGGATCAGCAGTTTCCGGATGCTTGGATTGGTCGGCGTGGTCCTGTGGAGTGGCCTCCCAGATCCCCAGATCTCACCCCCCTTGATTTCTATCTTTGGGGGCACTTGAAGGCCATGGTGTATCAGGAAAAGATACGAGACATAAATCATCTAAAGGAACGTATCACCAACGCCATTACAAGCATAACGTCAACTGTGCTAATGCGTGTTCATCAACAGTGGGGAACACGTATTGAAATGTGTTTTCAAAACAATGGCAACCATGTAGAGCATATTATATAAATAAAAATGGTTGTCCATAAAAAAATGTTTATTTTTCCTATGTATGGAAACTTACGGCCCATCCTGTATATATATATATATATATATATATATATATATGGGATAAAACTCTGTGTAACATATATATATATATATATAATATATATTATAATATATATATATATATATATATATATATATATATATATATATAAATAAAAGAAAAACATTAATTCACCGAGCTACCATTGTGTTCAGGTTCCTTATTGTATGAGGAGTAATGTGATTTTGTTTATTTCTAGCAAAATGCCAAAATAATCCAGTGTTTAAATGATTGAAACTTCTTTTTTAGAAGAAAATCTAATAATGTACCACACGAATTATATATATAAAAAAATAAATAAAAGATTTCGTGTTGTCTTGGTTTTGTCTGACATGTTTCAACATGCAAGGACATATCCATCAGCCAATCACATCCAACCTTCTTTCGACACAGATGCAAGACGCAAGCTTATGTGCCACATCTGATTTTTGTAGCTTTATACTTGTTTCCATCGTTTCTGTATATTGGCACTTGACAAAATTCAGAATAAATAACTTATGACGTATGTAACAATGAATACATTGACAGAATAAAGATAAGTTTATTTTACGAAAGGTATATATATGATTGGTTAACGAGAGAGAGAGAGAGAGAGAGAGAGAGAGAGAGAGAGAGAGAGAGAGAGATAAAATTCATTTTTTATTTTTCATTCAAAATAGTTAATTTTCTTTACAATATAATACATAACCTTACGAATGTTCGTGAACTATTTCTAAACAGCGAATATTCTGTTGACAACAAAAGAATTCCAGTGATGCAATGATCTTTATTTACTTGCATGCGCTCATTGGACTCTCTCGAAGAGTCATTTCACTTAAAAAAAAAAAATTGAAAGCTGATTTTTGTAAAATGGAATTAAAAACAGTAAAATATATCATAGGACAAAAACGCTGAGTTTAGAGACGTACAAAATATCTTTGCACTGTTTATATCGTTTTAAGAATTATATATATATATATATATATATATATATATATATATATATATATATATATATATATATATATAAGCAAACAACCACAGGGAAAAAGGAAAAAGAAACACGAATTCAGAGCGCTTTTGTGATATATTCACATTTTCAAGGACAAGAGAGAAATTTCTCTCTTGTCCTTGGAAATGTGAATATATCACGAAAGCGCTCGGAATTCGTGTTTCTTTTTTCCTTTTTCCCTGTGGTTGTTTGCTTATTAATAAGATCACGTGTTATTTGTGATTTTACTATATATATATATATATATATATATATATATATATATTTTTTTTTTTAGTTCAGGAAGAACCGATTCGCCTCTATTTAAAGGGCATATCTCAGCGGAAAAACAAAGAAAAAGTGAGAGGAAAGACAGAGGAAAAAGAAAGGGTGGAGGGGACAGTCGAAGTGGAAAAAGACCAAGGATGACAAGGACTGCAGGGTCGAGCCCCATCATCCTTGGGTGCTAGGGCCGGGAGGGCGCACGTGAAACCTCCAGGAACAAGCACGTACAAACGAGCACAAAGAGCACTCAAGAGCACGAGCTTAGAACCCCCTTGCGGGGATATATATATATATATATATATATATATATATATATATATATTTATGAATTAACTTGTATTGTCGGCAGAAATCAAGTTTGGTTTCACTGTTTTTATAAAGCACTGCTCTACATACACACACACACACACATACATACATACAAACGACTGTCCCATTATGTGTACAGTATACTCTTTCTGTACGTACAAGTTTACAAACTAGAGAAACACAATTTTGTAAAAAAAAAAAATATTCTATAATTAAAAAAAATGACGAGACAAGCCAAAAAAAAGAAAAAAAACACAAAAGATTTCATTTCTTGATTTGAGTAATCAAGAAAATGTCTCCATGTTAGTGAAATAATGTGAAATAAATGCTAAAGAAAGTTGATCACAGACCAAGTATAATATTGTTATGTTCAATTCCTCAGAGCTGCGTGTCCATAGATACGAGAGGAGTACCTAAATGCATGAATAACAATGGCTAAAGATAAAAGAAGTGTATTTAACGGTATAGAAAGGAATAATGAACAGTGGATAGAGTAAATATTAGAAGCAGTGAGGTAAAATGCTTAGACAATACCGACAGTATGTATGTATATGCATAGGGTGATCGGAAAGCTACTCCCTAAACCGTCACCATTCGTGTATGGTCGTGATGCGCAGTGAGTTTTCGAGCTCCCTGTATATGCAGCTACTGTGTGTATATATATATATATATATATATATATATATATATATATATATATATATATATAATCTGTATTGTAGTAGCATGTGAGATAATATATATATATATATATATATATATATATATATATATATATATATACAGAGAGAGAGAGAGAGAGAGAATAATTATATAATATACGCAAGATCACGCGCAATTTTACATATGCAAAATAGCGCCCCCCACCAAGATTCGAACCCGCGACTTCTTTTTGTCAGAGATCCAACAGGCTTCGAATCCCGGTTGGTGGGAGCTATTTTAAACACACACATATATATATATATATATATATATATATATAATATATATATATATATATAAGAAAAGGTTGGGAAGAAAAATAAGAAATTATTCGAAATATATAAAAAAAAAACCGTAAAATAATTTACATGAAAGTTAAAAAAACAGTAAAAGAAAAAACGAAAAGAAAAACGACAAAAAAAAAATGGTGTAATGAACGAAAGTTTTGGAAATAGAGAAGTTGACGTACCTTGCAACTTGCAATAATTAAAACGTGTCTCTGTGGTTGAGTTTCTTTCCGCGACACAACATCTCTTGTCCACTTTTGTCACGAATGCAATAAATGGAAAATTTATTTATTATTTTCTTTTTTTTTAATATTATAAATTTTAATATCTTTGCATGTAATGTAAACAGGCAACAATATTTAATTTTTCAGTTATATATATATATATATATATATATATATATATATATATATATATATATATGCTGCAAACCCACGAGGTGTAGCTTTGAATACACGAAAGGCCTTGGAATCGTTTTTTCTTTTTCCTTGTGGGTTTGCAGCATTCATTCATTTCACGTGTTTTATTGTGAAATTCATCCCATTTATATATATATATATATATATATATATATATGTATATTAGTTATGAAGGAATTTTTATTACATCTGTATTAAATGGATGAAAGTTTCGGTAAATACCATTTTCCATCTTCAAGTGGGTATATCTAATAAAAATAAGAGTAAAAAATGAGTAATTAGCAACCATAAACCTCACAAACTTAAGTAAAATCTAGAGATAAGCTCAGTGGGTAACACCATTTCCCTTTTAACGAAGTGAAGATACTGGGATCGGGGGTTCGATTCTCGATGTTGCTCGTACTAATACTCTAGGAATTAGCTCAGTGAGCCGCATGAATTTTCCTGAGCGTTGTGCCAGTTTTGGGGTCCGCCTTTGATGAAAGCTAAGAAGCTAAGTTTAAGAAAGTTACATTACCACTAAAAAGAAGTAAATGAATATTAAAATATACTAAAATTTATCAGTATTAAAATAGTGGAGAACTGACCAGTTAAATACCATTAAAATATTAAGTAAATCAACATTAAGACTTAAGAAAAAGAATGTACAAATTGCAGCTGTAAAATGATGAAAACAAATGGTAAAATAAGCTCTAAGAACTTGCTTAACTCGCTTATGTAAATGAGCTGATGAGGGAAGCTATCTGAGGGTGAGGGAACTATCTACTTAGCAGATAGCTGGTGAGGGAAGCTATATTTTGGGACCTCTTCGCTAGTGACCCTTTGCTCGCGTTTGACTTCCATCATGAAAAAGAAAACACTTTAGTATTTGCCATTTACCATTACTTATTTGGACTATAGTAGATTTAATATCCCAGAAGGGTCCCTTGTTCCATGCACATTAAATCTGTGTATTATATATACAGGGTGTTCGGAAAGTCACTGTGCACTTATATCTATTTAATAGCATACAATAGTATAAAATTGCATATATGATAGAGGTTATGGATGGGACCATCAGAACTTATAAAAGGTGTTAAAAGTGATGTCCTTTAACAGCAATACAGGCCTGGACCCGTCTTATTTTATTTTGAAACACCTTTGTCAGTTCTTCATTAATTAACATTAATTATATAAGTGCACAGTGACTTTCCGAACACCCTGTATAATCGTCCTGTTAATGAACCTTCCTTTTCCATCGCACTTCCGTATTAATCCTGTTCATTATTATTTACATAAGCAAGTTTAACTTGCTTTGTAAATAAACAGTAAAATAAGCTCTAAGAACTTGCTTATTAAATGAGCAAGTTCTTAGAGCTTATTTTACCTTTTATTTTCATCATTTTGCAGCTGTAATTTGTGAATGTTAAATGTGAGGACTTAGCTGCTAACAATGCTTAATATTAGCTGCTCTACTTTGAATTGTTGTGATCACAACTTTTTGAAGATTCTGATCAACTTAAATTAATAATGGTTGCTATTTAGTTTATATCAAGATATATTCTGTATAAATATCGTTATTTGAATTTTATTTTAATTTCATTAACGGTGTATTTGAATTGAATGCAAAGTTTTAGTTTACTTATGCATCAGAGTGAAAAAATGTAAAATGTCTAAGACTTTTGCACAGTTGTGTATATATATATATATTATATATATATATATATATACATATATATATATATATATATATATATATATATACATACATACACACACTGTAGATTAGTGCTCTTCAACCTGGGCGGTACTGCCCAGCATCAGGCTCAAGGATCTCATTAATCTAAAGGTAATTGCAATTAATTTTATTGTTTTATGCAGGGTATATAACTTTTAGTTTGAGTTTTTGCATTTTTAATTCTGGTGGAAATTGCCGCATACGGAAATTGCCGCATACGGAAATTGCCGCATAAAAGGTTGAAGAGCACTGCTGTAGATAGATAAAGCAATTCTCTACAACAGTCATTCTCAACCGGGTGCCTGAGGCACACCAGTATGACCAACGTCACTTTTTAGTGTGACTAGAAACTGAAACCAAAAAAAGTATAGTGTAACCGATATCAGTCGTGTGCCCATGTAACGCAACGTAACTAATGTTAACAACTAAACTCCAAACTGTAAAGTAGCGGATCTTAACCGGGGGAAAATTTACCCCGTGGGGGAATTACAGGAATATAAAGGAGGGAAATGAGAGATTTTGGAAATTGTCCATCAAAACATCTAAAAATATAACAGATTCCTATAAATATATTTTTACTAAAAAAATAGATAGATAGAGAGAGAGAGAGAGAGAGAGAGAGAGAGAGAGAGAGAGAGAGAGAGAGAGAGAGAGAGAGAGGGGCCTAGTATAATATGTTCATTATGTTCATTTGTAGTTTGTAGTAATATAATTGTTCAAAAATTATAATGTTTAACAATATAGTAACAGAATAATAAAGTCTGGAAGATTTGTCAACCTTGCTTTGGTCAATTACGCACAAAATTAAACATGGCAATGTGATTCAGTAGGATTCAGTGGGACGGGTGTGAAGTGTGACCAACATTTTTCCATGAAGTCCGAAGTGTGACTAAGTGTAAAAAAACGTTGACAACCACTGCTCCACAACATAAAAACCAGGTCTAGAGGTGGGGGCCACCAACCTGACCTCCGTTGCGAATAGAGACCTACGCGCGGAACCTTTGACAGATTGAAGTGTGTATATATATATATATATATGTATATATACAGGACCTATCAGAGGGGGGGCTAGGAGGGCCATTTGGCCTGGGCCTCAAGCTTAAAGGGGGGGGGGCTCAAATTTAGAAACTTTCAGGTTTGAATATAATGTTTTGCAGTGAAAGTAATAATTGGGTTTAGCTATGGGCCTCAAAAGCTGGAAGTGGCCCGGACCTCTCTGGACCTCTGAGAAGGCCTGTATGTACAGTATATATATATATATATATATATATATATATATATATATATATACACACACACACAAACATTGTGTAACTTAAACTGTTTTACCATCGCACCTATGTTTTAATTCTACTCATTTACATAAAGAAGTTAAGCAACCTTTTTATGTTTTAATTTACCTCTTTTTATTTCCACTATTTTACAGTTGTAATTATACTAATATATATATATATATATATATATATATATATACACACACACTTACAATTGTAATTATACTTTACTTATCTTATTTAATGGCGTGATGTTGATTTACTTAATATTTTAATGATATTTCTCTGTTCAGTTCTCCACTATTTTAATGCTGATAATTTTTAGTATTATATTTAATTTTTAAATAATCGTATTGAATATATTCACTTGAAGATGTCAAATGGTATTTACCGAAACGTGTTGTTATTTAATAAGGATGTAAATATATGTAATTATATTCTGACTGTCTGGGCTATGTCGTGGCCAATGTCGTAACACCGTTTTCCGTCGATCAGCGAAGTTAAGCGACAGTGGGTCTGGGAATAGTTGGATGGAAGATCGTTCTCCGCGTCTAGATTATGTAGCGACCCGTGGGTCCCACGTAAAACTGTAGGTCCCAGCTGTCATATGACCCCTGGATGTTGCGGAAGAGGCTAAACAATCCAATCAAACGAACAACTCATCTTTATTAAAAAAAAATTATATACATTTCACTGTTGCGCAACGTATACACGAGCACAGTTGATTGCAAAAGTCGGAATACACTGGGCCACACCTTTCCGGTTCAGTGTATCCTGGTTTGGTAAATGATATACAATTTCAGAAAAAGAGTCCGCCTAGAAATCTAAAATTTCTAAAACGCATAAAAAAATTACTAATTAGTAATAAATAGGTTTTGTTTTTTAAAATTTTATTACTTTCATCAAAATTAATAAAATATTCAAAGGCAAACCGAATATTACCAGTTAGTAATCTTTCATACCTTTAAGAAATTTTATATTTCTTGGCGAACTTTTTTCCAAGACTGTCCGAGCAATGTATTTGGATATTTAAATTAAGTTTTATGTTTTAAAGGAATCGCTTTAAAGCGTTCTGGTAACTGTGAGTAATTATGTATTAAGTTGGTATTTAATCAAAGAACTCGGAGGAATTGCTAAATCTAGTAATTATGGAATAATAGGCGTTAGTAATCAATCAATGAGGAAGGCCAGAAACTGGCACAAAGCTCAGACCAAACTAATGCTGCCCATTGTGCTCCCTCCCGAATTATTTATTATTAGCATCACTGAGAGTCGAACCCCCGACCTCACTGTCTTCGCTTCGGTTATAGAGAAATGGTGTTACTTACTGGGCTGAGAGCGCTAGTATACGAGGAGTTAAATACGCCTAATTAACATAACAGAAACCAAACATTAAACAGGTACGAATAAGACCCGCACAAACAGTTAACGCTTGGTGTTCTGCAAGGACCGTATTGGGACCCTTCTTTATTTCCGTGATATATCGTATATTAGTGATTTAGTATAGATACCACGACATAACGGTGGTATCGAACATACGTAGGCAACGCGTTAGTTCCCAGATCTAATAAGAATTTAGTTGTCGTACAGGAAACAAAATACAGGAAAAAGTAGTATTTATATATATATATATATATATATATATATATATATATATATGCATGATTAAATGTAAATAAATTAAAGTTTTTCTATATACTTCGTATTATTATAATTATAAAGAAAGATCAGTGTAAATTTACAATTTTGGAAAAAAATTCGCCTAAGAATCTAAAATTTCGAAAAAGCATAAAAAATTAATAATTGGTAACATTCAGTTTTTGTTTGGCTATTTTATTCGCTTTGGAGCAGTAATATAGTTTCAAGAACAAAACTCAGTCATTACCTCATTAGTAATTTCTTATGCTTTTTAAAAATTTTAGTTTTTCGGCGAACTTTTTACCGAAACTGTGTATAACCTTGGTTATATATAATATACAGTTAACATTTTAATAATCCTTTAGCGCCCATGGAACTTTTTTTCTGATTTTGTTTTGGTTATATAACGCCAGACGATTTTATTCAGTCATTCAGTTTCAGAAATACCCCAAGGATTAAAGGGTTAAATAAAGTGAAGGGCAAAAAATATTTTTGTCACACACTGCTTGATTAAAAGCTTTATTTTAGTTTTATACTGAATATATTTAGAATAAAATTTACTTATATATACACACTAGAGATTCGTCGTGAAACATATATATATATATATATATATATATATATAGAGAGAGAGAGAGAGAGAGAGAGAGAGAGAGAGTGGCGAAAATCAAGAGCCATATCAATTATATTATTTTATTAATTAATAAGGTTTATAATAAATGTTCGAATGTCAATATTTGTAATAAATAAACTAAATGTCATTAATTTTGCCTAAAAAGCTCCCATGCTTTCAACGCCATATTCAGATTAGAATATTGTGAATATATTATTAATGCCATATCAAATATCGAAAATATGCAGAAAAATATTGAAAAATATTGTAAAACTCTTTTTTTTAACAAAGGTTTTTTTTTTAAAGTTTTAAATACGTTTCACACAACTGCGTTAAACGTTTTGAAGTGTTTGAAACGTAAAAAATAAAAAAATGGAACGTTTCCTTATTACTTATGGTTCTTGACTTTTGCCACGGAGCTTTTATAGTATATAGTACATAAGTAATGAGGAATCGCTCCAACAAATTTTCTTTTTCATGTTTCAGAGACTTCAAAAAGTTTAATACAGTTATATGAAACGAACACAGTTTATTCAAATGTGTTTAGAAATCAATGGTGCTCAATTCGAGTATTTAATATAAGTCTTGTTGATAAAATAATATAATTGATATGGATTCTCATTTTCTACACTCATTTTATATATATATATATATATATATATCGTAAAGAACGACGCTTGTATAGGAGAACATTCCGCGCAAGATGAGAAGAGAGAACGAACAAATGAAAAAATGAGGTAACCACCCGGGAATCGAACCCGGGATCTTCCGATTGCCAGTCAGATATGATAACCACTACACCATGGTCCTCACTCGATCAGAAGTCGTAATTCCTCTACATACGCGCAGAAACCAATGCCCCGAGGGGGACACCTCCCGCATGCCGTATCTATATATACATTTCAACTGCAAAGAACACGCCCCTCGGGGCATTGGTTTCTGCGCGTATGTAGAGGAATTACGACTTCTGATCGAGTGAGGACCATGGTGTAGTGGTTATCATATCTGACCGGCAATCGGAAGATCCCGGGTTCGATTCCCGGGTGGTTAGCTCATTTTTTCATTTGTTCGTTCTCTCTTCTCATCTTGCGCGGAATGTTCTCCTATACAAGCGTCGTTCTTTACGTTATTTATACTGCGTGTTCTTTGCAGTTGAAATGTGTATATATATATATATATATATTGGTTGATTAAAATAAAAATATGATAAAGCTTTAAATATAATATGCTAATATACTCGTATAAGACACGAAGTATTGTATATTGACATTTAAAAAATGTGCTGTAACTAAAGCTTTAAGTTCTAATATGGAAAAAGACAAAGGGTTTTCTCCCCCCCCCCCACCAATTTTTAATTTGTTTAGTATAGAAAAAGTAACTTGTTTTAAATGGTATTGATATAAAGATAAATCTCTCAGCGTGTAATGACAGCACTACATAATCGCTTTTTTCTGCTCAAGATCTCCACTCTGATGATTGCAGAAATGCTTTACTCGCGTAATTTCTACTGACAAATCAGAAATAGTTTACTGAAAATTAAAATCTGTTTAGTGGATAGGAAAAAAAAATTGTTTTGCCGGTGACTGTGGGCAGGTTTTTTTTTTGTTTTTTTTTTTAGTAGTTTGAATAATATTGACATAACCTTTTTACTTTATAAGATTACTGAATTGTTCAAGATTAAAGTCTTCAATGGACCGGTTTTAGGGATGTTACGCCTTATCTATCTAAATGTTGTCGAAGGTGGCGGGGTACTCCGTATTTGAATCGAAGAATTCGATGTTTTCAAACTAAATGAAAAAGAACACTATCAAGGAATAAATGGAGAAGCTGCTTATAATGGAACACAAATTTAATAAGTTGATCATCACGGGGCTTTGGCTTATGAATGTGATGATGTACAACAATCAATATACTTGAATCTGAATGCAAAATCAATTATATTGAAGGCAAAATCAATTATATTGAAGGCAATATACGATCTTGCGTACGAACTAAATTAGGGCGAGCGCTTCCAAAACCTTGTTTGAGTAAATTCGCATCGATCACTCGTAAATGAATTATAAAAAACATTAATTATTTTACGAACAAATAATGACATCGCTGATGTATCATAACGATTTTAAAAGAAATTAATGGTATGTAATTCGGAATTGTAATAGGTCAGGTCAGAACTACAGAGCGACATTTGACAAGAATCACGCTAAAACCATGTATAAATGCACACTCGGAAAACTCTTTATCAAATCAATTTTGTTTAGTTTCAAATTAAAAAATTAGTCTTCAAAATTATGAGGTTCACTTTTGTTAAAAATTGAAATAAACAAGTGATGTTATTTCAAAATAAATATGATTTAGATTAAAAACGCATAAAAGAATATATATTTACTTGAAATTGAGCTTCACTTCATGTAGGAACTTTAAAAATCATTAATTCCATTTAAATATACTTCTTATATGCGTTTAATATAAACTAGTTTTTTTTCGAAGTAACATCATTTATTCAGTTCAATTTTAACAAAATTGGGCCTGATAATTTTGAATACAGTCTGTTAGCCGAAAATCTAACTAAATTCTTTATTTAAATTAAGTAAAGAGTTTGTTTAGTGCATATATATACCTACACACACACACACCACACACACGCACACACACACACACACACACACACACACACGCACACGCACACACACACACACACATATATATATATATATATAGGCATATACTGTAGGTATACAATAATTAAGGTGTCTTGAGTGACCAAAGTTTTCTTACAAACTCACACTGATTTGGGCATTTAATAAACAAGTTCATAGGAAAAAGGTAAATTCATAGGACCAAGAGTTAATAAATGGAAATGTTGTTTCATTAAACATATTTCTCTCATTTCAATGTGAATTTAGACAAAAGCGCGAAAGAAGCACGATTTATAACTTTTTCTTTTTTTTTACTTATGAGAATATTGTCGCTATACATCTATCAAAGTATGAAATTGTCTTCAAATGTGACACGATTTTTTTTAAGTAATTCTGTCCCCTTAATTTTTGGAACTTTAGAAGTGCATTAACAAAAACATGTATTATTTTAGTCTCACTGTACTCTCGGAACATAAAGTACAGCTACTTTATTTCCAATAAAGAGAGAGAGAGAGAGAGAGAGAGAGAGAGAGAGAGAGAGACTACACACATTATATATATATATATATATATATATATATATATATATATTAGGGTGTCACTTATTTGTATGGTAAGAATTGAACCATCAAGAAGTTTCGGTCTGACCCTCTAGAAATGTGACATTGCATGTAAAAACGCTGATTATGAGGTTTCATGAGAAAATATTAATATTTAGAGGTCGCTCAAGCCATTAAAATTTTGATGACGCGTCCTTTTCTGGATACCTAACCAAAGATGAAGAACAACTCCAGTTTCGTCTTCAGGTTGTTGAAGACCATCGCAAGCATTGGACATGGGGACAAAAGCATACCTTGAGTGGAAATAACGATTAATCATAATAATTACGCTACTCTCTGATGTTAATGTACTTCATCTTAATATTATGATAGTCTTGTGCACTTCCTGCTAATGTAGGAACATAACAAATTGTTTAAATACATTTGGAAATTGTTTATATTCATACTTTATGAGAATCTCGTATCCAATACTTCGAAGCCATTGAGCGACCTCTAAATATTAAAGTATCTCAATAAAACTTTGTACACAGTGTTTTTACATCATATGACATACTTTGATGGGGTTAGAGCACGGAAACGTAAAACTTGAAAAATAAGTGACACCCAAATATATATATATATATATATATATATTACAGTGGTGGAGTGCTAAATAAAGAAGTGAGGGAACGCATTTTGAAAGTGTTACTCAGATGCGGGGGGGACAATGGCGAGCGCGGCGAGTCCATACAGCTGGGGGTCCGGGGGCACTGTAAGCCCCTCGGGAAATCTTTTGAAATCTGACCAATTTCAGGGATATTTTGAGGTCATATGCACTGGATATTAGGATATATTCCAAGGTTGAAGATGCAGTATTTCCAATGTCATTAGATATACGACATCCAGTACGATCAATAAAAGTAGCTAACAACTGGAATGATTAACTAAAAAAAAGTTAACAACTGGTACGCCGTGGTGACTGTTTCACCAGATCTTTATAGGCTAGCATTGCCTCAGTCGAAGCTAAAAGAAATGAAACAGTTAATGATTCTTTCTCATATTTCTTCTAGGGGTGGGAATTAAAGTTTCATGACGTTAGAGATTTGTAAGTTCGGATTTATTTGAAATAGTGAGGGAACGCCGTTCCGTCTACCAAAAAAAGTAAGGGAACGCCGTTCCCACGCGTTCCCACAGCACTACACCACTGTGTATATATATATATATATGTCGGGTGATTTTTTAAACATACGATACTTTAAAAGGTTTGTATTCTTTTTTATTAACTGAAATAAACGCATGGAATTTTTACTGTACCTTCTCTACACATGGAGAATTAATTCCCCTAGTGCAAAACATGCTCTATGTGATGTTCTCTCACCTCATTAACTCTTTGTACACAAACAACAAAATTTTACAGTACTCTGAATTTTTTGTAAACATTTGACAATTTAAAATATTTGTATTTTTTTAAAAATTTTATGGTGCTCTTCCAATATGTGCTCTACCGCGAAACTGTGATCTACCATATTCCAACTAATATTCCATATTCCAGGCTAACTAACGAAAATATCACGACTTAACCTAACCAATCGTCAAGGGCGTATAGTTGACCTAACGACTGGTTAGGTTAAGTCATGATATTTTCGTTAGTTAGCCTTATAAGGCTAGTTTCACGGTAGAGCACGTATTGGAATATGGTAGATCACAGTTTCGCGGTAGAGCACATATTGGAAGAGCACCAATTTTATTAACTGAAATAATTAATAATTAATTAATTAGTTTATTAATAAAAAAAGGATGTATTTTAAGACAAAAAATTTATAGGTACTAAATTATTTGAAATAATCTTAAAGGACGAAATTCATTAAATGTGTATTTCATAACTTCCACTGGTCAACATTAGAAAATAAGCTTTTAAGTTACGGTTGTTTCATGAAAAGTCCTTTATTCTGAGGATAGTGGAAACGACAAATCTTTTTTTCCTCGTAACTTGGACTGAATTTGTAACTTAATAAAAGGGAACTTTAATATATCTAAGATATATATTTTAATTTCTTCTTTAATTATATTTGTGCATTAGTCGCTTGTCTCCAGGTAACATAAATGAAAAATTAATTCAAATAAAATCAAATATATAGAGTAATATTGTGCCATGTTTTGCGACTAAAATCCTCTTTTAATAAAATTTATACTATATATATATATATATATATTATATATATATGTGTGTGTGTGTGTGTGTGTGTGTGTGTGTGTAGAATAATATATATATATATATATATATATATATATGTCCGTTGCATTCGTATTTATTTTTAGGAAAGCTTTTTCATAAAGTTGTTCCATGAAAAATTTCCATATATATTTTTCGATGTTTCTGTTTTTTATTCAGATGAGACTTGTTCACTCATACCAAAAACGCAGCACAGAGTTGACAAAAATATTTATTAATAAATAATAAAAAAAAGGCGCGACTTTGTCTTGTATACAAACATATATATATATATTATATATATATATATATATAGAGAGAGAGAGAGAGAGAGAGAGAGAGAGAGAGAGAGAGAGAGATTGGAGTGCTGATCATAAGTCTGAGTCCAGTCTCGTTTCCATGAGGAAGAACTTGTATAATTGAGGTAGATGAATATAACTAAGAGATTTTACATATAGTATACTAGTCAATTCTGCCAAGGACTGTGCCAAGCTAGTTTGAGAGGGGATGGAGTGACGAACCCGCTGTTCGTAATATATTTGGCTCGACTTAGTTCTCCATTTGAAGCGGACTTACTTTTCCCGGTTGATGGTGTTGCTTCTCGTCTCAGTTGTGATCTCAGTTGGACGAAGGACTTAAAATAGGAAACAACCAACCGAACAAAGCCAACCAACCGACTAATGTTTTGAGTGAAAAACTTTTATTCCTCAAAAAACTAATTGTATCTACATTAGCACTCGTATGATGCGAAACAGCCCCACCAAGGGTCTCTCGTGAAGCGTATACAGTAGTTTTCGCACTTGCGTAAGTTTTGTATGATACCAGGGTACCCTTAATTTCTAGTTTTCATACTCTTACGAAGCGATATGCGCTTAGAGATGACATAAACAAATTAATTGATTTATGGACTTTTATCTTCTTCAGATATCCTTGGAAAGTGTTTAAAATTCCTCTGCACCACGAAATGAACAGAGATTTAACACGTGAATTATGGACGCAAATACTCATTCCATAAACAGGACAACAGTCAAAAGGGAATTTCGATGAGGTTTAAACTAACCAAAGAAACAGTTCAAAAAATCCCCGCAGAGAGTGGAGGAAAATGACAGTTTGGTTCCTCGTAGCAAACGGCCTGGAATAACTAATGCAAGATAAGATCGCATGATTCAAAGACTCTACTTAGCCAATCGCTTTAAGACAGAACCACAAATATGTGCATTTGCTCTAAACGCGTCCACTGTGAAAAGGAGACTTTAAGAACACGGGTTGTAGGGAAAAGTTGCTGTCAGAAAACCCTACATTAATGATGTAAATAAAAGATTTCACCAGAAACTTATAATAATGTCATAATGTCTCAGACCAACAAATACCCCAGGATCCACTCATGGCTGATCTACCTAACCGTGTTTGTAATTGTGTATTGCGCATGTCCTCCGTGGTGTCGGAGGGGACCTATAATTTTATGTGGGTTCCGAACCACAAAAACCTTAATTTTACTACCTTAAACTATACCCAATCTATCAACATTTGCATCTAATCGATTTTTAAACATATTTATAAACGTACTACTAATTACTTCTACCGGCAAACTATTCCAGCTATTTACTATTCTATGCGTAAAAAAGTCCTTGGCAACAGCTGTCTCGAACCTTCTACTTGTCAGCTTACCCCAAATGGGGTCTAACTAATGATTTTTAAAGAGGAATGATAATACCGCGCGATTTGTACTCAAAATTCTTAGCTATAAAACCTAGCACTTTGTTCACCTTATTGACGCTGACCGCTGCTGTACTTTGTTTCGCTACTTTCAAATCACCAGTGACTATTATAACTCCTAAGTATTTTTCCTGATCTACGCTACCAAACTCCTTCCCTGACATACTATATGCAAAATTGCAGTTACGCGAACCTATATATATGATTTTGCACTTATCGACGTTAAATCTCATTTGCCATGCGACCGACTAATGAACGATTTTATTCAGATATAAATCCCACTGAGCATTTACGGGAACAACTATGAAGAAATGGTACTTCTAAAGAGAAATCAGCAGTCTTACAAGAGTACCTCTGAGTATTGTCAATTCGAAATAGCAAGCAGTTCAGGACTATGAAAAGGTTACAGGATCTGGTTGATTTGAGGCATTTGAGATTGGAAGCCATTATCTGTTCGAAGCCGCACTACATACTGAATAATAGCATGTTTTTCTAAATTATTATTACTTCTAATATCTCGTATGCCGTAATTTAGGTTAGTTCTATGTCTTAAACTAGAAATGCAGTATGAAGAGAGAGAGAGAGAGAGAGAGAGAGAGAGAGAGAGAGAGAGAGAGAGAGAGAGAGCCTTGGTCCAAATATTTGCATCATTTTAGACTTCTTAATTTTGCCTAATATAATCAAATGAAACCTACATGAGTACTGATAAGCCGTTGATGTATTGAATGCTACACCACTTTCTAGTTTAATATACTTATCAAAAACCTGCCAAACACTGAAAAAGTATGGCATATTAAATTTAATGTAGGAAAAGATAATTACACCAAATTTTTCTCAAGAAGTTCACAAATCTTGATAATTTTTACTAAATACATTTTCAATACTCAAAATACATCAAATGATGTTCAGAGGTAACTTCTGTTAATATTAATTTCATTCCAAAAAATTGTAATGTGATGCAAAACTTTTGGACATTGATATATTATATATATATATACAGTATATATATATGGATTACATCTTTCGTAAGAAAAACTACATAAAATAAAATTATTATTAGTAATATTAGTATTAGTACTGGTATTATTATTATTATTATTATTATTAGCAGTAGTAGTAGTAGTAGTAGTAGTAATAGTAGTAGTATATAGGAAATGGAACTGAACTTTTTTATGGTTGGAAAAACAAGATATGACAACATCATACTGAAAGCAAAAAATACTTTGTAAAGAAAGGAACAGCCTTTACGGAGAATGGCATCTCATTGGGTATTAAGTCTACCAATGAAAAATGCCGTAACGAGAAACAAACTATATACGTTACTCTTTTACTTAATAAAACTAGGAGAAATTTTTCTGTAATCGATTTATCTATTTTCCTACAGTTTCTACAGCATAGGTAGCATTACTGTAAATTCATACTATCTATTCACTACTGAAAATGGCATAACGCAAACGTCCCTAAATCTACAGTGGTGACATAACTGGGTTGAATATATTCTAGTCAAAGTATTATAAATAAACAGAATTCGGTCACTGATTAGTATTTCATGCATGGTATATAGCGAAAATTTATAAACTTTCTTCTATTTTAAGTGCGGACATTTATCTATAGATAAGATCGCTAACAACGGAGTCACAGTGTTTAGGAGGTAAATTAACATAGGTTCTTTCCTTGCGATATACAAAGGAAACATGAGAAGAGAAGACTAAGAGATTTTTTCCAGATCAGGATACCGTTAGATTTGAATGTATGGAATTTTGATGAAGTGACGCATACTGAAGAGAGAGATAACTTCTCTTTTGTTACAGTTATATACTGACATCGCAATTAGCATAATTAGGATACAGATCATTCGAAAATGAATCTTCCCCGGATTCAGAGAGATTTGAATTTGAGATGGAATTAATGGGGTGCTACTGGGATTCATATTAGTACTTAGATAAAATATTAATAATAATAATAATAAATAATAATAATAATAATAATAATAACGATTGATTCGGTGGATATGTTACAAGGAATCTGTGTAACTAGGGATTTCATGAAATCCCTAAAATGTTCAGGGATTTCATGTAACGTTAAGTCGAGATATTATCGTTAGTTTCAACGAAGATATCACGACTTAACCTAACCAATCGTCAAGGGTTTACAGTTGATCTAACCGGCCATTTAATAATTTTCTCTTAGGTTTAACGAAAAAATGACGCCTTAATCTTACATAAAATTCCAGAACATTTTAGGGATTTCATGAAATCCCTAGTTACACAGATTTCCTGAAACGGATATAAAATTTGAGGTCGAATTCAAATTTTTATTTAAATCGAGATTTTCTAAGAAAAGTGATAAACAGGGTGTCCGGGCTTAAATGGCAATAAAATACATTTATAATGTTTTATTTTATTGCCATTTAAGCGAGGACACCCTGTACATACAGAAATTGTAGCTGGTACTCTTAAAGTGTTACTTATTTAAAATTTATGAGCCTTTTAACTGCAAATAGTCTTTGTGCCAGTGCCGGTGACGTTTATCAGTTTCGTGCTCCTTCTTTTTATCAAAATTAACAATGTTTAAAGTCTGTTAACAATTGTGTTATCAGATAACCTACATAACTAATATTATATAAAAATTATCTTCAAATTTTTCCAGCGACATCCAGCACTAGCGTTTTAGTCTTACGGGGTCACAAGCTGTACCCGTGATCCTGAATAATAAACATACGAACAACAAACGGGGTATCCTATAAACATCGCACGAACGACTGAATTTTAACTGAATTTGCGAATAAAAATTTAATGTAAAGCAAGAACGTTATCTAAAAATCCAGTCAAATTCTCTCATTAAGATTTCCAAAAACTATCAACAAATATCTAAATTTCAAGTGAATAAACTTTGCAAAAATGGCCAAAAGAGGAAACAAAAATCACCACTAACAACAACAGCAACATCAGGCATCACCCATTCCCTCATCTCGGGAGTCTCCATGAGGGAACAGGAGAGAAGTATGCCTTCTCCCTCCACATTAAACGCTGCTTCCCCCAACTCCGGAGAGATCTCCCTTCGTCAATGGATCGAGGGATTCAATGCGAATAAAAGGCGG
Source organism: Bathynomus jamesi (assembly GCA_023014485.1). Taxonomy (NCBI): domain Eukaryota; kingdom Metazoa; phylum Arthropoda; class Malacostraca; order Isopoda; family Cirolanidae; genus Bathynomus; species Bathynomus jamesi. Next base: position 142,837 of record JAJOZX010005691.1, on the reverse strand, counting down.
GAATGCCAGGCGTTTACCGGTGACAATAAACAATTAGCTTTATATGTGGAATCGTACCTACCTTTTATCCTAAACTGCTTTGCAGAAAAGGATGAAAGAATAAACAAATTAGAAGAAAAAACAAAGAACTGAAACTATATAAACGCTCTTATTGAGAGTAGCCACGATAGAAGATTGTCGATAAAACCAAGCAATAGAAAATTAGAGGTTAAAAAGCGACTTAGAACAGGAACCTCACAAAAACAAATACTTTATTGGTGGACCTGGAGCCCTTCGGCTTCAAGGCTCCCCAAGTGAAAACTCCACTGAAATTGTCATAAACGCCATCAAAGAAAAACTCCGTATAAACATTCCTAAAAATGTCATTACGGAGGCACGTCGATTTAAGAAAAATAATAATGACACTGACAAAAGAATCATAACATTCAAATTAAGTGACTGGCTGTGGAAACCGGAAATAAGAAGTGCAGTTATAAATATCAAACCTAATATATAATATATATATATATATATATATATATATATATATTATGATAATAAAAACCCACCCGAAGAGGATGCCAGTGGGCATCGAAACTGTTGTGGAAATAAACTCTCTCTATTAGAGTGGGTTTTTATTATCATAATTTGACCTTCACGTGAAAAGTGAAGTTTTTTGCATTTAATATATATATATATATATATATATATATATATATATATATATATATATATATATATATATATATATATTGTTACAAGCCAACTGTTTCATGATCTACAGATAGCAGCACTTCAAAATCTGGTCTGCGCATGCTCATTAGTATGACGCAGTACTTGATAAACTTCTTTCGTGCTGAACGTTTGCATTGTTTGGAAGTTATACAACATTTTTTATTTTTTATTAAATATTTGTTGATTGAAGAGGTAAGTAAAACGTAAATAATTTATGGTGTACTCTGTGATATATTTTCTGATTAGTTTATTGTTTTCTTTAATTACCACTCTGCATCCGTTCAAGCGAATTCAATTATCATTGTTTGTTTTTGTTGGAATGCTTTACTGGTAAAAATGACGGGCGGAAGGTAAGTTGATACAGTGAAATAGGGGCATGTTGTTGCATTGTTATTATTGTTATTATTATTATTATTATTACTATTATTATTATTTCAGACAGCGAGAATCTCTTTCAATCGGATATCAGAAGCCTCGTCAAGTATTTACGGATGCTGAAGAGGAAGAGCTCAGTGAATATGCTGAAAATGCGTCTAAACTTTAGTATGGTCTAACAAGTAAAGATTTAAGGTCTTTAGCTTACCAGTATGCAGTAAAAAATAATATTAAATATCGAAAATGTTGGGATGGTTATCATATGGCATCTGTCGATTGGCTTTCAGGTTTCCGTAAAAGACATTCCAGGCTATCGTTGCGAACTCCACAAGCTACAAGTCTGTCTGATTTGACAGAATTTGCTTAAATGTAACAACATACCCCATAATTTGTAACAACATACCCCTTAACGGAGCATGTTCTTACGGATTATTCACTCTTGCTTTTTACCATTTTTTATTGATTTATAATAAGAAAGATATGTTTTAGTTTTAATAAAATGTTACTGAAAAGTGCTTTTTCTATATACCCTACTTACTTTATACATTAAAGATAACACGTTGACACAAAATTTTAAAAAAATGGAAATTTGTAACAACTATCCCCCTTCTCCCCTCTATATTAATAATAATGAATCACTGCGAAAACAGAAGATAAATTTTTGATAAACTATTAAAACTTAAAAAAGGAAAAGTAATTTATTCTTGCTATGTACGGGACGATATAATATATGTCCGTAAGTACCAAGAATGACAAAGAGTGTCGATTCATACTTAACACGACTTCGACAATTTTCGGCGCCATCTACAAATATAATTGCCTTCGCCATAAGCGATGTGTTAAGTAAATGTATCACTACATAACCTATCATTATGTATCATTAATCTCATATGTATCATAATAATAATTAAATAAAAAGGATTCATAAATTTATGCTGTTTTGAAATTTTCTAATTTTATAATCCTTATAATCTTATAATTTTGCTGTTCTCATAGTCCTTCAGATTTTGCAGTCGTTAATGTTAAGATTTTATAATGACATAATTTTTAGTTTTTAGTTTTAAGTTTTTATAATTTCTATAATTTTCTAACTTTCAACTCTACACTCTCACTGTGGATGCATATACTGTACAATATGACGTTGTTACATACGTTCTAAGTCGCTCTTGCTTTACTACAACAGCCTTTTATTTTTATTTTTTTTTCTGAATATACTGTTGTATATGTGTATGTTGTATTATATATATATATATATATACACTGTATATATATATATATATATATATATATATATATATATATTATAATATATAATATATATATATATATATATATATATATATATATATATATGAAAATTATATATATATATATATATATATGCTGCAATCCCACAAGGAAAAAGAAAAACGATTCCAAGGCTTGAATACACGAAAGGCCTTGGAATCGTTTTTCTTTTTCCTTGTGGGTTTGCAGCATTCATTCATTTCACGTGTTTTATTGTGAAATTCATCCCATAATATATATATATATATATATATATATATATATATATATATATATATATATGTGTGTGTGTGTGTGTGTGTGGTGTGTGTGTGTGTGTGTGTATTTTCTTACCTGTTATTGTTTCTATTACCCTATCATTCTAATCTCCACATCATGATTAACTCTTTAAATACTCTCAATACTGTAAAAGAAATTATTGAATCCGAAAACGTAGTCAACGCCAACTATATCTCGATAGACAACTTTTTAAACAAGAAGTACAATAATGGCAACCTGTCTTTCCTAAACTTAAACATTCGCAGGCTCCCAAACCACTTTGACGAATTGACATTTAACCTAGAATTATTACGACATAAATTCACGCATATTAACTGAAACATGGTTAAATGAAAGTAATAAGATCTTTTTTAACATTCCAAGGTACACAAGCTACCATGTATATGGGACTAACAATATGGGAGGAGGTGCGAGTATATTTGTAGACTCAGACTACAAGAGTAAAAGTAACGAAGAACTGACAAGCATAAAGAATACCTCAGAAACACTCGCAGTTGAAGTGATTATTGATAACACCTAGTATTCAGATTTAGGTATTTACCGACCACCAACTGGTAACGTACCAACTTTTATTACAAATATCGATAGAATTCTAACCTCAATTATGTTGGTAACAATTGTGTTATTGCAGATTTAAATACTGATCTCGTAAAAGAGCATTCAAATAATAACGCAAGCTTCCTTCACAACATCATGACTGAAAGTGGTTTTAAATTAGCTATTACAAAGCCAACTAGATTTCACACTGACATTAGAAATTCGACTCTGCTAGATCAGATCTGGGTGCGGTTCTCGCTGCCCGCTTGACTGCATCTCGGGTATAATTATATTAAATATCACAGATCACTTGCCTACATACACCATGCTAATCACCCATTTCTCAGCAAAGAAAGCTATCAAAGTTTTGACTATAAAGATCTTACAGTTATAATAACAAATTAAAGTTCCTGAGAGAAATAACAGCTTTTGACTGGACTAAAATAACCGAAAGTAGCCATGACATTGGAACAAAATTTCAAGCATTCTCAAGGACAAGAATGGATATATCTAACATAAACTTTTTTTTAAATTAAAAGTAATATCTAAAACTAAATACAACAAACAATGGATCACCTCAGCACTCGTTGTGATTATTAAATGCAAGCATACTCTTTAAATTATGGAAAACTGATATTATTACCGAACAGACATACAAAAATTATTGTGACAGACTTAATACAGTCATTAAAAGAGCAAAAGCAGATCATTATTGTTCAAAAATTGATGAACAAAATTCAATTGAAAGAGGCTATGGAACACTCTGAAAGAGTTAATTAACGCAAAGAAGGTTAAAACAAATCCCTTATCTCCTTCACACAAGGCGGAAATTCTTACAGTAACCTCAGAGACAGAGCCAATTATTAAACAACTTCTTTGCAAATATCGGCTCCAATACTGCAGCTTCGATCCAATTACAGACACTCACTACCGACAATACACATGCCACAACCAAATCCAAACTCATTTTTTCTTTGATCCAATTTTGCCAAAACGATACCTCTCTAGCAATAAAAAATCCAAAAAAATAAAGATTCTGACATCAATACGATCCCGGTAAAAATATCAAATTAGTATCCGATGAAATTGTAATACCACTCAGTAAGCTAATGAATAAATCAGTAACATTAGATATATTCCTGACAGTCTAAAGGAAATCAGAGTATTTAAGTCGGGAAGCCCAAACACTCCACCCAATTGTAGCCCCATTTCCTTATTGCCAACTTCAATTAAAGTACTTGAAAAAATCGTGTACAATAAGCTTACTAAATTCTTAATCAAATACGATATTTTAACTAAAACACAATTTGGATTTAGAGGTGGACATACAATAGAAGATGCCATAAATATACTATTAGAAAATGTGTATCAGAACTTAGCAAAAACCACTGCCTTGATCTTTCTCGACTTGTCCAAAGCATTTGACACACTTTCGCATAAAATCTTATTGAATAAACTTCACATATACAGAATAAGAGGAATACCCTCGATTGGTTTAAATCATATCTGTCAAATCGTCATCAATACATCAGATTAAAAGATAATTTATCCGACAAGGAGATGCTAACTAATGGAGTCAAGATCTATTCTTGTCCCATTGCTCTTTGTAATTCACGTCAACGATTTTCATCTCTGAACCACATTAAATTGCGTACAATACGCAGATGTTACCATACTTACTTCTTCCCATCATAACTCAAATTTTCTGATTAATGAAACGCACAGGCAGTTAGAAAATGTGTAAATGGATGTGTGCTAATAAACTTTTATTGAACCTGATAAAGTCATCTTATATGATTATTACCACAAAACATAATACAAACTGTCAAATAAAAATTGGGAATACTATTCTTCGAAGGGTGAATGAGGTTAAAGTACTTGGCATTAATTTAGACCAGTGATTTCCAACATTTTTTTCTATGGTGGCCCAGTTTTGATGGTCATAAATGTCGGTGGTCCATATATATATATACAGGACGTCCCAAAAAAATGTATACACACTTTAAATAATTATAAAGGCAGTGTTTATTAAAATACATTTCATTTTCAAAATGTAATAGAATCTACAGACATTATTTAATTGTTTTGTCAACGCCTGTTTTCAAACTGACGTCCGTTCTGGTCCAGGCACTGCTGATAACGCGAAGCAATGGAATCGCAAACATCACGAAACATTTCGTTTGGTATTGTGTGCATTCTCGTTCAATGGCTGCTCTCAATTCAGCGACTGTTGCAGGTTTTATAGCGTAGACTTTGTCTTTAAAGTATCCCCATAAAAAAAGTCTAGTGGTGTGAGGTCTGGTGAACGCGGAGGGTATTCTACGAAACCCCTTCGTCCAATCCACATCCACATCGTGCCAAGTACCGCTCGCAATACTCCACTCTTCGGTCCGGATCATCTTCATTAATAGCATGGACTAATCTTGGAATGTAACTTTTCCATTGACAGCGCTTCAAAATGCGTTGGACAGACGATCTGAAATTCCTACCTCACGACTCGCTTGCCGCACAGATTTTCTTGGACTTTGGTGATACGTTTCCAGTACTCTTTCTTGCTTTGTGGGGCTTGTCGATGTCCGTGGTCTTCCGGAACGCTTCTTGTGGACATTCTGAACAGTTCCATCGGCTTCAAAACTTATCTCTAATTCGAGTGATGGTAAGTCGCGTTGGTGGATCTGTTTGAAACTCCCTCCTAAACTGTCTTTGCACTTCAACTGCGTTTTCACACTTCCAGTAGCATTTTAGAATGAATTTCCTTTGTTCAAAGCTTAGTCTGACTGCCATTATTAATTCTAATGGGTTTAACTTGGAAAGAAAGAAACATCAATTGAGCTATCAGCTGTTAAAGTGTGTATACATTTTTTTGGGACGCTCTGTATATATATATATATATATATATATATATAATATATATATATATTATATATATATATATATATATATATATATATATATATATATATATATAAAGATATAAGGATATTTTTTTTAATATATCTGACTTATTTTGAAGCATTACAAACACCATTTGTGGCCCACTAGAAAATCCACCATGGCCCACCGGTTGGGAACCTTGATTTAGACGAAAATCGTAATTTCCAGTCACGTACAACATATTAAATCCAAAATATCAAGATTTCTTTTCATATTACTTAAACTAGAAAAGACCCTTCCTCAAAACGCACTCCTTACCCTATATTATTCCTTCATCTATCCACATTTGTTATATTGCATTACAACGCCTGCAGGAAAATATCCCCCGACCCGGAGGAAAATCCCCCCCCCCCCCCGAGGAAAAATCCCCCTGGAAAAATACCCCGAGGAATAAATCCCCCATTAGTCATGAGAAATAAGGATACAGATAATGCTAAATAAAATTTATTCTTTATTAAGAAACACAATTAAAAACGAATAGATAATGTTTGTGAAAAAATGCCGTGTTTAAATTTTAGATTGAAGGTGATTCCTTTCAGATAATCTATAACACTGGTATGCATATGAAATGTTTTTGTCTGCTGTGAGGGTTTTTTCAATCATATTATATAATTCGACCATGCTGAATTCGAAAATGACATTGGTTTCCTCAATCAGGTCAGGTTTTTTCTCTATTGGCCAGTTATTATAAGTCCAATTTTATCCCAAATTTATTGATTTTTTTAGCTTAAACACTGTAGATACGAGTAATATTATAAGAACACTCGTGAAAAATGAAAACATTGTGTGCATAAATACTTTTATTCATACAATGAATATGGAAAAAAGTTTATTGAGGAAGGAATGAAGTTTTTTTGGCTTTCCGTCTGTGTTTTTCTTCGGGCACGTCTCGCTTCAAACACCAGCAATAGTCCGCCAGCATATTGATATCCCAGTTTCCCTGGTACCTCTCTTCCATTAGATATCTTGGTGAAATCGTTCACCCTGTTCCTCACTATAATCCCCGCAATTTCAGGAAAATAGTCCAAATGGGACCACAAAAAGTGCATTTTTATGGACATGCGCGACCCATACGCTTGAAAGCTTCCATCAAGTTTTCGACAACGGACTCGTATTCTGGACTTCTACGCTTGCCAAGAAAATCAGTGACAACTGATTTGAATGCCTGCCAGGCATTCTTCTCAATTGGAGTCATTGCGTTTTCGAACTGAGTATCCTTGATCAAAGTTCGAATTTGAGGACCATCAAAAACCCCAGCATTAGTTTAGCATCAGATATATGAGGAAATTTACTCTCGAGATATCGGAATGCTGAACCCTCCTTATTCATTGATTTGATGAAATTTTTCATCAAGCCCAGCTTAATACGAAGTGGTGGGAGCAAAAGTTTTGTTAGTGGTACAAGGGGCACTGAAACGACATTATGCGACCCAGGTTCAAAATTCTCTCTGGATGCCCATTCACGCTGTGCATAGTGCTTATCCTCTCGGCTATCCCATTTGCAGAGGAAACATGGGTATTTCGTGCATCCCCCTTGCATTCTCAATACAAATGCCACAATCTGAAAAAAATGAAAATATTTAAAGAATTTAGAGAATTTGTTCTATCAGATAAAAAAAATCTATGCATTGGACTGTATCACTTCTGTGGGGAAGTTAAGTGTTCTTATACGCTCTCAAATAACCTTTGGAAAAACAACATAGTCAACTAGCAATAGTTTACTTATGATATTAGTATTACCTTCAAATCTCCACAGATCCTCCAGTTATGTTGGTCGTATACGAGAGCATCCAGTAAAATTTTCATGTTATCGTAGCTCTCAGTAAGTTGTACGGAATGTGCTACAGGGACTGATGCAACCCTATTCCACTGTTGAGAAGTACTGCTTTCAAACTTCGTTTAGACGAGTCTATAAATAGTCTCCATTCTGATGCGTTATATGGCAGGCCCAAGGATTCGATTAGCCCCTCAACATTGCAGCAGTACACTAAGGAAGAGGTATTTTCGTGCACTGCAAAAAACTTGCGGAATTCTTCCTCTCGTTTCCTATACCAGGAGAATGTTGTTCCCGGAGCCAGCAAGTTGTCCTCTCGAAGTCGTGAGCCCAAGATCTCGGCAGCTAATTTGGAAAGTCCTAAATCCCTGGTAAGATCATTAAGTTTGGCCTGGTTGAGAGGCCTCGGCTCATTTGAAGCGGTATTTTGAGGTATATACGACTGGGACTGGTCATTGGCATTGGTCATTGATTCATCATCAGAATCATCGAAGTCCAGGGTTTGAGTTGGGTCGGGTATTGGAATTCCAGGACCATGGGGTACAGGTCTCATAGCAGAAGGAATGTCAGGGTATACAACAATGTGTTTATTCTTCTTGTTAACTCCTGAAAATAGAAAACAGAAACATGGATATAAAACTTGCATATGAAATAGAAGAAGCATTCAGACAGTGGCGGCTCGTGAGGGAAGGCTGCGGTCTGTAAGATATGAAATAGGTCGATGGAGTCTGTATATTTTCTTTCTTTTTCATTCATATTGTCCCTTCGGGGACAATATGAATGAAAAAGAAAGAAAATATACAATCATTGTATATGTAAATGTAACTTGTATAACAATATGTATGTGTAAATGTATTTTCTATAACAATATGTATATGTAAATGTATGATTACCATTATGGTGAATATTATGCTATATATGGTGAATATTACATTATGGTGAATATTATGTCAAGTTTCATACGAGGATTTCAAAATATTTAAGAAAAATAAATTTATAAGCCCACCTTGGAGGTTTGTCATGCAGAAATAGCAATCTGTCACGTGATCCTTTCCTTCTCTCCAAATCATGGGAATTCCAAACGGCAAAGATTTCGCTCTGCCTTTGCTCCATCTTCTCAAATTTTCAATGCACGTCTTGCAGCACATATGAGGCGCGAAATTTTTGCCCTGGTTCCCTAGTTTAATTCCAAAGTATGCTCTATACATTGTCTTCACAAATTTAGTGATTTGGGACTGGTTATTTGGCATGGTAACCGTCCCACATATGTAGCAGAATCTATTGGGATCATTTTTACACGCTCTATTCATTATGAAATATTTTATCTATATGCCTGAAAAGTAAAAAAAGATATTATACAAGTGAAACAAGTGATGATAGATGTTACTGTTCCAATTCCGCTTTGACAAAATCACGAAAAATTCTATTTTACTTATGAGGCCATAGCCGGATAACCTGAGCTGATTGAGAAAAACGGATTGCAGATTCGAAATCAGCAGGAAAACCTCTATAAGAATCACTTACAAAACCCTTGACAGCAAAATTGATGCATACCACTGTAATGGATCGGTTATCAACATCATCTACGATACTTTTAATACGAGCTACTGCACTCTTGTATTTTTTTCTTTGCGTATGAGAAGGATGACCAGTCATAGCTTGAGTAGCATAAACTTGTTGTATAGTTTGCTCCTTTTCAATGCACCTTATAAAAGCCCAAACCTAACCTAACCTAACCTAACCTAACCTAACCTGTGTCATTTCTAGATAATTTTTTATATGTTTCATGACTAATGGGGGATTTATTCCTCGGGGGATATTTTCCAGGGGGATTTTTTTTCCTAGAGGGATCTTTTCCTGCAACGCATTACAACATGGAGTAACTCAAAGAAATATATAAAACATCCTTTGGAAGTAATTCATAAAAAAATGTCTTCGAACTCTCTCGAATAATGACAACAGTCAAAATTACACTTCCCCAAGTTTTAAAGAGCTAAATATTATCAAACTAAATGACTTATACAAATTCAATGTTGCTGTTAATTTGTTCAAAGTTATATAAAACTCAACATACATCACCCATTCAAAGAGCAATCACTCCCCCGACCAAACACACCATCGTTATAACACCAGACTGTCCAGGGATTTTATACACAAACCTAAGTATACAATAGAAACTGCAGGAAATGCATTCTCTTTCAAAGAAGCAGATGTATGGAATGCAATTCCCATGCATATCAGGCAGGCTTCATCGCTAAATGCATTTCGCAAATCACTGAAAAAGCACTTCATTAGCTCCTACTGATGTATAAATTCACTAATGCCATTTTTACTATAGTAATGAAGTTCCCATTTTATAATTAACTATTTAAAATATGTTAATTTCATTAAAGCACTTTTAATTTCGTAATTTATCCTTTTTTATATTTTTTATTAAGCATCGTTTATTTTCTACATAATTTAAAATTATGTAACATTTTGTAAACTTTATATTGTACTTATTATTATTATTATTATTATTATTATTATTATTATTATTAGTAGTAGTAGTAGTAGTAGTAGTAGTAGTAGGAGTAGTATTTGTTATCACTATTACTATTACTTGCCACTTTCACTTATTTATGTAATAATTAAACTAAATGCCATTAATTTTTACTAAAAAGCCTCCATGCTTCCAACGACATATTCAGATAAAAGTATTGTGAATATATTAATGGCATATCAAATATCTAAAAATTCTCATTGGTTTCTGGATTGTTTCCTAATCGGCTTTTTTTCATTCGTTTTTCGGTTTATAAGTTCTGTATAATAAACAATAATGTAATAACCAATGTATTAATAAATTTATAATTTCTGTAATAAATAATTATGCAATATTAAATGTAATAAATTTAATAATAAATGTAATAATTATGTAAAAAAATATAATAGAATCTGTATGTTTAGAAGAGGAAGATAGTTTTAAAAATTTGCGCGAATGTACTTAATGAAAATGCCCTTCCGGTGTCGGGAGAATGGGATCTAACCTAGGTGCGAATTTCTTAACGGTCGGTCCCTGGACTGCTTTTCCCTCTTGTTTTGGTTCATTCGTGTTTCTGTATCCACCCGAGGAGGATGCCAGTGGGCGTCGAAACTGTCGTGGAAATAAACTCTGTCTATTAGAGTGGGGTTTTATTTTCATATCTAAAAATTGTAAAATTCACTCAATCGTATTCTTTTCTGAAAAAATTATTTTAATAATACATTCGCATCGGAAATAAAGCCCAATTACAGTTTATTAAAATGACCCAGTAATTAAATTTAATAATAATAATAATAATAATAATAATAATAATAATAATAATTTTGGGTTGTTTAACTTTCTTTATGAATTAAATTTAATAACATTCAGGTTTAGATGAGGTGACAAAAGTCTTAGATTTTCCTCACTTTTAGAACTACGTCACGGCCATTGTCGTAACAACGCTTCACGGCCATTGTCGTAACAACGCTTCCCGTCCATCAGCGAACTAAGCAACATTGGGTCTGATTGTCGTTGGATGGGAGACCGGCCTCTGCGTGCAGATTCGGATCCCACGTAAAGTTGTAGGTCCCCTCTGTCTTAGATGTTGCGAAGGATGTTAAAACAACTCCAAAACACGCACACTCCTCACTTTTAACTATAGAGAAATACGAAGTCTATGACCTCCAAACTTTCAAATGCAGAGTGTCCAGGCATCTCGAAAATTTTGGGCCTTGATTTCGGCCGTCTTCTTTTCCTCCGATGGGGGGAGGAGGGCGTTTCTGCGGGTGGCCTCTCCTTCCTGCATTAAAAAAATAAGACTAGACTCAAACTAGAGAACTCCCAGACAGCAAATTAAGGATCCTTTGGGACAACGTTGGTAACTTATTTGGAATACACCAAATATCTGCTATCTGGGTAAATATATACATATCAGGCATGGGGACGAGGCCTGGCTTCAGACCTCGAGGCCGAGGCCGAGGCATTCAGAAATCCACGAGGCCGAGGCCGAGGACATACATTTTTCAAAGGCCTCAAGGCCGAGGCCGAGGCCTTTTTAGGGGAGGCCTAACGAGGCCTTAAGATTGTTATGTTAGTCTGAAGTATTTGCACCCAGAGGTGTGATATTCAGATGCAAATAACGAATGCGGTATTTGCATCTCTGGTTGCAGATACTCACTTCGAAATCTTTTACAAATAAGCTCCTCCGTGCTTTGGGAAGGCTCAACAATCTAGCCTAGCCTAGGCCTAAAGCTCGGCGGACCTCAGTTTTAGGGGCCCCCCATCTATTGCATTAATAAGAAAAATAAATGTAACTATATTTAAAACCAAATTTTATAAATATATATATATATATATATATATATATATATATATATATATATATATATATATATATATATATATATATATTGACGATTGGTTCGGTCAAGTCGTAATATTTTTGTTAGTTTTAACGAAAATATCACGACTAAACCTAAAGCTGGAATTTATTTCTTGACCATGTGAAAGAACAATATGTGCTGTAATTGAACTAAATTTTACATTTTGCTTGATTTTTATTGTTATTTTCTATTAATGCAATAGATGGGGGCCCCGAAAACTGAGGTTCGCCTAAAGCTCTTCCAAAGGTAAACTTGCCGTAGCCTCACACAAGCCTGTATCTCTTTTTTTTTGAAATTCATAAGGAAAAGCAAGATTCTACTAAAAATTAATAAACAAAGACATAGCTCACTTCACTTACCTAATAAAAGGGAATTATTAAGCTTTAAGCACGTTCGTCTATCACACGCGGCCACATCACAACACCGACACGATGTGTGTTTACACTTGCCCTGTCACACAGTCAGACACAGTTGCCAGAGATTTCCTGGGCACCATACATTAGCCCAATAACTTTTTATTTCTCATTTTATGCAGGTCTTACTTCTCATTTTAATATACCCACAATATTTCAAGTATTTATGACAATATGGAAAGTTATGATGTGAAGATGATCTAGCAAAATATTTCGAGACTGTACGAACTCACTCAGTGTTGATCGTATAATTTCTGAATGGCTACAATTATTAGCGACTCTAGCGAGCATTGCAAACAGAGCTACATTTGAACTGACTGAATAATATTTATATACCACGACATATATATAATATTTATGTACCTAACGTCACAATGACCTGTCACTAATCCGTTGGTCACCTAACTGAATAGTATTTATCAAAGACTGCCTCCTGACTAGTCATCTGTCTGAATAACATTTATGAAAGTATACCGCCACATACGGTCACCTCCCAGATCATGGGCCTCACCTGAAGAATATCCACCTCGAGCGCGCCCATCTGAAGAATCTCCACCACAACGCTACCAGGGGTTGAAAATTACAGAACAAAACAAATCAGGATTCCCTAAGGCCTCACGAAAGTCACGAGACCTTTCCACTTTTCAGCTGGCCTCGAGGCCACATCCGGGCCCTCCGGGCTGTATGGAGGGTGGAGTAACACAGTCAATCGCATTTTTGTGATGGCCTCTCTTGTTTGCAAACTGTTGTGTGGTCTTGCGTTATCGTGCAAAAGAAGGACGTGTTCCAGTTTTCTCTCCGGTCGAACTCGCTTTATACGTCTCTGGAGTCTCTGTAGGTAGCAGTATATGCCTTTGAGTCGATTGTTTGTCCTTTCTTCATAATGTCCACCAGAATCACCCCTGTCATGTCCCAGAAGATGGTGGCCATAACCTTTTCTGTAGAGGGAGCCATTTTGAACTTTTTCTTGCATGGGGAGTCTGCGTGATGCCATTCCATGGATTGGTGTTTTGTTTCAGGTTGAAAGAGGTGTACCCAAGTCTCATCCCCAGTCACAATTCGTGAAAGGAAGTCATCCCCTTCTGTCTCGTATCGAACCATCGACTCAGAAGCAATTTCTTTCTTTGGGCTTTGAGATCAGTCAGTTTGCGAGGAACAAACCGTGAACACACTTTTGAGTATTCCAGTTGCTGAATTATCGTATTCACACTTCCTTCACTAATTCCTAGCTCCAGTGATAGCTCCTTGTATTTGACGTTCCCATTTGATCGAATGATGCTGTTAGCACGTTGCACAGTGTGAGATGTCACAGCCGATGTCAGGCTACCGTTGCGTGACTCATCATCGAGGGTGGCTCTCCCTCTCTCCGATGATCTCACACGTTTAGACCAGCGTCCAACTGTGCTTCGATCAACAACAGCATCTCCGTAAACGTTTTGTAGACGTTTGTGAATATTTTCAACTGTTCTCTGCGGTTAAGAACTCGATAACAGCTCTCTGTTTACGACGCACATCACTGTCAGACGCCATTTTCGAAAATGCGTTAACCATCGGTTTTATATAAGGGCGTTTCAAAGCGGTTTTATACAAGGAGGGGAGGTTCAAACTGGAAAAGTCCGGTTATGTGAAGCGCAGAAAGTTCAAACTTACGGCCCAAAAGACATTTCAGCCCCATGACCTATTATTTAGCTAAGAAAAAGGGTGGAGCAAAATATATTGAGTGGCCCTAGTATGTATATGTATATAAATTAATCAGTCGATGCATTCATAGCTTAAGTAGAAAGATGAAAAGTTGAACATTTTTTCACATAGAGCATCATTCCTTCCATACTCCCATTTCAGGGTACGAGCAGCTCGTAGCAGCATTGTCAAGTAAACAGAGGTTTATATATATATATATATATATATATATATATATATATATGTGTGGTGTGTGTGTGTGTGTGTGTGTGTGTGTGTAAGGTTTGATGCTTAGATGAAATGAAGTAAGGTGACCTGATCGCGTCTATTGGAAAATTATTTTTCCCTGGAGAAATCTCTGCGTAAAGAGAGTGAAAATTTCTCGCTATACAATAAAGATTTAAGTGCTGTAATTTTTATATCTCCCTATGAAATTCCTCTTAAAGGAAATAGCCAAAACAATACCAGATTATAGCTTTAATTTATTTTACAGTTTATATACTCAACTTCTGAAAACAACAAACCAAGCATTCAAAAAGTGACCTATATGGGTCTGACTGTATGTTGAATAAATGAAAATAGAGTAATTAATCCACTCGTGAACTATGTCAGACAAACTCGCAGCCATTTCACTTTTTTGATGTATAACTTTATGACACGATGGATATTCAAGAGTGAATAAAGGTCTCTCGACACTTCAGAGGAAAGAGAGAATTTTCAACCTAAAATCTTTATTTGGAATATATTGTATATAGCAACGTCATATGCATAGTTTTGTATTGCATATTAAAAGAAGTCAGGAAGAATCGTTTGTATGAGGGTGTTGTCATTTTGAAAAAAAAATTTATATATATATATATACAGTATATATATATATATATATATATATTGTGTACTTTTCTAAAGGATAAGGCAAAGACAGAAGGGTGTTTTTGGATAAGCCAGCAACCGGAATTTCTCGCATTGTAAAACCAAATTTTTGGGGAGTATTTTCGAAGACATTTTTTCCCATTGCAAGAACAAGAGGATGTGGCGATGGGCCTCACTATGCAAATGAACACAGACCAAAACCACTCTAAAAATTCGCCCCGAAAATAGAGAATTAAGCACTCTGAATGCGAGCGACGAAAGGGTTCTTATAATAAGAATTTCTCGGCGACACTTTCTACTTCATATAAAGCTTTCGTGGATAAACTCCGCGTGCAGCTGTAACCGAATCATACTCACAACTGCTGCTGCTGGTGCTTCTTGTTAAATAAAAGAAATATAAACGTAGAAATAAACAGGGACTAATATAAATGTTTGTAATAAACGAATAATTCTGTGGAAAAAATAAATATATATATATATATATACCGTGTATATATATATACCGTATATATATATATATATATATATATATATATATATATATATATATATATATATATATATATATATATATATATATATTTTGCATGCCAATGTGGCTGGTAAGTGTTTTTTTTTCTCTTAATGGTCAGTTTAGTCAATTTAAATAAGTTACTTTTCCCCCATTCTAAAACCGATGCTGGCACATTTGTATTTGGAGGTAAGTGTAAAAACAACACTGGATGTATACGTATAGCGTGTTTTATATTATACAAAAAGGTAGAATCAGTTGGCGATAATAAGACTTTAATAATAATATTATTTTACCTAAACATTTTAAATAAAAAGTTGATATTATATTACGTCATTTTATACCATAATCTAAAAATCTTTGATTCTTAATCTATATTCATCGTAACATCCCATTTGCGCGTATAATGTAATATCAACAAATACAATCACTTTATCTCTTTATAGTGCCAATGCAAAAGAGCATATTAGTACAAGTATTTGGTTCAGCATTGTGCATGTATAGACTTTGGATTCGAGCTTTGGCCGATCTCTTTGCGAGTTGGACAAGTTACCCATGAGTGAATCAGTAAATATTTCAGTGGTGATAATTTTGACTCGTATTATAATTACTCGCAATTATAGGGAAATTAAATAATTAAAAAAAAATTCGATAAATAATATTTATTTTGCTTTACGAGGTATATATATATATATATATATATATATATATATATATATATATATATATATATATGTTAAACAATGAGCACAAATACATTAAGTAATTGATTTTAGTCAATCAGCCGGAGTACTTTATAGTAAAGTTGTTCAAACTGAGTAACTGTTCGTAATGGACTAATTTGTCTGAAGCCCCAAGAGTGCACTAGTCTAGGACTGGTCGGGTGGATTTAAGAATTGGAATGGGAGTAAAATAGAGCGTACAGCAGACACAAAGACTTACTTGAAGGCTCTATGAAGGAAAGAAATCATTAAAAGCAATTTCTAATTAAGTTAACTGCCAAGTGCCTTATTATATTTCTTTTATATTGGTATCCCAAGCATGCCTACAGGATGCATTTTCTTAACGATATATATATATATATATATTGTAGGGCAAATCCCTTGTCCAGTTACGTTAGTTGGATTCACAGCAGTGAAATACTATTTTTAAAAATATGCAAATAAATGCGAAGTATTAAAGATTTTATAAAGCGAATGCAAAAAAGTTCATTGCCAAGCCTAAGTGCGCCTCAGCATGGTGGGAAAATTCTGTTTACTTACAATAAATTACATATAATCACCGAAACAAGTGATCCGAAAGCCATAGCCTCCACTCCTTATCGTGATAGTGTCGTGTTTGTATGATCTGTGGTAAGCTGTATTATTGCGTTGGGTGCGTCGTACCATTATTTTGTTTGTTTTTCTATAACAGAATATTCACAGTATGATTTTAACTGAGTCACACAAAGCCCTGTATGAAGAGAAAAGTTACTTCAGCAGCCAAACTATTAAAGAGTATCCTAATTACGGGGTCGACAAAAAAAATAAGATCTACAGGTGACAATGCAAGTCACGCTCTGCTCGTACAGCAGAAAACATCAGTTTTGTCGGTGAGCTGATTTTCAGCCAAGAACATTCACCAAGCACCAACATGAGCGTTCGAGACTCTCCAACTTTACAGACATCTCACGGATCCGTTGCAGCGGATATCAAACTTTATAGCAATTTAAATGTATTCAAGAGGAAAAAAATGCACAGAATAACACCAGCATAAAGAACTCACGATTGGACGTAAAAGCCTGTACGAGACGTTTTTGCTCCCAAACGGTCCGTCAACAAAATTTTCTTTTCTGATGAGAACCATTTTACCTTGGAAAAAATAAACACTCGTCATTAACGTATCTACGCCATTGTGGTTAAGAAAACTAAATAGTATCTTGCACGCTTTGAGGGAGAGATCACATTTCAGTGAATCTATGATGATTGCCTGCCGATGCTCTTTCCTTTGTTGAAAAAACTTGGCTCACATTCATTGAAAAAGGAGTAAAAATCTTTTCAAAATGCTATGCGGAGACATCTGGTCGCGCACGTTGCCTGGCGTTGAAGATCAGATGCCAGACTTCACTTTTATTCAAGTTAGGGCGTTGACACTGTGCACCATTCTCAAGTCATCATTGCTTTTCTACGGGTAAAATTGCGCAGATTTCAATGAACCCAGTGTTTGCTCACAAACAGTCCAGATTTGAATCCTGCTGATTATTGGAGATTCATGCAGGAGATAGTGACAACGTGGAACACAATTAACACTGTGCAAAAATTGAAGAAGATACTATAACAAACATACTGGGCGCACCTTAGTCAGCCCTCTATCTAAGTTGCAATTTCACACTGGCGCAAGAGACTACAAGCTGTTATTGACAACAATAATGGACTTATTCAACCATATCATAACCAATAACCACCCTTAAACAACTATCTAACTGCAGTCCGAAAGGGGAGCAACCTCTCTCTCTCTCTCTCTCTCTCTCTCTCTCTCTCTCTCTCTCTCATAGGTAAGCAGCAGCAGCAAAAGTTCTTAAAATGCACATCATACTGCAGGAAATCTTAATTTCATTACAAATATCTTTAAAAACTAGTATAAAATGTTAAACCAATAAATTTATTTATTAAAACTGTTTGATTTACGTATTAATATATAATGTAAACCCACAAGGAAAAGAAAAATGATTCCAAGGTCTTTCGTGTATTCAGAAGTACACCTCGTCAGGGAATGACGACGAGGTGTACTTCTGAATACACGAAAGGCCTTGGAATCATTTTTCTTTTTCTTGTGGGTTTACACATTCATTCATTTCACGTGTTTAATTGTGAAATTCACCCCATATATATATATATATATATATATATATATGGCAAATGCACAAGGAAAAATAATAATTCATTCATTTCACATGTTTAATTGTGAAATTCATTCCATATATATATATATATATATATATATATATATATATATATATATATATGCAATGAAAGACCAAATTTTTGCCCCGCCGAATAAATACATAAAGATTTTACGAGTTAAAACCAATACGGAAGGGAGTATGCCCGCAGTGTTTTCCGAGTATATCTGTACTTGTAGCACCGCCCTTTTATGTATATAAAAAAGTTATAAATACATAGTCAAAGAATAGTTTCGTGTCCTTGATTTCAAGGAATTCAATTTTAAAAGGTTCATTTTTAACATAAATATTAAAGAGTAAAATTCAACTGCTTTTCATTTGTTTTCAAATCTTATTTCTCTTTTGACGAGTCTATCGCGGTTTCACTTAAGTTTCTTTTCACAAGACAAGAAGGAATTGAACGTATGATTATTTTTCGTGCGTACTTTGTACAATTGCGAGGAAAAAAGTTCGTCGGTGGACTTATATGACTATGTGTGATATGTTTGTATGTGTCGAAAGTTTATTCATGAAGTTTTGGATGGTGATTAGTGGGAATTTTAAAGCCATATGATTGCATGAAAATATACAGTTTTTCATGAAGCCCAGCCTCATTCATTCTTATGTATTATATGGGAAATAATAAATATATAATGGTAGTGTTCTTGTTACAATTATTTTACTGAGTACGGAATTATATATATTATATATTATATATATATATATATATATATATATATATATATACATATATACACACACACACACATATATATATATATATATATATATATATATATATATATATATATTATATATATATATATACAGGGTGTCCGAGAATTATCTGTACAATGTTTGGCTGTTATTAAAAGTCAACCATGAAGTGTAGAAATTCCAGTGTTGTCCCATTTTACAGAGAATCTCATTAAGTTTTTTCTGATACCACGTTTTGACAAGTTTTTTAGAAATGTACGCGGGTGACAGACATTGATGATTTAAAAGCAAGAATCACAGCTGCTATTGAGCGAATTTCTGTGGATATGCTGCAGCGTACATGGCAACATTTGGAGTATCGATTGGATGTTTTTGCGAATCACTAATGGTGAACATATCGAATGTTTGTAACAACGTTACTTTAATAAAAGAAACTTTTGAAAATACAGATTCTAAATAATCTTGTTTAAGAATTTTACGTGTGTTATCAAGAATTTTATTAAAAGATGAAATTGTACAGATAATGTTCGGACACACTGGAATTTCTAAAAAACTTGTCAAAACTTGGTATCAGAAAAAACTTAATGAGATTCTCTGTAAAATGGGACAACACTGGAATTTCTACACTTCATGGTTGACTTTTAAAACAGCCAAAAATTGTACAGATAATTCTCGGACACCCTGTATATATATAGAATATATATATATATATATATATATATATATATATATATATATATATATATATATATATAATATATATAATATATATATATATATATATATCAGATGATTTTTTAAACATCTGACACTTTAAAAGGTTTGTATTTTTATATTAACTGAAATAAAAGCATGAAATTTTTACTGTACCTTCTCTACAGAAGGTACAAGAAAAAATTCGTTGAAATTTGAGAAATTCTTGTTCAACTGATGTGTTTAATTCCTCTATTGTGTGTGGATTCTGTTTAAATCCTATGTCTTTTAAATAATCACAGGTAAAAGTCACAGGAATTTAGATATGGTTATGTTAGTGGAAATGATATTCCTTTATCATAAACCGCAGGGAAATCTGTTGGAGAGGATTCTTCCGTCGAAAGTATCGTGTAAGTATTTTAAACTGAGAGGACATCACACAGAGCATGTTTTACACTGGTGGACTAATTTCTCGTGTGTAGAAAAGGTACAGTAAAAAAAATTCATGCTTTTATTTCAGTTACTAAAAAAATACAAACCTTTTAAAGTGTCAGATGTTTAAAAAAAAAATCACCCGATATATATATATACATACATACTGTGTGTGTGTGTATATATATATATATATATATATATGAAAACTTTACAATAAGTGAGCTGGTCTTTATAAATGTGCATTATGAAAAGTATATAGCGAAATCATAAAATGATAAAACAATGTCGCAGTTAAGATATATAACCTTCCTTGTACTCGAGAAATGGCAACACTTTAGACTAATATTAATAATGATAATAATAAGAATTATTGGCAGGATATAACTCCCATAAAATAGTGCAGTATTCTTGTAGGTAATAAACAATACGATAAATCAAATAGTAATAGCTTTAAAAACTAAAAATTAGGACTAAAATAAAAATATAAATAAGACACGTATTGAAACAAGTATAATAATAAAAAGTACCCAAAGCTACATTACAAAAGAAGAAATGAAATAAAAAATAAATAAAAAATACACGTAGTAAAAATACCAATGCATATATGATAATGATGATAACACTGATAACGTTTATTGGCAGGAAACAGGTCCCATAAAAAAAAAGAGGGTACAGTATCATGAAGGTAATCAACGATACAACTAATTAAACAATATTAAGCAATAAATTTAAAGGGCAAAAAAAGGGTACAGTAATAAGAAATAATAAAAAGTACACTTAAAGAAACAGGATAATAAAAATTAGTAATAAAGTATCCCAGAGGTAGTACTAAGAAAAATAAAAATAGATAAAAAGTACACTTGCAAGAGTTAAGTGGAATATAGACAAACACTTTCATACCAAGAGGTCCACAGTCTAGAAGACAAAGCAGGACTGATGAATAGCTTGGACAGTTGGATTGTCTGAGTTTTTAATTCTTCTCATTAGACTGTATTGATAACGTCTTGTTACCTCAGGGAGCGAACATTTGAGAGGGTGAGCATCTTGGAGGTAACTTAGGCAGCAGTTTATAGGATCTGTTGTAAAGCAAATTGAGGGTTCTGCAGGAACCTTTTTTATAATTAATCTAGAGTTGCTGCCCATAAATATTAGCGGAGAAAGCATAAAAAAGAGTGCCTTTAGCTTCGCTTGTACAGAATTTGAAGTTCTTTATAATCATGTTTGCCTTAGCACAGTAACTTCGATATTGTTTCCTTATGTCTGAGTTGTCACTCAAGGAGCTGGTAATAATTTGATGCAGATACCGCTCTATTGGTTCGTCTCTCATTTTGAAAATAATATTAGCTGTCTGGTTTGAGTTTTTAGGATGGAATTGAATAACCTTAGTTTTAGTAACATTAAAATTAATGTCATAGTTCCGTGAATATGATTCACAGATTTTTAGATGATCCATACCTTCACCGAAGGGCTTATCAACACTATATCATCGGCATAAAGCGAGTTATTTATCCTATGCTATCTGTACGGCATCCCACCCTTGCCTCATTAAGAGAAGTAATTAATCATCAATATCTATATTAAACGGCAGAGGAGAAAGTAAGGAGCCTTGTCTAACTCCGCACGAAGAACCAAAAACATCGCCCCTCTAACAATAAAAATTTTGTGCGTGTACCAAAATTTCAATAAATTTAAAACATATGATGGAACATTCCTTCCTTCTAACTTTTTAAATAGAATATTGTTATTGAATCATATGCTTTGCTTCCTCCAAAAAAACAACTATAGGTAGTTGAATTACTGACAGTATATTTAAATACAATCTCCTTCTAACCATAAATACATAGGTCAGTTGAATGAGACCTTTTAAAACCAAACTTATTAAGAGATATTCATAAATAATAATTTGGTCGGCGTAGAAAAGTTTCTCGAGTAATTTAAGAAGCAGGAGGGGACGGCAATAGGCTCCTATATTTATTTTTTACAAACGGTGTGATATAAACACTCATAGACTCTGCAGGAATATAACCAATAGCAAGCATGGTTGAGAACAGTAATGAGATATGAAGATTGATCACATCATTAGCATACATTAAATGTTCATTCGACAAGTCATCTATCCCTAGTGAGGCGCCTGACTTTAGCTCCTTAATCAGACTCTTAATTTCAAGCACCGGCCCCTCCAAATGCCAATGGCGTTCCATTGCAGCTTACATTAAGATCAACTCTCCCCATGCTATTAAGGATGTCCGAGTACTTCGTTCCCAATAATTTAGCTGCTTCTATGTTCCCAGACACTCCATCAGTTGTTGATGGGATGGCATTCTTAGAACCCTTTTCTTTCTTGACAAATTTCCAAAATTTATCACTATTATTATTTAACCCTTAATCTCTACCCATTATAAAAGTTCCTCTGGCAATACCCGGGATACTGGGGTACACTGGGGTCTATGTATGATCTGAGAGAGGGAAATCATGCAAAATATGAACATTGACAATACGCTTCTTTAAATTATTACTAGTGAGTCAGTGATCAATCCATCTAGTACCTCCATTTATATCGCTGACGTACGTAAAATTATTGCTATTTATACTTAGAAATTCCACATCACTTATACTTAATTAGCAGACTCGCACATGATACTCAATTCTACAAAAAATTCTGATTCCACATCGACATTAAAGTACCCCATTATTATGGACTGCAATATTGTAGTTTATTTGAAAGTAACTTAATTTTATACAAAAAATCGATGTATTCATCTAGATTACTGTCATTATTGTAGGGTAAATAGCACTTCACAATTAAGAGGCATTCATTGTTTATATGAAATTCAATACCTATCGCTCAGAAGAAATCTCACATATTTTGCTAATTTCTTTCTGATTAAGAAATCATCTCCACCAAAGGGCCACCATAAAGTAGATCGTTAGATAAGTCTACAGATGATGATGCATAGTAGATAAAGTCCTCATGAATCCTAGATAGAAAATTTAATTCCTGCTGAGACAACCAGTGTTCTTGTAGGAGTATCAAGGGTTGCTTGAACGTTCACTTTTTCAAATAGTCAAGGAACCCGCTGGAGAACGCAATATTCTAGATTTAGTTTTAAGTACAGACCGCGAGACTTAATTGATAATATATCTGTAGGAGACTACATCTCTACTAGTGAGCAGTGATCATAGACAAATAACATTTGAAATTAAAGTTAATGTTCATAATTCGGAGAGTTTGTAATAGGTTTTGTATTTTAAAAGAGCTAAATTTCGTGACATGAAACTTCAACTTTCGACCCATAATTGCGATGAGGCTCTATCGCACGATGATATTAATGACACATGAATTCCTTTATTCTTTAATTATTTTAAACGTTTAAAATCGAGTAATATCCTATTACATAAAAAGAGACTGGCGAAGTCTGTTGAACCTAAATGGTGGAAAGCTGAAATTAAAAATAGCTTAACGTTAAAAAGTAACGTGTATAGAAAAAGATTGTAGATGCCATTCGACCAGGGAAGTACTCCGGGGTGGGGTGGGGGACGTTAGGCAGGAGACAGAGTGCTAGAAATCCCGTTTCTCCTGTCATTGTCCTCCCTATCTGATCTTTAATCGCGCCTCATCTACTCTGTGAGGAGTCCAGCATGCTCTTAAACACACTTCTCTCCTATTCTTCACTATATTACATCCATCTTACACACTACATAGACTTTTCAAAATTTAAAAAAAAGGGCAACAACTTCAAGAACTTTGGAGTGTCCTGGGGAAGGGATTATAAGTGTCCCCACTTTTGGCTTTCCTGCTGCCGATACTGGGAATGCAGATCCGAGCAGCGGGGCTGGTTCTGCTATTGCCCATTCGAGATGTTCTGGGCCTCTGCCTAATTCACTTTTCATAAACTTCTGGAACATTCGTGGCCTTTCCTCAAGTTTTCAATCTGGTGAACACCACCTCTCTTCCGCTAAACCTCACTTCTCTTCCTCACTGAAACTCAGATGTCTGGGACGACTGACATCAATCCCTCCTCCGTACTCTCCTTCTTTCTTTATGCTCAATTTCATTCCAAAGGTGGATGTTGCGCAACGACCGAACTTGAATCCTCCGAATTCTATACCCTCTGTCTACGGCTTACATGCAAGTCTCAAAGTAAATACATCTGCGCTGTCTACCTTTCTCTTCATTCTACTGACTATCCAAAACTCTTTGTCTACCTCACTTTCAAATTGGAATACATTCCATTCCACTCTCCTTTTGTTAAGATTTCCATTTTCGGAGATTTTAATGTTCACCACCACCTTTGGCTTTCCTCCTATTTCACTGACATCCCTGGTGAATTAACTTACAACTTCTCCATCCTGAATGCCTAAACCAGATTGTACAGCACCCTATTCGTATCTCCAGCCCCCTTGAAGATAGGCCCAATATTCTGGATTATTGCTCACCATTCATCCTTCTTACTCTGTTACACTTTTTTCTCCATTGGGCTTCTCCGATCACAATCTTATATCTGTTTCCTGTCCTATCACTCCAGTTCGGCCTTTGGTTCCTCCCAAGAAGAGACGTCTTTGGCACTTTGGCGCTGCTGATTGCGAGGCCATTAGGCAGTACTTCTTTGATTTCTCATGGAATGATTAATGCTTCCGTACCCATCCAAGTGCGCACAGCGCATCACGAAGGTGATTTTCTCAAGCATGGAGGCGTACATTCATATCCTTTCCCTACTACTAATGCAAAAAAAAATCTTTGTTGCGTTTATCATTAGAACAAGCAAAAGTAAACCGAGAGGAGGCTTTCAGAAGGTACCGGTACCGTCGCCATCCAACTCCTGACTCCCACTTAGCTCATATTTTTGCAAGGAATCGTGCAAAATCTGTTCTTCGACTCGCCAAAATTTCCTTCCTCAGACAAAAATGTGAAAACCTATCCAGTTCTAAGACCTCGCTTTCCGGAGGCGTCTTATCGCCACCAAAGAAATTCAGAGAAAACGCCATATAAAGATAATAAAAGTAAATAATGAGATTTGTCCGCTTTTTTTTCCCTATAATAAATTGAAGGTATTACAGTTCCTTAACGGTCTTAAGCAATATACAATACCATTGCATTCAGGAAACTTTTGGCCACATTTTTCGGCCATAAAAGCAAATGCATTATCGCGGAGATGAGACGCCTCCGGAAGGCGATGCCTTACCTCTTCTTTTACATTCCGACGGCTCAGTTACCGTCTCTTCTCCTCATAAAGTGAACTCTTCGGTCAAACTTTCGCCTCCAACTCAACCCTGGACGATTCCGGTACTGTTCCTCCATCCTCCTCCATCCTCCTCCTGTTCCTCCATCCTCCTGTTCCCCCATCTCCTTCTGTTCCTCCATCTCCTCCATCTCCATCTCCTTCTCCATCTCCTTCCTCTATCTATCTATCTATATAGGTTATACATGGCGAGATGCCTAGGAACAGGTAACTCTCTAAGGAATCGATACAACTTGACGCCATCCCTTCATCAATCTCAGTTTCAGTAAGACGATCCTGTCTGAAATTACGAAGCATCACTAAGAGCAACGATAACTGAAACCTAAGATTAACGGGTACACTCTAAAGGAGAAGTGCCCGACAACAAGCACCCAGCAACAAGCTTCCCACGCTGTTGGCCTCTGATTAAGACACCGGATAACCCTTCAGGTTTAACCTTGAGACCATTGCTCTCTTCGATGTCTCACGCGAACCTTCCCATGCCGCTTGACGCACAATTAACTCACGATCCTCCATTCCTCCAGTATATAAGGAGGAACCCGAAGCTTGGAAAGACAGGTCGAGACTGGCGTCTTAGAGGGATCTCCGGGCTGTACGGGAAATTCAGTTCGATAGGTTAAATTTGGTATCAGTTTTAAGGTCGTGTGTGAGGAAATTCGGGCTTGGGGTTTGACTGTAGGATAGACAGTAAACTCGAGTAACAATTAACTTATATTTTTATTATCTTAGGACTAGAAGTTAAGAACTATTATTTGATTCGGAGCTATTGAAGAATAGGGACCCCAGCCTTCTTTAGTTAGCTTTATAAGGCTAACTAACGAAAATATCATGACCTAACCTAACCAATCGTCAAGGGCGTACAGTTAACCTAACGATTGGTTAGGTTAGGTCGTGATATTTTCGTTAGTTAGCCTTATAAGCCTAACTAAAGAAGGCTGGAGTCCCTATTCTTCAATAGCTCCTTTGATTCTTTAAACAGTTATTCTACTTCTTAACATTTTGTGACGAATTCAATTCATTAACTTTTTGTGAAGACAAATTTGATTTCTTATAATTGATTGAGAATTAACTTGATTAAAAGAATAACTGCCAATGTGTTTCTTTGACTGGAACCTACAGAACTCTTAAACGAAAATCATTCGGCGTACTCTGCGGTAACGTTAGGATCAGACATCGAGACGGTCCTTCCGATCCAGGAGTACCTATCAGGTGCTACTGTAGTATGCGGTCTACCTACGATTCGGCGGTCTACCTTTTAATTATAGCTTCTTATTTTCTTATTATTTTATTATTAGGTTAATTGTACGCCCTTGACGATTGGTTAGGTTAAGTCGTGATATTTTCGTTAAAACTAACGAAAATATCACGACTTAACTTAACCAATCATCAAGGGCGTACTGTAGTATGCGGTCTACCGTTAAGTATGCGGTAGTAGTATGTTTAACTTCTTTAATAATTCCTTAATTGTGTAAATTAAATTATAATTCCTTTCAATTCATTTTCAATTCCTTTTAAATATTTTGAACGGTAGACCGCATACTACAGTAGAAACTTAACGGTAGACCGCATACGACAGTAGAAACTTAACGGTAGACCGCATACTACAGTAGAAACTTAACGGTAGACCGCATACTACAGTAGAAACTTAACGGTAGACCGCATACTACAGTAGCACCACCTATCATACCCTCTTGGAGAATTCATTTTATATCAAACCTGAGGGGAGTATGATATATATATATATATACTGTATGTGAAAATTATTTCACGAAAGTAACACGTTAATAATATTTATGATGAAAATAACCACGAAGATAAAAGGAAACCATTCTGTGTTTCCTTTTTCCTTCGTGGTTATTTTAGTTTTCATATATATATATATATATATATATATATATATATATATATATATATACACACAATATGCGTCGATAACTCTTTTGTTGGCAACGGAAACAACTTCCTCAAGAGTTTCAATATATTGCTCCGAAGATGCGAGTGGTTTCACCGAGTGTGTGTGAAGATTAATCTAACTCCAGGCATTACATTACAAGTCACGTAGCCATTTGCGTCTCTTCGAAGATGTTCCCTTTTAAGCACCGTGTGTCGTTCCTTCGTCGGTAATGAAGTTTTCTATAAGTAGTCAAAGAAAACGTCTTCTCGTATGGAAATTGACGCGTCCCCAAAACTCCATGTTGCAGTGACATTTTCTCGCAAAGACTAACGTCCCCAAAGGTCCATGCCGCGGTCGATATGTTCATAACGACAATGTGAAATCCTCTCTGTATAGGCCTATAACTTTGTGTCCATTTGCCAAAAGTTACACGATGTATATCGAGGTGATCGATCACATTATATAAACCTTTGCCATATCCCACATTTACACCTAAACCTATAAATTTACAGGTAAATAAAGTTACTCTCAGATGTATTATTATTATTTATGACCTCGAAGAGTGAAAACAGAGCATGAACTGGTGCTAGTTAAAAATACCAGGTTAGTTTAAAATACCAGGTTAGTTTAAAATACCAGGTTAGTTTAAAATAACACGCTAGTTTAGAATAATACGCTAGTTTAAAATAATATGAGATAACTACTTCTCGATTCTCCCCCAATCTGAAATCCAAATAAGCCATGTAGCCATATAAGGATGCTGACGAACTTTCCTCCACAACTATATATATATATATATATATATATATATATATTATATGTAACGTAAAGAACGACGCTTGTATAGAAGACATTCTGCGCAAGATGAGGAGGGAGAACGAACAAATGAAAAATGAGGTAACCACCCGGGAATCGAACCCGGGATCTTCCGATTGGGCGTATGTAGGAGAATTACGACTTCTGATCGAGTGAGGCCCATGGTGTAATGGTTATCATATCTGACCGGCAATCGGAAGATCCCGGGTTCGATTCCCGGGTGGTTACCTCATTTTTTCATTTGTTCGTTCTCCCTCCTCATCTTGCGCGGAATGTCTTCTATACAAGCGTCGTTCTTTACGTTAATTATACTGCGTGTTCTTTGCAGTTGAAAATGTATATATATATATATATATATCGGGTGGGCAAAAAAAAGGGAGACCGCGAACTTTGGCTGTAAAATCCAAAGTTATGGTCAGATTTCAATATTTTTTTCATACCCCACAACTAAGTAAATTTCCTATACGGTGAGCGGATTTCAAAGAAAACTAATTAAAATTACGGATTTATTGAACATTTCTTTATGCCACTGGAAATTCTCCATTTACACTACTATTGCATTGTCAGGTCGGCAAAAAAAAAAAGGGAGACCTTTTAAATCCTTCATATCCCGGCAAATATGGTACATAGAACCATGAAATTTTAGTATGTTAGTACTAGGTAATTGTATGGTTTGTATGCCATCTTTTAGCATTTTAGCTGAGAAATTGGATATGGCGAATATTCCAGAAAAATCTTGCTAATCATAGGTTCAAGTTCATAATTAAAGCGATTTTAATTAACGTAAGCCAACTGCAGGAGGTTTGGACAAGCTTCTTAAGAAAATCGATAAAACAGGAGATATCAAAAGAATACCAGGTAGCGGTATTAAATTTGGCCACCAAACAGTCCTGATTTAAACCCTATCGATTACAGCCTTTGGGAAAATTTGTCACAGAGAATTTATCGGGTCAAAGTAAGAAATGTCGCTCATTTACGACAGCTTCAGGAAAAATGGGATGAGCTACCACAAGAACAAATCAATAAAGCCATAGATGAGTTCCGTCCTAGACTGAAAAAGGTTGCAGAAGTTCGTGGTAAACATATCGAGCAGTTTTTTTAACATCAAGATAGCACCATATGTGAGTACTTTGTAACTTTTTATTTGCACATACAATGCAGTAGTAGCGTAAATGGGGAATTTCCAGTGGCATAAAGAAATGTTCAATAAATCCATAATTTTCATTAGTTTTCTTTGAAATCCGCTCACCGTATAGGAAATTTACTTGGTTGTGGGGTGTGAAAAAAAAATTGAAATCTGACCACAACTTTGGATTTTACAGCCAAAGTTCGAGGTCTCCCTTTTTTTTTGCCCACCCGATATATATATATATATATATATATATACTGTATATTATATTATATATATATATATATATAATATATATATATATATATATATATCAGTGTAGTGTAATTTTTATGTTTGATGATTATAATTTAAGAGTTAATTAATTTATGTATACTATTGCCAGACATGGTGTCAATTACTGGGTTTCTATTACTATTACTTTTGATTCCTTCTATTACTATTACTATTACCTTAATGTTAATCTATTACTATTACTATTATTATTACTTGGTCATCTATTACTACTACTTTTGTATGTGCGGTACTTCACTCATTTGAAAAGGATCTTTATGTCTATTTAAATGCAATTAGGAGCAGTGTGTTAATAACCAAACAAAAAACACTTTATTTCAGACTCAACAGGTACAAACATTATACAAGAGGTCCATAGAAGATTTAGAGATAGTTGTCTCGAGCACTGACTAAGTAGGCCAGTGAATCAGTGTGTATAATGAACATACAAATACAATAATCCAACTATGAGGTGGTGTGCCAACTATCACTAACATAAGTAAAGCTATTACCAGGAAGACTACACATGGATGAAAGGGTCGTGTTATTATCTTCACAGAAGGCTTTTAAGTGGTTGCTAAACAAAGAATTATCATTAAGCACATTAGCATTAAAGTCACCAATAATAGCTACACATGTCGTATCCAACTCATCAATAATACTGCTGACCTGCCCCAATTTAATGAGGTAAGCTTCCTCATTATCAACTGCCTGAAAAGGCATATAGATACACAAAATTACAAATTTTTTATTGTCTACACAAATTTCTATTCCAGTTAGCCAATTCAAACCAAGTTTTAATTCACTAATATATTTCCCATACCCGATCCTCCATAGAATAGCTACCCCACCAGGTGGGTGGCCTGCAAGGAAACCATTTTGTTTATCTCTGGTGGCCTCCCCTATCCCATGAAAGTTACTGGAGAGGCTATTCAGGTACTTTAAGTCCTGTTTCCATAGCCATGTTTCCTGCAGACAGAGAATATCAGCATCCTCTAACAGCTTATCAATTATGATCCACCTGTGTTTGCTCTTATTGCCTAAGCTTAGGCCTCTACAGTTATAAGAGATTACCTTGAATGTTGCAATTAGGAAGATGCAGGAGTTCTGCCAGCCATCTCTACATGTTGAATTCCACTTATACCAAGCACAGCAGTTACAGCATTGGACCCAGCTGGATTTTCCTCTACAGTACGACGCATGATGTCTCCTTAATTACCCTCTCCAGCACTTGCGAGAGGGGATGCAGGTGTTTTTCTTCCCTTCTTCTCATAGAACCGCCGGACATATACCAGTCCCGGACATACCCTGGATCATCACAGACTGCTGTAACTTGAAAGGAACTGTACGTAGTCCATCTGGAGTCAATTTTCCTACATGTAACCTGAAGGTTCACTTTATCTTCCACGAATGCCTGCAGTTCCTCGGCCGTAAGATCAGGTCGACATCTCGAGACGAAAATGTTTGCAGTCTTCGTTGGCACAGTCATCATACGATCTGTTTTGGCAGCCCCTATGATACCCCGCCGTTCTCTGCCAGCCTTTGCCACAGGCTGACTCCCTCTAGCCGGTGCATGAGTGGGACCAGACCCCCTTGAGGGACCACCACCATTAGCTGCGGCAGTGGTTGCAGTTCTCGGAGGGGTCGCTTGCTTCCGGCCCCTCCTTACCATCATTGTCCAAAATGCCTCCTCATCATGACCCCCGACTGCATTCCCAGCATCCCGATTTACCAAGGCCCCTTGGGGGGGGTACCTCGTGTGAGATGCAGTGGTGGGCACCGTTAACCAAAAAGTTAACTTCGATAACGATAATCCGTTAACCCCAATTTTTAACTCCGATAACGATAATCCGATAATTTTACTACAAAGTTAACGGAAGTTAACGATAATCCGTTAACGATAACTATTTCTTTACTAACATTTAAAAAAATCAAGGAAAAAGCTTTAAAACCCATAGAAAATGTTTATTTATGCAAAATCCAACAATAAATAGGTATTTAACTGTATTTTTATCAAGTTTTGCAACTTTTTTGCTTAATAACTTTTTTTTTATTTTAATAAAAAATGTACTGATTACATGTTTTGAAACCCTTGTAACCACTAACCATTAACTAAATTTTAATTTACCAGAGAATTATTATGGCGGGAACTGAAAGGTAAAATTAAATTTTAGGCACATTTATTAAAGACTATGACACAATGTGCTGGTTGCCCTTCAGAAAGACCAACTTCTCAAAGTTAGGCCCAACTGCCAGTCTTGACCTCTTGGGCCTCCCCAACCTCCCCTTGCGAGATCTGGAAGCAGACTGAAGTTATGGCGGTTTGAATTCATTCGCGGAGCGATGATCTTCCGTGAATGACTCCTCGCAGTTAACGTGTTAACGGACTTTAACAGACTAAATATCGAGTTATCGGAAGTTAACTGGTCCGATAACGATAAATGGAAATTAACTTCCGTTAATAGTCCGTTAAAAAAAGTTAACTTCGTTAATTAACTGTTATCGGATTAACGCTTTACTGCCCAACACTGGTGAGATGGTATTGAGCTAGCGATGTAGTAGTGTCTGGATTCAGGGATCAAGAATGAGACTGAGAGGCAGAGGGCTCTGCACTCATGGATCCAGGATGAGGCTGAGAGGCAGAGGGCTCTGCACTCAAATAACAAATATTTGTTTCAACTATGATAAATCATTACAAATTCAGAGACTGTAGGTCTTGATAAATTTTACTTTATTGAAGGAAAAATTTGCCACAATATTAGTTCCCATACATGTTTATTTTAGTTTAGAGTAGATTTAGTTCATTTTTCAGTTCTTTGTTCACACAATATGTCCATTGCCACTGTAATAGAAAAGTAATAGACTATTATCTATTACTTTGCCTTCTATTACTATTACTATTACAGCCAAAAAATTATGATCTATTACTATTACTTGAAAAATCCTGTAATAGTCTATTACTATTACTATTACCTATTACTATTACCCCATGTCTGACTATTGCTAATGCCAAAGCATTAGCAATGCTTAGGAAAGCATTTCTCATTACGTAAAAGCCGTTTTCCGAACATATTTTTTGTCGATTTTACATTTTAGAAGATTGCTCGTGCCGTCTTATTAATATATTTTAGCCATTCGCAAACATTTTCAAATTTAAATAACAGTACGGTACTAAAATACTTTAGCATGTGCAGTAATTTTGGTACTTTTGCATTATCCTCCCAACACTAATTTTTTTTATAATGGAAGGAAAATAAAGTACGTTAGCAAAACACTTGCGGCGGGCTGTTTTTAACCTAACCTAACCTAACCAAACCTAACCTAACCTAATCCCAACACTAATTTTTTTTATAATGGAAGGAAAATAAAGTACCATAACCAAAACCAAACCAACATTATATAAAAAAATTAGTGTTGGGAGGATAATGCAAAAGAACCGTAATTTGTTCTGATGTTACGAAGCCATCCATGCAAGTTTAAGTTTAAAGATACACCTAGAAACCTCTATTTAATTTATTAAATTTAACTTAGTCTAAAATTTGAATACATTTTTTGCTTAACAAAGTATAGGGTAGGCAAAAAGTCTGGGCATCCCCTCAACATATTTGCATATCTAATTTTTTACATTAGAGGGGATACCCAGACTTTTTTCTCATCCTGTACTGTACTCAAAATTGTCAGCCCCAGTTTTATTTTAATCGAACTGAATAAGTGATGGGTTAAGTATTACTTTCACGGCTCCACGAAAATCAACTTTTTAGTTATAAAAGTCATGTATTTATATAAATATAGAATAAGTAAAAACCCTGCTATCTCTAATTTTTTTAATAATTAAGGTATGTAGAACAGAAAGTTAAATTAAGATTGTTAGGTTAGTTATTCTTCCGCGCAATTTCTCAGTCTAGATTCCAACATGGTGTGCGGAACTTGCAATCTTAATTATATCGAAGTTCATCGTTATTTTTTATAATTATTCTAGTGTGAACATGTAATAATGCAGTGCTGTGATCTATCTACTTGTCAGTTGCCTCTGGTCAATTGAATGCCAAGTTAGGTCAACTGTACGTCCTTGACGATTGATTAGGTTAAGTCGTGATATTTTCGTTAAAACTAACGAAAATATCATGACTTAACCTAACCAATCGTCAAGGGCGTACAGGTGACCTAACCCGGCATTCAATTGACCTAACCGGGCATTCAATTGACAGGAGGCAACTCACAAGTAGATAAATCAAAGCACTGCATTATCACATGCTCACATATTCAGACTAAACTAGGTCTAAGCAGGCAAAAATAAACATTAATAACAACAAAATAACAATAAAAAATAAACATTAATAACAACAACAAAATGTCCTGAAATTTTATATGCAGAACGCTGTTTTGCAGAGCGCTGCTTTCAGAAATGCGGAGGAAAAAGGAATGTGCCCAATTTTATTTTTGTGTGATTAATTGAATTTATATGATTCATTGGCATTTTTTTCTTTTCCAGTATTAGAGTTGTGTGAACAATGACAGACCAGTCCACTTACACTCTGGAGGAAAGGATAGTGATGAGCACATGGGCTCATGAAAGGTTACATACTGACAAAACGATGCATGATATCCAGAATGATTTCAACAAAAGATTCAATAAGGCTGCACCACCAAACAAGACTGTATTTCGCTGGGAGAAAAAGCTGTTTGAAACTGGTTCCATCAAGGACAGACCATGGTCGGGAAGACCAACAACGAGAGCAGAACAATGTGAAGGTGTGATTGCATCGGTGGCTCATTCACCGAAAAATTCACTTCGGAAACGACCACAAGAACGTGCAGTCCCCATGTCCACAATGAGAGATCACATGACAAAAGATCTCGGTATGAAACCATACCGCCCATCATTTGTTAATGAATTAAGCGATATTTGATTGTATTTACTGTAATTAAAGTAGTTATTGCTAAGTGACTTGTTTCTTAAATTACACCTACCACATATAAATACAATTAATTAAAAAAATAAAATTAGTTTACAATATATACATTTTGTAGGTGGTGACGGGACTTTTCGAATACCCTGTAATTCAATTTTAACAGAACTGGACCTGATAATTTTGGGTACTACTTTATTCTCCTAAAATTCAAACAAAAATTTTGTTTAAATGAAATGTAGTTTTTTTGAGTGTCATTTGGTGTCGTTAATTTGACAAATGGATCAAGTACCAATAAAAATGAATTTTCTTTAATGATTACGCATTGATCCATGTACTTTTAATTATATAAATTATTTTTCATTAAAATGTTGATGTTCTTCGAGTTTCATCGCTGAAAATAGAAAAACAGTCGTCCTTCCCATGTCTTCGGTTTCCATACCTGACCTGCGCACCGAAATCTAAATATCGTATGAAAAGTTACTCTTTTGAATCACGTATTGTTTTGGCACAAGACAATCCTAAAAGAATCCTTGAAGAGAAGAACGGTAACGCTCTTAATAAGTATTAGTAAAGGTTTTTAATTTCTTGCCAGTAGTTTTTGTGAAATTCGTGATGCATTTCGATAACAAAGACAAAATGTTTTTTATTAACCTTTACATGCTGTACCTTGGTTATTTACTTCTATTGTACAAGTTGCCACTTCATTTCAGATGACAGGCATGTTTAACTATTTGATAACCAGTCCAGTGGTTAATTCGACCAAATTCGGCTATATGATGATTACAATACTCATACTTATTCTGGAAAGGGAAAAGGCTTTGGAAAATTGGGAGCTTGTGCAACTCGAACTCACATCGAGTGGTTTTAGAATCAGCGTTCTTACCAATCATGCCCAGAACCTCCGCAAAGGTTCGTTCAATATTTATGCTGTGTAACCATGCTCCATTACAGCGGGAACAAGGAACTAGTTGTCATTTTCTTGGTAGCAAACTTAAATGGTTAAATTAACCAATTAAATTGGGTGTCAAGTATTCTTTTTTCTATGCATCAGAGGGCAGGGATACCAAATATCTCTAGCCAGAAGCTCTCGGATGGGGCTCCAACCTAAAAGACTTGAATATACTTCAGTACTCTATATTTTCACAATTAGTGTGATTTAGAATCGGGGGCAACATACCTTCTTGGCAACCATAAGTTAATGAGATAGACATTCTCTCTCTCTCTCTCTCTCTCTCTCTCTCTCTCTATATATATATATATATATATATATATATATATATATATACACACAGACCGTGCGTGGAACAAGGAACTCTTCTGGGATATTTAAATCCACTATAGTCTGAATAAGTAATGGTAAATGACAAATACCATAGTTTTTCTTTTTCATGATGCTAGCCCGACGTGGGCAACGGGTCACTCGCAAAGAGGTCCCATAAATATAGCTTCCCTCACCAGTTATCTGCAAAGCAGACAGGATCCAGCTTTGGGACATGGATCTAGGGCTTAAAGCAGCCTAGCCCTGCTACATTTAGAACCTCAATATAAGCAAAAGACTCGCTGCCTTCACGTCAGATTGAATACATCAAAGAAAAAGCGGTAACTATTATATTTTTAGCCAAAAACCTCTTTGCGAGTGACCCGTTGCCCACGTCGGGCTAGCATCATGAAAAGAAAAACTATGGTATTTGTCATTTACCATTACTTATTCGGACTATAGTTGATTTAATTATCCCAGAAGAGTTCCTTGTTCCATGCACGGTCTGTGTGTATCATTTAAACTCAGGGGACCATTCAGAGTTCATTCCCATATATATATTTTTTTTTAGTTAAAAAATTTATAATTATGCAAAGATGGCCCTTTCACTTCTGACTTTTGCGCCACCCTATATATCAGGTGGCCCAAAAAAAATGCCTTCAGATTTGAACATCAATAACTTCAAAAATATGCAGTTCACACTTCCAAAATTTGCATAACTTTTACCTCAATCTATTGATAAGCCATCATAAAAATTTCAGACCTCTACATAAAATAGTCTTTCCATAGCTGAGGGAACAGTGAGGTATGGTGAAAAAAACGAATATCATAAAATGAAAAAAATTATTATTCACATCTTAACAAATATGATCAATATGTCCGCCGTCCTGCTTACAAACTAATCTTAACCTTTTCTTCCACCACATGATACATTTCCTGATTTCTGTTAATGTTATTTTGTCCCAACATTCGAGTATTTTTTTTCTTTAATTGCATTTCTGTAAACTTTTCTGTTTGACCTTCACAAATCTTCTCTGCTAGTGTGTTCCATATGCAATAATCCATGGGATTGCAATCAGGTGATTACGGGGGCCAGTCGTTTTTTCCAATGAAGTTGACTCCATTCTTTTGTAGATAATCCTGTGTGAACTTGCTAGTATGAGCTGTAGCACCATCTTTTTGGAGTATGAAATCGTTTCCATAATAAAGACGCCGACAATCAGGCAAAAGATTCTCCTCTAAGAGATTTACGTAGGTTTCTGAATTAATTTTTTTATTTTCTGAAATGAAATGAATTTTCGTCTTTTCATTCCACGATACACCTGCTAATACTATGATTTCTTTTGGAAAACCGACTTGTCTGGTGGTAAAGTCTCGATGGAGGAATGTCTTTCTTATGCCGACCATCGTTCCGGAAATTTCGAGCAATCTCGATGGTGAAATCTTTTTCATCTGTAAAAACTATTTTTTTTAACATCATTGGACGAAAATCTATCAAGCAATTTTCTACAACGAATTTTTCTTTTAGCTCTTACGTTGCAGTCACGTCTTGAGACATGGATCCTTTTAAATGCTTTAAGTCCTACCGTTCTCTGCATTCTTTGTATGGAACCTCGACTGATACCTAAATTTCTTGCAATTTTCCTCTGAGAGCAGTGTGACCCAGGTCAATCCTCTTGAGATAGGTTCATCATTTCGATCATTGCTATATTGTCTTCAGTGTAAACTGTTTTAGGCCGACCACTTCCACGCTTCCGTGCCGTCGAACCGGTTGCTTTAAGTTTTTTAATTATTCTATTCACAGACGTAACATTACAAGTTATTCCTGGAAATTCCTCAAAATTCTTGCCCCAGTCCATCTTTTTTTCATCGCTGTTTCACCGTTAGTTAGAACCATAATTTGAAGGGTAAGTTTAAAAACAGTATATAAGATGGGCGTAGCCTATATCATCTGACGTTTTCCAGAGACTAACAGATTATCCATAGGCTAAGGAAACTACTACAAGTCTTAGAATAGTTGCCAGGTACAGCTATACCCATTTAGAATTTATGATATTCGTTTTTTCACCATACCTCATTGTTCCCTCAGCTGTGGAAAAAGCACTTTATGTAGAGGTCTGAAATTTTTATGGTGGTTTATCAATAGATTGAGGTAAAAGTTATTTAAATTTTGGAAGTGTGAACTGCATATTTTTGAAGTTATTGATGTTCAAATCTCAAGGCGTTTTTTTTGGGCCACCCTATATATATATGCCTGGGTAGATGTTGAACTATATATATATATATGCCCGGTTAGGTTAACTGAATGCCAGGTTAGGTTAATTAAATACCCAGTTAAGTCAACTGAATGCCCGATTAGATTAACTGAATGCCCAGGTGGGTTAATTGAATGCCCAGTTAGGTTAATTGTACGCCCTTGACGATTGGTTAGGTTAAGTCGTGATATTTTCGTTAAAGCTAACGAAAATATCACGACTTAACCTAACCAATCGTCAAGGGCGTACAGTTGACCTAACTGGGCATTCAATTAACCTAACCGGGCATTCAACACCCAGGTGTACAACTTCTGGACCTAATCAATATGTGTGTGAAGTTTCGTATTTGTAACTGCTTCCATTTTGGACCTATGGCTGGAACACACACACACACACACACACACACACATCCTTTTATTAACCTAACCGGGAATTCAACACCCAGGTGCACAACCTCTGGACCTAATCAATATGTGTGTGTGAAGTTTCATGTTTGTAACTGCTTCCATTTTGGACCTATGGCTGGAACAGACAGACACACACACACACACACACACCCGTCCTTTTATTATTATTATTGTATATACCAGGCGAACGAAAAAACCTGGACAATTTTGTTTTTTCTACAAATTTCAAACTAGTTAAGCTAATACACCCAAAGACTTCAAATTAGCTAACGTCACGCCTATTTTTAAAAAAGGCGACCGCGCGGTAGCTAGCAATTATAGGCCCATTAGCTTAACGTCAATTGTCGGTAAACTTTTGGAATCCGTAGTTAGGGATCGTATTATCGATCACTTAGAAAGTAGAGATTTGATTAATAGTAGTCAGCATGGGTTTCGACGCCATAGGTCTTGTTTAACTAATTTGTTAGAATTTTATAACGAAATAGTGCGCGAATACGATAGGCATAGAGCAGCTGACGTTATTTATTTAGATTTTAAAAGGCGTTCGATACAGTTCCGCATAGGAGACTAATTGCGAAGGTTAAAGCGCACGGTATACGCGGTCAGGTAGCTAACTGGTTAGAAGAATGGCTTCGTGCTAAGAGGCAGAGGGTCGTAGTTAATGGTAGTGAATCGGAGTGGTTAGATGTAGGTAGCGGTGTCCCACAGGGTTCAGTGTTAGGCCCATTGCTATTCGTAATTTACATTAACGACATAGATGTAGGATTGACTAGTAACGTGTCAAAATTCGCGGACGATACTAAAATAGGCGGTAAGGTTGTTAACGAGGACGATAGAAATAGGATCCAAGACGATGTAGATAGGATTATGGAGTGGACAGATAAGTGGCAGATGCAATTTAACGTAGATAAATGTAAAGTTTTGCATATAGGTTCTCGCAACAATAATTACGCGTACACGATGGATGATAGGGAGTTAGCGAGCGTTGACGAGGAAGTAGATTTAGGCGTACGCGTAACTAAAGATTTAAAGGTTAGGAACCAGTGCCTGGAGTCTTGCGCAAAAGCTAATAGGATGTTAGGCTTCATAGCGCGTAATTTCGAATTTAAATCGAAGGATATTATATTGCCCCTTTACAAGTCCCTAGTCAGGCCTCATTTAGAGTATGCCGTTCAGTTTTGGTGCCCGTACTTGCGTGAGGATATTGATAGGTTAGAAAGGGTTCAGCGTCGTGCCACGAAACTTATTCCGTCATTGCGCAATAAGCCTTATGAAGATAGGATTAAAGAGTTAGACCTGTATTCACTCGAAACTAGGAGATTAAGGGGGGAGCTTACTGAAGTTTTCAAAATCGTTAATAACATCGATAACGTAAATTTTGATAAATTGTTCACTTTCGATAATAGTAATACTCGCAATAACGGATTTAAGTTGCGTGGCAGACGTTTCATTACCAATATCGCTAAAAACTTCTTTACGTTTAAAGTAATTGATAAATGGAATAATCTTCCCGCGTCAGTCGTTCATTCTATCAGCGTTAATATGTTTAAGAACCGTCTTGACAGACATTTTGAAAGTATTAACATTGTTTAAAATTAAAAAAGAAAGTTAACAACAGGAGCTCTGGTGGTGGTGCTCGAGGATGAGTCTGTTGACGATGAATGCCAGCTTGTGACATGCCAGCGTGTGATGCCAGCAATAAAAAAAAAAAATAAAAAAAAATTAGACTAACATGAACGTAGATGTAGCTCGTAGAGTAAACTAACCCACTTTTGTTTAACTGTACCTACTTTTTTTTTTTTTATCTCCTTTCTTGCATGTCTGTAACTCTCTTTACTTGCATGTTTGTAGTTTGCATGGTATGACAGTGAGTTAAGACTGTGTTTGCATGGTTTGTAAGCTTTCTTATTTTACTTCTTTTCATCTTTCACCCCTCTCCTATTTTCTTCGACTATTTTTCTGACTTGTCGGCAGTGGCCGGCGGATGATGATGGTGAGACTTTTTTCCTCTTTTTCTGAATGAATGTTAACCCACGAATGATAGGTGTTGCTCCTTACTTAACCCCTTATTCTCTTCTCTTAACCCCCTACTCTTTCCTTTCTCTCGGGCTAGCCTTAGAGTGGATCTTAGGGTCTTTGTTAGCCTTAGCTTCTGTAGATCTGTAGATGTTGTATTGGCCCCCATTTTCTTGAATTACGGGCAGTACTCTCCTTTTCCACTGATCTATGGATGACTTGATTTTGTCTTGGGACACCATAGGCCAAACAACCTCAATTCTTTGTCTAAGTGCTTCAAGGTTTGAAAATGGTTCCCTGCAACCATGGTACACCAATGACTTCAGTTCCTTCCACACGAAGTAATGCAGAGGATTTAAGTCAGGAGAATTTGGTGGCCATTCTTCACGTTTTATGAATTCAGGAATGTTCGCCATCAAAAATTCTTGGGTTGCTTTGGATGAACGAGATGATGCATTGTCTTGAACAAAAATAAAATCTTCGTTCGGGTACAAGTCT
The DNA here is from genome assembly GCA_023014485.1 of Bathynomus jamesi. Taxonomy (NCBI): domain Eukaryota; kingdom Metazoa; phylum Arthropoda; class Malacostraca; order Isopoda; family Cirolanidae; genus Bathynomus; species Bathynomus jamesi. The sequence continues at coordinate 101,614 of JAJOZX010005691.1, read as the reverse complement.
TGGCATTCCGGTAAAAGTTCTCCGAGGTGTTCAATGTAATTTTGCGAGTTCATTTTTGTTTTCATGTTTGTTTTTCCATTGTAAGAAACACCACAAGATACCATTAATTTCTTGGAAAATCGTGAAATTGGATGATAAAGACGGTCTGGCGGGATTTCTGATTTTGAAGTTAATGCATTGACTCGGTTGTTTTGTCGATTTGTTGATACAGTTAATGTAAAGTCGGACTCATCTTGAAAAAAATGCGTTTAATGTCTGCTAAATTAAATTTCCTGTACAAAGAATTACACCTTTCTAACAGTTTTCCCATGGCTTCTTTTGTTATTCTGGGGGCACTCAATCTTTTAAAAGATCTGATTCCTTTACTTTTCATTATTTTTGGACACTGTTGCGCGAAATATTTAAATTATTCGCCATTTTTCTCTGCGAAAGATGAGTACCAGGATTTTTTCCTGCAACAACACATGCTCTTCAACGTACCTTTCGTTTTCTCAAGTCCGAGCAGTATGCGGACGACCGCTGCCACGTTTTCTGTCAGTTGACGCTGATTGTCTAATTTTATTTGTTACGTATTGTACTGTACTTCTTCTCCAATTTTTTCCCGGAAATTCCCTAATTATTTTTCTAGCACCATCCCTTCTCGACAAAACACGCCTTTATAACAGCTAAGTCTTCTTTACTTACAACCATTACGATAGAATTTTAATTAACACCACAAGAAAAAAAATAAGAAAAAGCATTCCATCAGCCAACACTTCTTAAAGAAATCTGACACTGCTAGCCTACCAATTCGCCATGTGGCCACATATCATTGTCTTAGGTTTGCAGGCGCAAACTGCTTGTTTTGTAGCGAAATCTGACACATCCAAGGGCGTAGTCAGCTTCACAAAATCTCGCTGTTTGTTTCGTCAAGTTAAATTTTTTATAATTAAGAAAGGGCCAAAGATAATTAACTGAGGTTTTCAGCACATGATAACCATACTATTGGCTACATTAGCTTGACTAGTTTGAAATTTGTAAGAAAAACAAAAGTGTCCAAGTTTTTCTCGTCCACCCGGTATATATATATATATATAATATATATATAATATATATATATATATTATATATATATATATATAATGCAAACCCACAAGAAAAAAAAGAAGGGTTTGCATCATTCATTCATTTCACGTGTTTAATTGTGAAATTCATCCCATATATATATATATATATATATATATATATATATATACAGTATATGGGATTGTGGGTTTCCATTATATATATATATATATATATATATATATATATATTTATATATGCAGTACCGTGCAAAAGTCAGAGACTACTGTCGATCTGATAATTATTAGATAATCTGTCGTATGAAAATTAGCTTTGATACTAAAATACATATTAACTAGAACCTTTAGTTCATATTAACGTATAACTAAGTTATTACTTAAGTGTACAAAGTTGTATAAGCTGGATGACCCTTTAGTTTGCATAAATTGGACTTGAGGGTTGATTCATTATATTACTTATAACGCACGTGTTTAAAGATCTAGCGAACTATTAATGATGGATCTGCAGTAAATGCTCCGAAGCTATTGTTATATCAATATTTACAATTAAAATTATTGACATATCCACTTAAATTCTGAAAAACAAATTTATCCAAACCGTTTCTCATTATAATCCTAATTCATGCTGTTTTTTTCTTTCACAGGCTTAAGAAATGACGAAAAGTACAATTTCTGATGATATTAGATATAAAATAATATATTTGCATGGTGAGGGTCTGAGTCAAAGAAAAATAACTGAATCTACAGGTGTAAAAAAATCTTGGCTCGTCACAGATCAAATGGGACCCCAGCTGTTCGTCCTAGATCAGGGAGGTCCTCAAAGCTTTCTCCATCTGATCTACAATATCTAAAGATTACTTCCCTTCGAGACAGACGCAAATCCAGCACTTCACTTGCAGCAGATCTCGAAAAAACAACAGGTGTCTCAGTTGATCCCTCTACTGTACGAAAGAAGCTTAACTCAGTAGGTCTTAAAGGTCGTGTTGCAGCAAAAAAGCCACTTTTAAGGAATGGAAATAAAGAGAAGAGAAGAAAATATACTTTGGAACACAAGTATTGGACATCTGAGACCTACTGAGTTAAGCTTCCTTCGTACAGTAGAGGGATCAACTGAGACACCTGTTGTTTTTTCGAGATCTGCTGCAAGTGAAGTGCTGGATTTGTCTCTGTCTCGAAGGGAAGTAATCTTTAGATATTGTAGATCAGATGGAGAAAGCTCAAAGGGCCTCCCTGATCTAAGACAATCAGCTGGGGTCCCATTTGATCTGTGACGAGCCAAGATTTTTTTTACACCAGTTTTGGAAACACCTGTAGATTCAGTTATTTTTCTTTGACTCAGTCCCTCACCATGCAAATGTATTATTTTATATCTAATTTCATCAGAAATTGTACTTTTCGTCATTTCTTAAGCCTGTGAAATGAAAAGAAACGCATGAATTAGGATTATAATGAGAAACGGTTTGGATAAATTTGTTTTTCAGAATTTAAGTGGATATGTCAATACTTATAATTGTAAATAGTGATATGACAATAACTTAGGAGCATTTACTGCAGATCCATCATTAATAATTCGTTAGATCTTTAAACATGCATTATAACTAATACAGGGTGTCCCATAAGTCCGGCATCATCGGAAAAATAATAAAAAAAGGCAAAACAAAAGCTTTTATTTACAGAACGTGCTCAATATGTCCACCATTGTTTTCAATACAAATTCAGACGTGATACCCAGTCAGCAAGCACACGGTGAATGAAGTCAGGAGTAATGGTGTTACATGCCCCAATAATGCGCTGCTGCAAATGTTCAACACTCCTAATTTTCTCTGCGTATAATAGCGCTTTCAAGTGGCCCCAGAGATAAAAATCTAGTGGCGTGAGATCCGGGCTTCTAGCTGGCCATTCCACAGGCCATCGACGTCCTATCCAATGACCAGGGAATTGTTGGTACAGGTATTCCCTTACTTGGGTGCTGTAATGTGCAGGAGCGCCGTCTTGCTGGAACCATGTTGGGAAATTTCCTTCTTTGTTCAAGACACTGGGAAATGCTTCTTCCTTGAGCACACGTAGGTAGGTACCTCCAGTGACATGTTCATCGAAAAAGAGGGGGCCTATGATGCGATCCTTCCAAATGCCACACCATACCATCACCCGAGATGCACCTTGTTCCTTTGAAGAGGTATACCAGTGAGGGTTGTTTTGAGACCAGTAGCGGGTGTTCTGTCGATTTACCTTACCATTTCCATAAAAAACAGCCTCGTCACTGAACAGAATGGTGGACGGGAAATTGGCATCCCGAGCATATGAATTATGGTTTGTAGAAATAGAAAAATATTAATTTCTCCTATGATGCCGGACTTATGGGACACCCTGTATATTGATTCAACCCTCAAGCCCAATTTATGCAGACTAGAGGGTCATCCAGCTTATACAACTTTATACACTTAAGTAATAACTTAGTTATCCGTTAATATGAACCAAAGATTTTAGTTAATATGTATTTTAGTATCAAAACCAATTTTCGTACGACAGATTATCTAATATATAGTTAACAGATTGACAGTGGTCTCTGACTTTTGCATGGTACTGTGTATATATATATATATATATATATATATATATATATATATATATATATATATATATATATTAGTGGTGGACCGGATGTCAGTTTTTCAACATCTGCGGGTGCAGATGCGGATCTTTAATTTCAATATCCGCGGATGCGGATATTTAGTTAATCTATCAATATAATATAGAATTATGAATATATGACATATTTTTTCAAATTTCGTGATATTACTATTATGGCAGGCAATGCATAAGAATTAAAATTAATAGTAATGTTTTCATTATGATAAAAATAATAACTTTCTCAAGAGTTTCAGCCACAGAAAATTCAATGAAACAAGTTTCATTCAATTTTCTGTGTTACCAGGTATTTATATTTTGAGGTTTATATATTTGTTTGTTCATTAATATAATTAATACTTTACATGAAATGTGCATGACTGGGCCTTATAAGGTACTTTATAAGCTAATTTAATTGTAAATTGCATAATTTATTAGAGGTAATATCCACATAACATCCGCAGTCAGAAGTGTGGATGCGGATGTTAAAAATGATGCGGATGCGGATGCGGATATCCGGTCCACCGCTAATTTTATATATACAGGGCGTCCCAAAAAAATGTATACACACTTTAAATAATTATAAAGGCAGTGTTTATTAAAATACATTTCATTTTCAAAATGTAATAGAATCAACAGACATTATTTAATTGTTTTGTCAACGCCTGTTTTCAAACTGACGTCCGTTCTGGTCCAGGCACTGCTGATAACGAGAAGCAATGAAATCGCAAACATCACGAAACATTTCGTTTGGTATTTGTGTGCATTCTCGTTCAATGGCTGCTCTCAATTCAGCGACTGTTGCAGGTTTTATAGCGTAGACTTTGTCTTTTAAGTATCCCCATAAAAAAAGTCTAGTGGTGTGAGGTCTGGTGAACGCGGAGGGTATTCTACGAAACCCCTTCGTCCAATCCACATCCACATCGTGCCAAGTACCACTCGCAATACTCCACTCTTCGGTCCTGATCATCTTCATTAATAGCATGGACTAATCTTGGAATGTAACTTTTCCATTGACAGCGCTTCAAAATGCGTTGGACAGACGATTCTGAAATTCCTACCTCACGACTCGCTTGCCGCACAGATTTTCTTGGACTTTGGTGATACGTTTCCAGTACTCTTTCTTGCTTTGTGGGGCTTGTCGATGTCCGTGGTCTTCCGGAACGCTTCTTGTGGACATTCTGAACAGTTCCATCGGCTTCAAACTTATCTCTAATTCGAGTGATGGTAAGTCGCGTTGGTGGATCTGTTTGAAACTCCCTCCTAAATTGTCTTTGCACTTCAACTGCGTTTTCACACTTCCAGTAGCATTTTAGAATGAATTTCCTTTGTTCAAAGCTTAGTCTGACTGCCATTATTAATTCTAATGGGTTTAACTTGGAAAGAAAGAAACATCAATTGAGCTATCAGCTGTTAAAGTGTGCATACATTTTTTTGGGACGCCCTGTATATATATATTCCCGGTAGGAATTTAGTGCAAAACTCCCTTATTTCACAGAGTACAAGTTTGTCTCCTTGTCTTTATAGATGACTTGGTGTTAGAGAACGTTGACCTCTTGAGCATTCCATCTCACATAGCCAAGCACGCATTCGGTTCATCTGGGATTGGCCTGAGTCAAGTATCTACAATCTTCTTTTGAAGGTATTTACACTGACTGTTCCTTAATTCTTTTGGTAATTGATTAAATAGCTTTGGCCCTGTAAGGACAAAGCTATTTTCCTTCAGAAGTTGAGGATGTTCCTTGTCTAACCTTCAGTTGGGACACTGCACATTCTGCCTTAACTATTTCCCAATGTTGTTTGGGTAGTTATAAGGGTCAGTTTGAAATTAGGAACTAGTTTCTCTCGTATTTTCCATGTATAAATTTTGGTGTATCCCTCTTCTTTTTATTGAATATATAATCTAATCTTTTTCGGTAATTTAGTTCTTTGAATCCATTAATTTTGGTTGTGAAGTGTCTCTGAATTCTTTCTAACTGAATAATTTCTTGTTTTTACATGGGTACGTTAAGATTGAACAATATTCCAGTTTTTGTATAATCACAATGTTTACAGCAAAGGAATTATTACATTCTTATCCCTTCTTTTAAAGGTTTTCAGTTATATATCCATTTATTCTTTTTGCTTTTGTTTATTTTATTAAATAGTATCTTATTTTGTGTTTCAAATTTTGCATCGTTCGTCGGTCATTATTTTAATCATATTTTGCTTTTGAATTTCTCTGAATTTTCTTTACATTCAGAACGGTGTAGTTTAGAGACTCTAGTTCATCACTTTATCCATATCTTGAGAGTGTAAACTTTTCGATATTAAATTTCATATATTATTGTCTTCTGACACTATGTACGTCCTATTTCTGTCCGTTTGTAAAAACTATGTCACCTGTGTTTTTTATGTGTGTTGATTTTTGTATTGTCAGCGAAGGATGTTACTTGCTATTATTAGTTACTTTATTATCTTCATTTCAGATGTGGGTTGGCGTGATTATGAATAACGGGGGAACAAGTACTATTCCTCGTAGATTACTTGCAACTCATTGTTGTCATTTCCATTCTTATCCGCGGTTCGCGAGTGAGAATGTTCGAAGTTAGAATTCTAGAGCTGAGAAAGAGAGATCGTGATACAATTGTGGGCATGAGGGGTATTTTCTACGACAACTCTACCGAAGTGGGAAATGCTACAATGAAAATGGAAATTGACTTGTGAACTTCTCACTCTTGGGCGAAGAATGATATGGCATGGAAATGACATTGAGTAGAAAGAGGTCCCCTGTGGTATTGAGCTATGTACCTCTGATTCTGATTCTGATGATGTTGTTTGGACTGTAGCAACTTTCTTACGTTCTCTTAAGAATTATATACAGTACTTAGTATCCAATTTTGCTGCTATTCTTATATTTTTAATTTTATTTTTCAATTGAACGCACCTGTCCAATGTCTTGGCAAGGTTTGTGCATATTACATCATAAGTGGCATTGTATTTCAGTGCATTATTAATATTATAATGTTAACTAAGATTGAGCATAATAATATTTCAATAATTCAGTGTGGTAATAAGTTTGAGCGTCATGATCGTAATCAATGTTTGTTCTTGTTGAGTCTTTTTTGTCCGAAAAATCATAAATTCGTTTTTCCAATTATTCTTTCAAATAATTCTATGAGCTGAGATGCTTCAGATCTATCTCCTCCTTTATACATCTCAGGATAAACGATATTGTTCCTGTGTCTAGAGATCGTCTCCATATCCAATATATATATATATGTATATATATATATGCATAACTATTTTATTCTTACTCCTGCAGTACAGCGTCCCGTTTGTCCAGACCTGCGACTGATTGTGATTCCAGCTGTCCTATAGCTCGTGCCATATCGTCTTGTGTAAAATCAAAATATGTTAAATTCTCTCTTTGTAAGTCTTCTTTAAAAAAAAAAAAAATAGCTGACATATATCCTTTTTACGGGGTGGGTGGGGGCTAGGGGAGAGATCACTAAAATCCAATTCATGCTGAGCTCTTAATATTTCAGATATTACTTTCAGATCATCGGTTAGTGCATTATTTTCTTTTATTAAAGGTTTGGTATTCACGTGTTCTCTATTTTAATTTGGCGAAGTTATAGTAATATTTTCAATTTTCACTAATCAATTCTACAGCATCTTCCTCTCTCTCTCTCTCTCTCTCTCTCTCTCTCTCTCTCTCTCTCTGCATGCTTTTCTGTCAATAGATTCCAGTTTTTCTTCTCTCAGTGATCACTTTCCTCGTATTGTTGTCTATCCCAATTCTTTAATTTTGCAACCACTCTCTTTCTGTTGAGCAACACTGTTCCTTTTTCTCCATCGATATTGTTTCTCTTTTCTTCAGGTTATTTTAATGGAATATATAGCTTTTTTTAAGTTTTTAGTATCTTCTCTTTTCCTTTGGGGTATTTGGAGGTCTATATACGAGTAATAACTATTAGTATTACATTCACTAATTTAGCAATCTTTGGAGCTAAGGTTCTGCGTAACTGTTTCATTTACCTGTTGTTATCCATTTTGCAATGTTTTTCTTTAATGTATGTATATAGCACAGCCTTCGTTTTGTTTTCCTGTTTTGTCAGTCCCTAATATATTAATTTATCGAACTGTATTTCGTTTTTATCAATACAGTATTTACAGTATTCACGTTTTTCGTGGCACTCTGTAAAATTGGTTTCAGTGAGACATTTCAAATCAGCTCTTATTTCTTTTATAATTCTCTTCAGGTATAAAAATACGATATTTAGATAATCGTTTAGTTTTAAATCTTGTACATTCGCTGCCACCATCTTTATCGTTTGCATTCTGATTTTCTTTCATCTTCGGAGTCATTGCTCTTCTGTATCGTGTGTTTTGTTGCTCCGAGGTCATCCGAGAAATTTCCTTTTATACCCGTTTCAATATATATTTGCTCCGATTGCTTATGTAATTATCATCTTGAATTTAACAGGTTTGGTTCGGTAGCTCCTATTTCTGATATCTCTCGTTGTACGTGACGGATAATTTTCATGAACCTGATGGTTTTTGAGATATTGGAAAACTGTTTTCTTGATTTGTTGATCTTTCCATATTTTTTTTTTTTTGAAATGTCAGTCATACGGCTCTTTGATGGGTAATGGAGGAAGTACATTTTACTGTATTTGCAGCTTCCATACATTACGAAAGTTTTACAGATAGTGAGATGATGGAATTTGTAATTGACTCCAAATTTATAACTGCCATGTTTATAATGAAACTTACATTGAATTGCATAAAAATAATAGATTCTAAAAGAAATCTAAATATTTCGCTAAACATGAACTTGTCCCAACTTTCTAGAGATTTCAAATAACTAATTTCTCGATTTTTCTCTAATTATTTCGCTGGACATTAAAGTAGACATTTCGCTAAGAATCTGGTTTTATAACCGATTAAATGTTTTAATATTTAGATTTGTTCCAACCCAAATTTGATAAGTGAGAATCAACTTTCACGAGTTCCACAAAGTTGGGACAAATCTAAAAAACTTAAAACATTTTTAACCGTCTGTAAAACCAGATGCTTAGCAGTGTTTTTACTTCAGTGTCCAACAAAATCCATAGTAAAAAATCTAGAAATTTATCATTTGAAATTACACGAAATTTCAGACAAATTCATGTTTGCTGAAATATTTACATTTCCTTTAGATCAGTGGTCGGCGAACAGGGGTAAATTACCCCAAATGGGGTACATTTAAATTTTTTGGGGGTAATGCGTGCGGTATGAGAGACACCATATGCAACAATTTTAAGAGCAATTGGCTTGTTTTTGTTTACTTTGAAGTCTGGGGGTAATTTCATTTTACTCAAATAGATTTTTGGGTAATACCCAAAAAAGTTCCCCGACCCATGCTTTAGATCAGTGGTTCTTAACCTGGGGGGCGCGC
>JAJOZX010005691.1:70000-87500 GCA_023014485.1 Bathynomus jamesi | reverse complement strand
ATATATATATATCTTAACATTTATTAACATTTTAACATTTATTAACGTCTTAATGATATAATATATATATATATATATATATATATATATATATATATATATATATATATATATATATATATATATATATATATATATATATCTTAACATTTATTAACACCTTAATATTATAAACATATTAAAATTTATTAACATCTTAGTATTTATTAAAGCCTCAACATTTATTAACATCTTAATACTTATTAACATCTTATCAATTATTAGCATCTTAATAGTAACATCTTGCATTACAAACATCTAACACTTATTAATAGCTTAATACTTTCAACATCTTAACACTTTTAGCATAATATCTTAACATTTATAAAATTATAACATTTATTAACCCGTGTTTATATGTGTGTGGTGTGGGTGTGGGTGTGGGTGTGGGTGTGGGTGTGAGTGTGGGTGTGGGTTTAAAAATATTCTATAACAAGAAGTATGTAAAAAGAAATCAATTCATGTTTAAAAATAAGTTAATTATTTGTTAATAGAATTAAGAGGGGAAATAGATACGAGGAAAGCGCAAAACGGAAGGAAGAGAGAAAAGCTTTTCGCGTGTTTATTCACTGTTCAGGTATTTGTGACGAGATTTATACTAATTTTATTCTCCCTTTGCTTTCATCCGAAACGTAATAAATATGTACACGCGCAGCGTATACCTTATTTATTAATTGTAAATACGATAAAGATCTCGTTAAAGTAGTTAGACTATTAATACTTTAATTATATGTGTATATATATATATAAGCAAACAACCACAGGGAAAAGGAAACACAAAGTCCGAGCGCTTTCGTGATATATTCACATTATCAAAAATTTAGATGTAAGTAAGAATTCATTGATTAAGAACTCCCCTTTAAGTGAACATGGTTGTGTATATAAAATCCCTTGCACAATATGTAATAAATTTTACATTGGCCAAACTGGTAAGACCCTTGAGTTACGTATTAAACAGCATCAATACAGTATAAGAAGTGGCCAGGAATCTAACGCCATTTTCATTCACGTAAGAGATACTAATCATCCCATTGATTGGAAAAATGCTTCCAAATTAAGGTTTAGTAAATCTATTGTTAGCAGAAATATACTGGAATCAAGTGTGATCAAGAATAATGCGGATTTGGTCCTTAATATTAGCCCTGGGTTGTACAAATTAGATTCGTACATTGTCAGAAAGCTGGCGAAGGGCCTACTGTTTTCTTAACTGCATTCTTGCCCCTTAATGGTTTGCCCTAGTTAAATAAATAAATATTATTGTAAGAACTGTTAACATTCTTATGTGTCTATTTTAATTGTAATATTTCTTTCGTGTATAATCTTTGGTTGCTGGGGGTTTATTGGACTTTTGAACTGGGTTGCTTTTGGGAAAACAATTTTTTTCCAGACTGTTTGTAGAAATTTTGTAATAATCTGTAAGACGATGGCAACATTCCCTTTGTTTTCATTAATTTCGGGCCACTTAATTTCCTACTTCAATTAGTGTTAATAACCATTATAATAATTTTTGTTTTCTGTACTGGTGTTTTGTCTAATTTCATCTATATAGTAATTTAGCAGCCTACAGATTATGTTATCTATTTGTTATCTACGTTATCTATTCGTTTTTCATTAAATTCTTGCCAATTAATTGCCTGCTTTAATTAAATATTAGTGTTAATAACCATTATAATAATTTTTGTTCTCTGTATTGTTTTTTTTGTCTAATTTCATCTATACAGTATACTTCTTTTATATTTATTAATTTAGAAGCCTACAGATTATGTTATCAATTGAAAAAATCTTTAGAGGGCTTTAAGGCCTTTAATTTGAGGTGCCGATTGTGAATTTTTTGCTTGTCTATTTAACTCATTTACTTTGTAATCTCCGTCTATTTTCTGTTCCTCCTTGATAATGTGAATATATCACGAAAGCGCTCGGACTTTGTGTTTCCTTTTCCCTGTGGTTGTTTGCTTATTAATAAGGTCACGTGTTATTTTGTGATTTTAGTGCATATATATATATATATATATATATATATATATATATATATATATGGGAAATATCCCTCACCAGGATTAAAAAAGGGGACCTCTGATTTTCAGTCGCGTGCGCTGACCACTAGGCTATGACAAGAGAAAGATTAATACAACTTGGCGCAGGTTTCATCAGTCGAGGAAAACATTTGCGGTTTCACGCCCAAAAGTGTTTTTATGCGCATTAACCCCCTACACTAGGGTGGATCACTTTTCACTTTTTTTAAAAATTATAGCTGGTCAAAGTTTTTCCCATGATTTGGTTCAGTGGAAGTACACTGACACCATTTTTACCAAAATCGATCAATATTTAGGGGTCGCGCATCGACCTTGAAAATTTCAATTTTGGAAATTTGGCCAAATTGACAATTTTTTACTGAATAAAGATAAATCATCAAATGACCATATTTTCTGAATCCTCTCAGTGAAAGAAATCCTCTCAGATACTTACCAAGTTGATAGGACAAGTGGTTTAGAAGTTATACTCACCTTGAGATAGCATTAAAATTTAAAATACCGTATTTGTCCCCGTACCTCCATATGCTGTCTGCCATTGTCTGCTTTTTAGGATAAGATAAAACGAATAAGGAAAGATCAAATGTATTTTGTATTAAAACGGTTTACCGATATCACTAAAGGCACTTACTCCGGTGCCCCTAACTAGGTTCAAAAACTGTATGAATCGTGGTTAGAACACACGTCATCTTAAGGCGTGCGCCATGTACTCTCTCTGCTAACTCCCTTTCCCTCTGCGACTTCTTGAAGTCACCGAGTTCTTTCCGGCTCTTTTCCACGAGCTGAAGAAGACCCTGCAGCTGTGACTCGTCTTTTGTGACAGTGTTCGCGTAATCTTCTATCAGTTTTATCCCTCTCTCTGCCACGTCGTTGGTAACTTTCAGATGCGAGATGACATTCTTCAGATCACAGTAGTTCTTATCTTGATCCCACTTATTCACCGGCAGAGTGAGCCACGTAGACGCGCACACCTGCAGGCCTGTGAACACGAACCACGATGACTCATCGATCAGGTCCGGAAGGCGCGTCGTGTCATCAACCGAGACGTTGTCATACGTGAAGTCCTCGGGCACAGCGAGGCGGCACAGCTTCTTTGCCATCTCGTGCTTCACAGTGTCTTCCACTTTGTCACTGCAGAGGGCGAAAACGACGGTCTGAGGCCTCAGATACCACAAGTGCCGCCTGATCACTGCCAGTGAAGCCTCTGCAATCTCGCGATCCACAGCCCTGTACTGCAGAAGACGCTGGTACAACACAAGGTCATTCAGCGGGGCATCAGCTGCGACAGGAGCCGCCAGCCAGGCAGGTGCGTAGAGGAGTGCAGTAAATAGTACCACTCTCTGAAGTTTCTGTACCAGCTCGTCGTCGAACTCCAGCTGACCGCTGAACATCAGGAGCTTCGTGTAGTAGATGATCTGAAACGAATACGCACTGTGATGTATAAATACCGATACCACTCCATATAAGTTTGTTTAATGGTAAATTATTTATCTTATTTTTTTCTGGTAGGGACTTCAAATGGCTGTTTGCAGAAGGCAATACAATATTTAACTTCTAATTCAAAATACCAACCTTGGCCATCCACCTCGCATGATGGTAGGCTCCTGGGCGCATGAAGTGTGTGCCACGACGTGGCTGGGCCCCGAGTACCAGGAGTGTAATCTCCGCCACTTCTCGGTAGTCTTCTCTGACAAGACCAGAAGCGGTGCCGAGGAACTTGACTGCCTCATCTCGGAGCTCCATCAGCCACGTCACCTCCGCCAAATGCTCGATCTCCAGCTCGCGATAAGTCGAGAGGTCGAGCTTGTCCCACCTGAAAGGGGAGTTATGAAAATATTGCATGAAAACGACTGAAGTTTCCCTTTTCGACTGCTATTAACATCATTAGTAGAAGGACGCTGATATCTCAATTGCTCTGAAGGCAAAAAATCATTGGAGAAAACAAATGCGCCTTAGACTTGAAATTCACCTTCTCCTCAGATACTGGAACAAAGGTTCAGTTGGTGCTGTGGTTCTTCCAAACGCGGTGATGACCACTGCCCCCACGATGAGCTCCATAACGTGATGGCGACAGCCCAGCTGGAAGAGCGGTTTACCAAGCATGTTCTCCAGCCGGACCACCGCACCCTGCACCCTCCCCGTATTGGAGGAAGTTGTGTCGAAGCACAGTCCAATCACGTTGTTCTCGCATCCCCAGTCTTTGAGAGCACGAAAGGTCGCCTGGGACAGACCGGTGCCGTCAGCAACAGTCGGAACGGCCAGCAACTTTCCTTCTGTGCATTGGGGAGCTCCGGAGATGAGAATCGCCTGGCGGTGCTCCAATGATCCAAGAGAGTCCTGAAACGTATGTCATACATGCCAATCCATTATCGTCCACTGGAATATGTCAATCCACTGTCGTCACTGGAACATGTTAATTCACTGTCGTCCACGGTGAGGGCAAAACTGACCTTGATTACTTTACCGTCCCAGTGGACGACAGCATGCCTCGGAGATACGAAGGATTTCTGCACAGCTGTCGACACTTCACAACGATGTGCCACTCTTCCACGGCGAGACGTGTCCTTCGAGATACTGAATTTGTCCAGGTCTGCGGGCGGATCTGCCGAACGTAGGACTGCCGCCACGACACTTGCCACCTATGTGCGAAATTGAAAGGAAATTGACAAGGATGCGTATGGTTTTTATGTGACAAAATAATCACTAAATTTTCCGTCGTTACGTCTATTATATCTTTGTCAAGGAAAGATCATTACTGATATACACACACCTGATTATTGGACATCCGGAAGCGATCAGCCACTTCAATAACAGCCGGTGCATTGAGGATGCGGTGAGGAAGGCTGATTGATACAGTTGATTCTCTCGGCTGTCGGTATGGTGGTTCTAGCTGTGATTCGGAGTTGCTCGATGATCTGCTTTCTATAGATTCATCGTCGCTCTCAGCTTCGGTTCCTAATTTCGTTTTTGAGGTGCCTGGCTCATCACGAGATTGTTGTCTTGAGAGTTGCCGTTTTCTCTTGACAACGAACACTTTATCATTCCCACTCATTGTTGCCTGGCGCAGGCCCCGTTGATCCTCATAAAATTTAATATCTTCTTGTTTGTTGTTGTCTGAGAGCAGTCGACTTTTCTGTATCTCTTCAATAGCATCGGGAGCTCCGATGTCCCAGAGCTTGTTCAGATTTTCTGAAAACTTCTCCCTGCCTTTTCCCGCGTCACTGTCTCTCATCTTGCTCTTCTGCAGCGAGCGCCACTCTTCCCACAGTAACTCCAGTTTTCTTTCGCAGTTACGCCTCGTGATCGTCTTTATACGTGCCATGTTCCAAAATGCCAGAACATTGGCCACCGTGTCTTTTACGGCGGCCTTCCTGTCAGTAGTTTCCTGCTTGGCATAGAAGAAGTACTGGAGAACTTGATGGGTGGTTGGCAATTTGGCACCACCGATCGAGGAAGATGGCTGACCAATTAAGAAGACGTCCGTGGCTGACCTTAGAGAAGGTGGTGCTGTTGTTGCTGCTTTCTCTTTTCCAGAATAAGTAACTTTCAGAGTCTTCCCACTCCTGGTTGTTAACAGTTTATCCATTGTACTAAAGTCTAGACTTATCAAACAAGAATCAATTGACACAGTTGATCTGTAAAAAGCAAACTGTGATTAGTAAAAATATTGGTCATAGACATAGCGTGTGTGTGTAATTGGGATTTTAGGATGCGCCAGCTACTGATGCTATGATTACGTCCATAACGGGGGACAAATACGGTATTTTAAATTTTAATGTTATTTCTAGGTGAGTGTAACTTCTAAACCACTTGTCCGATCAACTTGGTAAGTATCTGAGAGGATTTCTTTCACTGAGAGGATTCAGAAAATATGGTCATTTGATGATTTATCTTTATTCAGTAAAAAATTGTCAATTTGGCCAAATTTCCAAAATTGAAATTTTCAAGGTCGATGCGCGACCCCTAAATATTGATCGATTTTGGTAAAAATGGTGTCAGTGTACTTCCACTGAACCAAATCATGGGAAAAACTTTGACCAGCTATAATTTTAAAAAAAAGTGAAAAGTGATCCACCCTACCCTACACCCGAGCATTTAATTCATATCTATCTGGTTATCACGAGGGTTACCATATAGATGGAAATAAACCCGCTTAGAAAAAGTGCTTACAAAAAGGTTAACTTTTATTCTGTTGTAGCCAAGTGGTCGGCGACAGGGACTCCAAGTTAAAGGTCTTGGGTTCGAATCCTGATGGGGATATTTTGTGTATGGAAAAAGTGCCCGTAGTCATGCGTTTATTTTCATATATATAGAAATAAACGCATACACACACACATACACACATCATATTAACATATATATATATATATATATATATATATCAACATGCACACTTTAGATGATAGTAATATGCGCTGATGTATTAGTATATTTATAGTACTTAGTAATAGTAGTATAGTAGTATAGTAATGGTGTATTGTACTTAAATAACAGTAGTATCCCTTGTTACAGGAAATGGCGGCATTGCAGTTATCGTTTGAGCAACGTAAGTGGATTCTGAAGCACTACTGGAAGACGGAGAATGTGGCTGAGGTAAAGAGACATTGGAGAAATGAGTTTGGAACATTACCACCATCACGGGTAACAATTACAAGATTACGTGATAAGTTTGAGACTGACGGAACAGGGCAAAACGTCAACAAAGGCCGATCTGGAAGACGTCGCACTTCAACTGACAATGAAAGTGTTGAGACCGTGTTACAGGCCTTCACAAACTCTCCAAATAATTCTACAAGGCAATGTTCTCGTGAGACTGGTGTTTCTAAATCCAGCGTTCATCGCATTTTGCGACGTGAAAAGTGGAAACCGTACATACCTACTGTAGACTGCTCCATGCAATGAATGAGGACGATCCAGATCGTCGAAAAGAATTTTGTGAGTGGTTTTTGCACATGTGTGATGAAAAACAATCTTTTCCTGATTTCATTGTTTGGTCCGATGAAGCCACTTTTAAACTTAATGGTACTATCAATCGACACAACTGTGTGTACTGGGCCACCGAAAATCCAAACGTAACAGAAGAACGAGCACTTAATCAACCAGGAGTGTCAGTGTGGTGTGGTTTGTCTTCCAGAGGACTGATAGGGCCATTTTTCTTTGAGGACACTGTCACAGGTACTGCTTACTTATCAATACTGCAAGACAACATTGTACCTTCAATCAGAGCTCTTTTTTTGGAAGAAGAGTGTTACTTTCAACAGGATGGCGCGCCACCACATTACCACAATAACGTTAGAAATTTTCTCAATGTTTGTTTTCCTAGAAGATGGATAGGACGTAGGGGTTGTACGGAGTATCCACCACGATCTCCTGCCTTAACACCCTTAGAGTTTTACTTGTGAAGCACCCTGAAGAACACTCTGTATGCTGAAAAACCAAGGACACTACAGGCCTTGAGACACGAAATTGAAATAGCCTGAGCCAACATTCCACTCCGAACAATCCGAACAGTATGCCGATCTGTTGCGCGCCGTTGTCAAGAATGTATTGATGCTAGTGGCGGACATTTTGAACATTTAAAACATTAAAGTAAGCAGCACAACCATGAAGGTATTGACGCTGCTGGCTGATATTTCGAACATTTAAACATTAAAGAAGCCTATTTGCTATCTATTTACTATCCGCCTATTTTGCTTATTGATATATATGTTAATATGATGTGTAAGCATTTTTTTGGGACACTCGGTATATATATATATATATTGAATAAATTGAATAATCTTTATTAATAATAAAATAAATACATTCGTTTCAATTTACAATGACATGAATAATTGTGGAGCTCGACTATTTACTTTATTTAATTTGGCCCTTAAGCTTTAGGCTTTACTGGGCTCTTATTAAAAGTAAACAGCTAGTTGTTATTAATTAATAATAAACAAATAAATAAGTAAATAAGTATTATTAATAGTTAAAACATGTATTAATCTTAAATTATCACTACTGACATGACAAATACAAGGTCACCACTGAAGGCACTATATCAATACCATACAAAAAAACAATATTATACACGAGAGATAAGAACTGAACACTCCCAAGAAATGTATTTTTAATACTAGATCACACGAGAAATTAATAATTAGTAAACAATTGTAATGGACATTAACCCTAGATTTTTGTTAGTATGTCATTATTAATCAGGATTTCAACTTGGTTTTAAATAAATTTACAGTCACAATATTTTTTATATCGGCATTTAAGTCATTCCATAGTTTCAATCCAATGAAAATGGGTAGTTTTTGAGATGAAGACAATCTAAATTGAGGTATAACAAGCTTTGATCTATTTCTGGTCTGATACAAAATATCTATTTACCCATTGTAAATTAATGATTTTGTTCTTACACTTGTAATTAGAAATAAAATGTGCCAGTTTGGTTATATCATTGAGCTTTAGTAGGTTTAGCTCATTAAATTATGCACTAGAGTGATCAAGGAAACCAGCATCAGATAATAACCTTATTGGTCGTTTTTGGATGACAAAGATACCATTTAATGCGTTGTTAGCGGAGTTTCCCCAAACAGGGGTACAGTACGTTATATAAGGAAGAACAGAGTATGATAAAGAGTCCATAAAACTTGTTTTGGGACTACATTTCTAAGTTTAAACATTATAGCAACGCTCCTTGAAATCTTTTCGCGATATAATTTACATGATCACTCCATTGCAAATTCTTATCTAGCATTACACCAAGAAATTTTGTTACAGTACACTCCTTTATAGCAATTTCATTAACATTAAGTTCATGAAGATATATATTTCTTTTATTAGTAAAAATCATGAAATTTGTCTTACTGGTATTTAGAAAAAGTTTATTGGTGGTCAACCATTTCATTACACTGATGAATTCTGAATGAAATATATTCTTAGCTGAATTAACATCTTTGCAAGAAAAAGAGACAGTTGTATCATCTGCAAACATTATGAAGTTCGGTATATCAGATGAACGTGTATATATACATACATACGAGGCCCATGGTGTAGCGGATAGCATATCTGACCGGCAATCGGAAGATCCCGGGTTCGATTCCCGGGTGGTTACCTCATTTTTCATTTGTTCGTTCTCCCTCCTCATCTTGTGCGGAACGTTCTTCTACACAAGCGTCGTTCTTTATATATATATATATATATAATCGTAGATTAAATTTAAAATTTATTATTTGTTATTTGTTATTTCAAAAGTTGTTATTTCAACGTTTTTTTTTTTTAAATTTCCTAATCACCTCAAAAATAAGTTATAAAATTATTAAATAAATGTATTTAACTTAAACTTAAACAAAAAAAGCATATTATCCCTTCCCCGCTCCCTCATCACCCGGGCCCTAATCGTTCATTTCATATAAAAAATCCTAATCCTTGTTTGACTTTTGAGTGACCGGATGTTCAAAGCCACTTTTATCTGCCTGGAAGCCGTTGCCCTTCGATACGATAATCGCCATTGACATCACCTAATGGACGATCTGTTTCGTGGCTAATCGGTGAAACTTTCTTGTGTCCGATGAAAACAGAGTTCGAAACTTATTGTGTGTGGCCCCGAGATCAACTTAGATTAGGAACGATACATTTTGAAGCACTTGTATATATACAGTATATAAAATAATTTCGTCTAATTCTAGTTTTATATATATATATATATATATATATATATAGTTTCACTTTTTCACAAAACACCGCCTCGCTCACACCCATTCAGGGTACGAGCAGCTGGCAACATCATTGCTAAGTTTATAGAGGATCATCGTATATTATACTGTACAAAGTAATTTTGAAGCGGTGATGACGCTGACTCTAAACAATTTATATATAAATATAGGATTATATATATATATATATATATATATATATATATATATATATATATATATATATAATATATATGTATATAATTCTATATATAGGATTATATATATATAAAAATTGTGTATATACAGTATATATTATGTATATATAGGAATTCTATATATAGGATTCAGTGCCAAAATTAATAAGAATATATGTTAATATCCTTTGTAATTATAAATCCTTCATCCTACAATCAATATCTGCGATATTTTTTTTTTTTTTTCTGCGAAACACTTATTAAACATCAACTCTCGGAATCCTTCATGAAAGAATTGAATTGATAGACCGGGATTGAAGGATTGAATCATATAAGATTGATGACGAAAAATGTGATAACGTTTAAGTAACATAAAATAACGTTCTATAATGATTAATTAATTCATGATAATTATATAAAGAAAATCGGGAATTATTATTAAATTTTAAATAAAAAATACATATTGAGAACTGAGATATTGGTAAATACTATATATTTAAAAGCTATAGAGATAAGGTTTTTAAATGAGAACCAAGATATATATATATATATATATATATATATATATATATATATGAAACGGTGCGCATCAAACAAAGCTCATTCTTGATTTTCATATATGTTGTTATGTTATAATGTTATATAATGTTTCAAACCAGCAAAGACCCTAGGATCCACTCATGGCTAATGTACCTAACCGTATTTGTATATATGATACATGGGATCAAGTAAAGATAAGCACCCTCAACCTTTTTAGTTAGCTTATAAGGCTAACTAACGAAAATATCACGACTTAACCTAACCAATCGTTAGGTCAACTGTACGCCCTTGACGATTGGTTAGGTTAGGTCGTGATATTTTCGTTAGTTAGCCTTATAAAGCTAACTAAAAAGGTTGGGGGGTGCTTATCTTTACTTGATCCGATACATGTATATATGATACAGTGTATACCAAACAAAGCTCATTCTTGATTTTCATATATATATATATATATATATATATATATATATATATATATATACACACACACTGTATATATGATAGTTATGTATCGAAAGTTCAGTCACTTTATATAATATATTGAGTGGAGAGTTGTATAATAATTTCTATGCAAATGCCATGGAACAGCTTGCTCATATGCAAGTTTCAACTTCTCAATGAAGCTCAAATTCGTGTGATACTTCCACCTAAATTTAATATTAAATTTGTAAAGTGTAAATTTCCATTGACTGAAAAGAGGCATTGTTTATATATATATATAATATATATATATATATATATATATATATATATATATATATATATATATATACTGTATATAAAATGCTGTTTATCAAAATGAATATTACAATGAAAATGAAAAGAACTTGAAAAATAAAATGAAAATGAATGGTATTGGTAGAATATATATAAATATATATATATGTATATATATATTATATGTGTGTGTATATATATATAGATATATATATATATATATATATATATATATAATATATATATATTTAGGGCGGGTCATACTATGCATTTTTTTTAAATCAATGGAGAGGGTGTTCAAATGACATATTTTTGTAGAACACAATTCTGAAGAAAATATTTAATTCTGATAACCCTAACCTACATCATTTTGCAGTTGATTATTATTAAATTGTTGATTATTTTACTATTGTAGTTACCCCAGAATACGTCTTCTCACGTTTTCTATCATGGCTGCTCACGTTATCTCTCATAGAGCATCGTTCTAACTAATTCATATAAACACATATAATGTAATTCATATAATAATAATAATATTTAAATACTCAAATAAAAAGGTGTGCCATTCCACTTAATTGTAATTATCATACAGTTTGGTATATGAAATATTTTGACGGTTTTCTGGCGCGCATAAGGCCATTTTCTGAGCCACCTTTCTCAGAGGCTAGAATGTAACGTTTCAGAACATTCTAAAACGTTTTGCGAAATATTTGAAGTGACTCATGATTTATGAAGCTATTTTACCACCTCGGCTTGCAGTGAGGGGATAGATTTAGTGATTATCTACTGATATTTTTTTTGTTACTGTTCACATGTGAGTATTATTCTGTTATATTTTAGAAAAAGCTATTTCTACGCATATTATAGTGATACATTGAGCAAAATTTAATTAACAACTTTGATTTGAGCTAAAATTAGGTGGTTAATTTTTAGTACAACTGAGCAGTATGAGGCCTATTTCAATGTTCTGAAGAATATTTTTAAGATGTTTCTTTAGTTTTTTTAGAGTACATGAACAAATTATTTGCATTACAGACAACAGATAAATTAGCATTTTATAACATTTTGAAACCAAAAAAGCATAATGTGTTTAGCATTTGCAGATAAATTTGTTCTTGCCCATTTCAGCTCTTTTTTTAACCAAGAATTTTGCGCTGAAAAGAGTTAATACCTGTCTGTAGTGGATACTTAACTGTTGTACAGGGTGTCCCAGAATTAACTATCTATTTCAATGAAATCGGACAAATTTTTTAAAAACACACTTTTATTTATGTTTATCATGTTTAATATGTGTTAAAAATGTATAAATTTCTAAATTTTTTTCATAATTTTATTTTCATAATTTTTTCATAGTTTTTCATAGTTTTATTCTTAGAATGGCAAAGAGACTCTCCAAAAGTTAACGTGTGGCTTGGAATGACCAAATCCAAAATTTATGGCCCATTCTTCTTTGCGGAAGCAACTGTAACAGGTACCGTCTACCTTGATATGCTTCAGCAGTTTCTCGAACCACAGCTTTTTGATGATGGCATTCTTGATAATGTTGTGTTTCAACAAGATGGAGCACCATGTCATTATGCTCTAATTGTTCGAGAATACCTCAACAGACGCCTTCCGAATCGGTGGATTGGACGTGGAGGACCTCGACCTCCGCGTTCTCCGGATTTGACACCCCTGGATTTCTTTGCATGGGGTTTCATAAAAACAAAGGTTTATCGCCAAAAGATCAATAGTTTAGCTGAACTTAAAGAACGCATCCAGTTGGCAGTGCGGGAGATAACACCTGAAATGCTTCAAAATGTGTTTCGCAGCGCTGAGGATAGATTTGAAATTTGCAGAGATACAGACGGTGCACATGTTGAAACTTCTCAATAAAGTTTTGACTTATGATTTATAAATCTATTTGTTTTTGTATCATAATTTAGTAATAAACACAAAATTATGTCAGTTTTTATTAAATTTGTCCGATTTCATTGAAATAGATAGTTAATTCTGGGACACCCTGTATTATTGTTTTTATTTCAGTGTGAACTCATTAAGAAAATGGCTCAAGTCAGAACAAGGACGAAATCAAGTTCTCATCTGAGTAATCTTGTTGGCACTGGCCGGGAGCTGTTGGTGTCTGAACTGCCAACTGTGAGGGATATCCTGAGGTATGGCATCTACTTGAGGAAGCAAAGTGAAGATGACAGGAGGAACTACCCAGTGGACAAGCTGGTGAGTGACATCTACCCTGGTCTGATTTGTCAGTGGAGCAAAGCTAATGCTCTTTTCAAGCCACCTGTTATCAATGAAAAAGTGACCATCATGTCCAAGCTCAAGGAGGTCTGGAATCAGGCAGTGAAGTTTTCTCTTGGGAAGGGCAAACTTGATGCCAAAGAGAGGTTCATTGTCAAGTTATACAAGTTCTTTGATATTTTGACTTGCAAGTGTCAGATTACCAGTTATGAGGGGGGAGGCTGTGAGGGTGTGTTATCCAAGCCCACATTAACTGTTCCTGCAGCAGAGAGAAAAAGATTCCTGTGAAAGATCTTGCCTACATCAAGGGACAGAAAGAGAAGGTTGGAAGTAAGGGACCCCACCAAATAGGGGGTCCTGATCTACCAGAGCACAAGAGACAGGTGAGGACATTGAAAAGGCAGTGGATGGAAAGGAAGGCAGAGAAAAGGAGAAGGAGCAAGGAGGAAAGTGATGCAGTAGCAGAGAAGGCAGCCAGGAAGGATGTTAAGAGATTTTTGGCAGATGGTGATGAGGATCTGGAATTGGAGAGAAGTGGTGATGAAGATGAGTTTGTTCCTGAAGTTGAGCTCTTCCCTCAAACTGACCCTGAGCCAGCAGCTTCGGCAAAGGTACAGAAAAACTATGATGAGATTCAAAACATTGCCCTTGCTAGTGTAAGGTATGGCATAGGGCTGAAGCCAACTGCAGCGATAGCAACAGCAGCTCTGATTGACGCAGGAATCATCACAGAAGACAATACAAGTAAAGTGATTGATAAGAGCAAGGTCAAGAGAGCACAGGAGAAGTTGATGAGAGAGCTGGGGGAACAGTTCGAGAAGAAGTGCAGGGAGGAGGGGGGGGATCTCTTGCATCCTCTTTGATGGGCGGATTGACCTGACCAATGTGATGATGGAAGCTGAGGGCAGTGACCAATCTTTTCCCGCAAAGATCAAGGAAGAACACTATAGTGTTGTTAGTGAGCCTGGCAGCTACTATCTGTTCCACTTTACCCCAGAGAAAGCAACTAAATAGGAGTCACATGCGGAGAAGATTGCTAAGGTCCTGTTTGCCTGGCTGAAAGAGAGGGTTATGATAAGACCTTGTTGGCCATTGGAGGAGACTCAACAAATGTCAACACTGGTGTGAAAGCTGGAGTAATGCGGAAGCTGGAGCTGCACCTGGGGAGAAAGCTGGTCTGGTTGGTGTGCAACCTGCACACTGTTGAACTTCCCCTGCGCCATCTCATTGTTGACCTTGATGGCCCTACTCTGTCAGACAAAAAATTATCCGGGCCAATAGGAAAGCTCCTTGATTCTGCTACAGACTTTGATATCAATCCAAACTTCACCCGAATCTCTGTTGGCCCTCCACTGATCAAGCTTCCTGACAAGGTCATTCAAGATCTCTCAACTGATCAATACTATGGCTATAAAATTGTCTGTGCAGTCAGGGATGGAGTACTTCCTGCAGGGCTGGCTCTGTTAGAGATAGGACCAGTAAACCACAGCCGCTGGCTCACCACAGCGAACAGACTTCTCAGGCTCTGGGTGTCAAAGCACGGACTTAAAGGAAAGAACCTGAAGATTCTGCAATTCATTGTGGAATTCATCATTGGAGTGTGTTACCCATGTTGGTTCAACGTGAAGGTCAAGCACTCTTGGATCGAAGGGCCTAGGCACATCCTCTTTCAGCTGGACTGCCTCAAGTCCCAGAGAAAGGAGGTGCTGGATATTGTGATGCCAACTGTGAGAAGATCTGCTTGGTATGCCCACAGTGAAGTCATCCTCCAAACACTACTCTGCTCTGAGGATCAGAAGGAGAGATTGAAGGGGTGGAGAGAATCCTGGCCATCAGGGGAGAGGGGGACCCGGACACTCAGCTGGGGGACTCCTCTGTTAGGAGCAGAAGGACACCTGACATCAATTGTGATGCTTCCAGCATCAGTGACTTGATCAGCTGGTCAGAAGGTGTGTCAGAGCCACCTCTCACCTGCTCTCTAAGCACCTCAGAGGTGAAAAACTTCATCAACACCCCCATGGAGGTGCGCAACTGGCCTTGCCACACACAAAGCATTGAGAGGGTTGTTAAAATGGTGACTGAGGCTTCTGCTAAGTACTTCTCACAGGAAAAGAGGGATGGAGGGATCAGGGCTCAGGAGACCAGCAGGAAGCTGATGTCCAAGTCTGAGTCAAAGCAGGATTTGTGCAACCTGGCAAAGTTCAAGATGTCAGGAGAATGATCTTTGTAATTATATCCAGTGATATACATGCAGTTCACCTATTAATAAATATATGTAAAGTTGATTTGGCCTTGTCAATATAAATGATTTACCTTATATCTTTTAATATATTATAAAGGGGTTCAAAGGGTAAAATTGGCAATTTAGAAATACAAAATGATGTAGGTTAGAGTTATCCTATCCAAAAAATAAGCTCATATTTGAATTCCCATGTAAAAACATAATTTAGACACCCCTGATGGTAGGATTTCCTTCAGATTCATGTTGTCACCTGAGTACGACCCGCCCTAATATATATACAGGGCGTCCCAAAAAAATGTATACACACTTTAAATAATTATAAAGGCAGTGTTTATTAAAATACATTTCATTTTCAAAATGTAATAGAATCTACAGACATTATTTAATTGTTTTGTCGACGCCTGTTTTCAAACTGACGTCCGTTCTGGTCCAGGCACTGCTGATAACGCGAAGCAATGGAATCGCAAACATCACGAAACATTTCGTTTGGTATTTGTGTGCATTCTCGTTCAATAGCTGCTCTCAATTCAGCGACTGTTGCAGGTTTTATAGCGTAGACTTTGTCTTTTAAGTATCCCCATAAAAAAAAGTTTAGTGGTGTGAGGTCTGGTGAACGCGGAGGGTATTCTACGAAACCCCTTCGTCCAATCCACATCCACATCGTGCCAAGTACCACTCGCAATACTCCACTCTTCGGTCCGGATCATCATCTTCATTAATAGCATGGACTAATCTTGGAATGTAACTTTTCCATTGACAGCGCTTCAAAATGCGTTGGACAGACGATTCTGAAATTCCTACCTCACGACTCGCTTGCCGCACAGATTTTCTTGGACTTTGGTGATGTTTCCAGTACTCTTTCTTGCTTTGTGGGGCTTGTCGATGTCCGTGGTCTTCCGGAACGCTTCTTGTGGACATTCTGAACAGTTCCATCGGCTTCAAACTTATCTCTAATTCGAGTGATGTTAAGTCGCGTTGGTGGATCTGTTTGGAACTCCCTCCTAAACTGTCTTTGCACTTCAACTGCGTTTTCACACTTCCAGTAGCATTTTAGAATGAATTTCCTTTGTTCAAAGCTTAGTCTGACTGCCATTATTAATTCTAATGGGTTTAACTTAGAAAGAAAGAAACATCAATTGAGCTATCAGCTGTTAAAGTGTGTATACATTTTTTTGGGACGCCCTGTATATACAAGGTGCTTAAAATTTTTTTACCACTTATACGGCGTTAATGCATTGGTTACTATTTATAGTTTGTGTGTAGTTTTTTGTTTATATAAGTATTTGTGTATTTATTTGCTTGGTTTTTAATAATAATAATAATAATAATAATATTAATAATAATAATAATAATAAATACACAGCACTGAAATATATTTTTTGACGCATCTCCATACTAAGCGGAAACATTTTTTTGAAGCATCCTGTATATAATTTTTATATATATACATATATACACTGTGTGTGTGTGTGTGTATATATATATATATATATATATATACAGTGCCCGCGAAAAGTATCCGATCACCCTGGAAATTTGTATTTTTTACATAAAAAACAATGTTTAAATGTATACTAACCTTATATTAGTATTTTGTCATCTGTCCTTTGGTTTGGATGACTTGTTCTAGACGTTTTGGCATGGATTTAATCAAGTTTTGACAAACTTCCACTGATATTTCCTTGCACCATACCTTTTTGATGGCTTCTTGTAATTTTTCGACTGAGCCAGTGTCGTGGCATTCAACCTTATTTTTTATTATTAGCCACATATTTTCTATCGGATTGAGATCTGGACTATTACCAGGCCAAT
>JAJOZX010005691.1:52500-65000 GCA_023014485.1 Bathynomus jamesi | reverse complement strand
ATGTTATTAATATAAATTTAAATATTTTTAATAATAATAATAATTCACCTTTACACGCAATAACTATACTACAACATTACTTTACATGATATATTTAACCGATGGTTTATAAAGGAAATCATAAGACAATTCTTTAAATATAAATTGCGTGTAATTTTTTTTTTTTTTTTCATACGTTCTCTTTTTCTTTTACTTTTTCTTTTTTTGCAAATACTGACTTTATTCTATTTTCACCCTCCGTATTTTAAAGTCAAATTTCTTCCCCTGTTTACCCATGCCAATCCACCCGACGTTTCGGGTGAGAGGTCGAGTGAAACGTTAGGTAAGAAAATAAATTATAAGCAAAGTTTTAGGTAACCTATAATATATACAGTGCTATATACATGCAAATTTGAACGATAAAGTTAAGTATAACACATGTTCAAACCATCTATCTATGAACTAGTGACTAAAAGGTTGCACTAAAGAGCAAATAAAGTCCTTAACATGAACAAATGGTAGAAACTATATATATATATATATATATATATATATATATATATACAGGGTGTCCCATAAGTCCGGTCTCATATGAAAATTTATGTTAAATTAAATTTACAAAAGCAGTACATTACGACTAAAACAAGTGTTCAAATTGATGTCTTGGTTTTGGGACTTATTTTTTGTTGCAGGTAGAATAACACGCAATGGCTAATATGAAAGTAAGTTACCCGCAACAAAAAAAAAGCTCCCAAAACAAGACATCAATTAATTATTTGAACATTTGTTTTAGTTTTAATGTATTATTTTTGTAAATTTAATTTAAAATAAATTTCTTATCAGACCTGACTTATGGGACACCCTGTATATATATATGTATATATATATACTGAATGTATGATTAAGATAATTGACATCTATTGGTAAAAAAAATAGATGTAGAAAAAAAAGTTAACTACAGATATTTCATTATTAACACGAGTCCATTTTTTCTTATCTTTTTTCTATACGTTGTGTATAGAAACTTATTTTTTTTAACACCTTAAAAAAAGCGTTCTCTCTATTGTCTGACTTCCAAGAACGTCTAGAATAGATGAACTGAAATATATATATATATATATATATATATATATATATATAGAACAGCATGCAGAAATGCTTCGCCTTTCAACGAATCACGTTTGTTCGCCTCGTGTCATTAGTACTATTTTGATCGGCTACAATGTACAGATTCAAATCTGCGTCCGTGCTTTCGAGTAGGGGCAAAAAAAAAAAAAAAAAAAAAGGTCATACAAATAATTGACAAAGTTCAAATCTAGCCGGGCATAAAGGGAATCCAGGGTAAATTCCAGCTAGAGTATTTTTTTATTTTTTTAAAAAGGGGTTATTTACATAGCCTTCCAGGAAATAGCTTTACAAAAATAATTATGATATGTGGGGACGTCTTACAACCCCCTTCAGTGAAAAAGATTGAAACATATCATGTCCATGGAGCATTATTTAGCGAATACCATTGGAACACATACGCTGTTTTTTGAGTTAAAAAGCTTTTAATGTAATGAAATCATTAGAAATAAGCGATGAACTTTTTAAGTTTTCTCAATTTTTAGTTAACACGAGTGAGAAAAATCTTTCTGTTTATGGGTTTAGCTTGCTCTCACCATTTTACAGTATATGTGAGTACGATTTTAATATATTTATATATATATAGATAATGTAAATTTTATATAATTTTTGTCATTATTCACCATATAAATTATGTATAAAATTCCATGGTTTATTCTTAAATTACAGTAAGTATAAATTGAAATAATGCTTTTATTTCTTATGCGAAATGAAACCAAATATTTCTTCCAATGACAATTTATATAAATCTTCTGTCGGAAATGGTATATAATCTCCGACGAAAATATTCGTTATATTTTTTTTTAGGAGTAATACATAAAATTATTACAAACTCTTTTAACATCTTTCCCACTTCGACTGCATGACCGCATGATCACATGACATGTTCAGTGGCACCTTGATTCTCGATCACCTTTGAGACCGTCTGGCTTTCTTGGCTCTTCTTCGACTAAAGAACCTTCAAACGACGTCGACAGAACATTTTTGGGGTGAAATGTGGCCACGTAGAATCGATGGATCATTTTTGGTGGCCGGTTCGTCCTCACTCTAATTGTTTCCTCAAGAGACAAATGGACGAATGATCTGAGGGGAAACACGTTTTTAGGGGAGCGAGGGTGTGTAAGCACATGCAAAGAGGGGAAAGAAGGAAAGGAGAAGAAGGGCAGTGAGTTATATGGAAGAGAAAGACACGAGGCGCCGTTCCAGGAGGTTAGAAAATGCTGTTCGGAGCATGGGACACAGAGTGAGCAGTCGAGTGATTTTGAATTCGAGAGATGAAGGGAAGACAAGACGGATGGCTCGTTTAGAGATTTACAATATGAGAGGGAAAGGCACGAGGGAAGGAGCACAGGCAACATCTAAGCCCCTCTGAAAACGGATTTCCTAACTTTACAATCTCTTAAATTTGATATATTGTTTTCGCATTTTTCCTTTTAAAATAATGTAACTGACCATGTCACTTACATTTTCCAACACCATATAAAATATATATATATATATATATTATATCATGGTTCTGTTGACAAGTAATAATGAGAATATTAAAACTGCCAAGTTAAAAATTTTAAAATAATGTTATGAGGTTTTTTTAAGACTTTAAGTCTGATAAAAAAAATCAGGGGAAGATATCAAGCTTAATTTTATTATATATCCAGCGTGCGTGTGTGTTGTGTGTATATATATATACATATATATATATGTGTGTATGTATATATATATATATATATATATATATTATATATATATATATATATACACAATCTCAGAATGGTCCCCTGAGAAACTTATATGTTAAACACAGACCGTGCATGGAACAAGGAACTCTTCTGGGAAATTAAATCCACTATAGTCCGAATAAGTAATGGTAAATGACAAATACCATAGTTTTTCTTTTTCATGATGCTAGCCCGACGTGGGCAACGGGTCTCTCGCAAAGAGATCCCATAAATATAGCTTCCCTCACCAGCTATCTGCAAAGCAGACAGGATCCAGCTTTGGGACATGGACCTAGGGTTTAAAGCAAGCCTAGTCCCTACATTCAGAACCTCTATATAAGTAAAAGACTCGTTGCATTCACGTCGGATTGAATAAATCAAAGAAAAAAGGGGTAACTATTGTATTTTTAGCCAAAAAAACCAAAACTTAAACCTCAACCGGGACATTGAGCGTCCACTTTTCAAGGCACGTAACACGTCCGTTTAATATACACAAACTCAGAATGGTCCCCTGAGAAACTTATATGTTAAACACAGACCATGCATGGAACAAGGAACTCTTCTGGGAAAATTAAATCCACTATAGTCCGAATAAGTAATGGTAAATGACAAATACCATAGTTTTTCTTTTTCATGAAGAGTTCCTTTTTCCATGCACGGTCGGTGTTTAACATATAAGTTTCTCAGGGGACCATTCTGAGTTTGTGTATATTAAACGGACGTGTTACGTGCCTTGAAAAGTGGACGCTCAATGTCCCGGTTGAGGTTTAAGTTTGTTTTTTTTGGCTAAAAATACAATAGTTACCCCTTTTTTCTTTGATTTATTCAATCCGACGTGAATGCAACGAGTCTTTTACTTATATAGAGGTTCTGAATGTAGGGACTAGGCTTGCTTTAAACCCTAGGTCCATGTCCCAAAGCTGGATCCTGTCTGCTTTGCAGATAGCTAGTGAGGGAAGCTATATTTATGGGATCTCTTTGCGAGAGACCCGTTGCCCACGTCGGGCTAGCATCATGAAAAAGAAAAACTATGGTATTTGTCATTTACCATTACTTATTCGGACTATAGTGGATTTAATTTTCCCAGAAGAGTTCCTTGTTCCATGCACGGTCTGTGTTTAACATATATATATATATATATATTATATATATATATATATATGAAAATATTTCACGAAAGTAACACGTGAAAAATATTTATGATGAATAAAACTACGAAGGAAAGGAAACACAGAATGGTGCTCAAGCGCTTTCGTCTAATGACATCCTCAGTGTTCCTGAGGATGTCATTAGACGAAAGCGCTTGAGCACCATTCTTTGTTTCCTTTCCTGCGTGGTTTTATTCATATATATTTATACAGTATATATATATATATATATATATATATATATATATATATATATATATATATATATATATATATATATATATATATATATATATATATATATATATATATGTAACACTCTATGTGTACTAATCACTGTATGCGAGATCTTCTACACATTCTTAAATAAAAACATATATGTACCAAGGCTAGGGTCAAATACAGTTTGTCAACTATAAATACAAATACGAGTTTCAAATTGGCTAGTTGTGACTTCTAGCAATTAATTATGTGTTTCCGTTTTGAGACTGATCAAGTTAAAAATAAACAAAAGTGATCATTACTAAAAACTATTCCGTTAACAGTTAACCAAAAACAAATTCGTTACTGGTTACACTTTACAAACATCAACAGGTCCCCCAACCTGTTCTCCTGGCCCAACCTACTGACTCGCTGAGGTGTTGTATTTGACATGTATTTGAGCAAATACGACACAAATACAACGATCAAATACAAATAAAATACAAATACACATCTTTAGAGATTCTCAAATATAAATGTAAATACAAATACGGAAAATGACTATTTTAAATACAAATACAAACACGTATTTGAATACATTTAATTACATCCTTATCCATTATCTCTTTGTTCACCATTCATTTTCTTACAAAATGCAAATGAATGAAGGAATGCGAATTAAAACGAAGTCGCTTCGTCAAAATAGGTGTTAATTGCTTAAAATAAACTTTAATTCTCACGGGAAGCAAAACTTTGGATAATGTCAGTCACTTTCTTCAAATCTTCAATCATAGTTAATCTAAACTGTCATTATCGTCATGCAAAAGATATATCAATAATGGACATTTTCTCCTTGTAAAGAAAATTATATCGTTTTAAACGGTAAAATTTCATTAAAAGGCTTTAAAACGTCTTTTTTAAATGAAATAATGATAGATTTTGTTATATTTTACGAGATTTATTATAGGGATATTAAGTAGACTCAAATTTTAGGTTTTCACTTTGAGGCCAGTAAATGCATTTGATTTGAAAGGGTATAATAATAATAATGATACTGGGTGATCCATTTAAAACCGCACCCAAATTAAAAAAAAATTTGTAATTTGGGTAAGGTTTTAAATGGATCACCCTGTAGAATGTTTATTTATAAACGGATGTGTGTAGTTGTATATAGGAAGACGGAACTGCAAATTAGGACATTTAGACTTATTTTATTCTCTGTTGAATACATTCATGTACGGAACAATGTGAAGACAATGGAGTAATAACCGAATTCTTACGCTCATTTGTTTGTTATTAATTCATGAAGGCATCCAAAGTTTATTGTAGATTTTGGTCAAAAAGTGATGTCCAAAACTTGGTTCATCATTACATAATAAAATTTCTTTGAAGAACGTTCACAGTTATATATCTGCGTTCAAAAAAAAATAACTAATTTTTTACTATTTTGCACTTAATTTTTACACATACATGAATCAGTTGTTCTAAACGAACCTTTCAACAAAGGAAGTAAAAATAATCCAAAAAGTTTATCAGGCAAGTTTTACGGTTAACAAGATCGGGCTTAGAGTTTGCACCAAAATTTAACATGAGCCAAAAATGTGTTCGTTTTATATAGTTTCGTTTGTACCAAATGAAAGAGACTTCCTTTAAATTCTATACTAAGAAAGGGTAGGTTAGGTTAGGTTAGATTAGGTTAGTTGAACTCAGTTGAAGGTAGATTTATATCGTAAAAAATTGAATTAACGCAATCGAAATGTACATTGTACATTTTGACGCAAATGAAAATATATGAAACGAACAAATTTTGGCGGATAAATTAAATTTTGGCGCAAATGCTACAGCACCAACAAAATAGACGTTGTATGTACTTTGTCGGTTAATGTGACTTTTAATATACTATCTATATTTGTATCAGGTTCGTAAGTAAATTTGATGGAGATGAGAACAATGACATTTGTGTGATATTTTCTTGTTTCGAATTTGCTTTTCGTGGAAATACTAAATATTTCATGGATCAATTGTTCATCGGAATTGATAATGGTTCTGAAGTTACTAAATAACTACTCTTAAAGAGGAAAAGCATTAAAAAAAAAAAAGAGCATCAAACATGATTTTTTGAGTTTGAAATCCAGTTCGATTCTTTTCTTAATGGACATGAATATAAAGACAATCCGATCATGATCATTATTTTGGAATTTTGGATTTAAAGGCCAACAAAACCGACTGAAGTCCAAAATCGCCTTTTACCCATCTGCGTACATATAAACTCCAGATATGCGTTATAGCTTGCGGAAGCGATCCAAGGTCTCTTTTGAGAAATCATAGCTAGTGGTTCTTGTCCAGTGAGATATTTTATGGTATCCGCAACAACCCTCAACTAATTCCTTTTATTTATTTATAAATAAATTAGTTTACCTTTCGTAATGAATGAATACATTTGTAACGATTTAAATGAGTCCAAAAGGTGAGAGAATATTTAAATTTTACGATGCTTACATAATCACAAAAAGTGATGAACACATCATTGGCTGTAATGTTTATTGGAGAAAAATAGTTTAAAAACAAGATCTATACACATGGGTTCCAACCAAATATGGTAGCTTACGAGCCAAATAAATTTCTTCACAATAGGGTACCGCTCAATAGGTTTGAAATACAAATTTGCTATTTGGCGGTGCTGTATCATAAAAGATATTTCGTTATATTGCCAAGTACAACCAGGAATATTAGAGCAGCACCTTATCATAATTTTTAATAATAGGATGACGTACTTATTGTCTATATTGCTACAAAATAAAAATCATGAACAAACAGTCTACTGCATCTAGTTTTCCTTGGGCTAAATTTGAAAGTAGAGTAAAGTTACAGAATAAATTTTTAGTAAATAAATTCAAATTAGCAACTTAAATATTAGGAAATTTTTTATTTAAGAATAATTGAATTACTAATATACTCTAATTATATGTTTTAACCACTCATTTTATGTTACAAAATTCCTTGTATTTTTATTAGATTTTCTGTGACCCATAATCACAACCTACCCTAATCTTCCTGACGTGATTAAGAGTCCAAAATGTCTGGATTCATGTGCACACACACACACACACACACACACACTACACACACAAATATATATATATATATATATGTAAACTGGACGAGTTGAAACACATTCTAGGTTTTTGGGAAAGTGTTTTTTGGGGGTATCTGATTTGCGATTGTTGATAAACAATTCTGTTGTTAATTAGGAATTCATTCTTTGCTTATACCAGAGAAGTAACTGTATCCAGTCTTTCAAAGACATTCAAGTACAGGTAAGAACAGGTGCAAGTACATACAGGTAAAAAGAGAAAATTTAAATAAAAAAAATAGTTTTAACGATATTTTATATTTGTTTACAAGGGGTTCTTTAACCTACTTCGCAGCATCTAAGGTCATATGACAGAGGGGACATACAGCTTTACGAGGGATCCGAACCACGAATCACTACATGAAAACGATCCATATATATATATATATATATATATATACACATTCATATGAAGAACTACTACTTAAACATACATTTATTTAATACGCTAGACGTTTCGGAAACTATAGTTTCTATCTTCTGTAATTAAAAAAGTAAGTTACAATTAAAATTAAAATTACAGTTAAAAAAATTACAGTTAAAAAAAATCAAAGTATTTATAAATAGAAAGTTGCCTTTGTAACCAATCTGAAAGCCTCGATACTAAATTATAAGTGGGAAACAAAGCCCAAAAATGGTCAGGCAAAAAGTTGATTGGTTGTTTAGTTTCTCCATTTTAAATTTGTTAAGTTTATATTAGCCTGATGATAATAATAAGCATGTTTAGGGATGTTTGTATAAGGTATTTCGTAACGGCATAGGTCATGTGACGGAGGGGATCTATACAGTTTTAATTGAGATCTGAACCACGGGTCGCTACATCATCTGGTTGTTACATTATCTGAATGCAGAGGACGGTTATCCATCCAAGTACTGAACAGAACTAGCGTCCGCAATATCATGCATGAATCCGCACGATTTTCCATGATGAAAAAAATCGTCCTCACCAGGGATCGAATCCACCACCTCTTGAATAGAAGGTGATATATATATAAAATTTTGTTTTCAAGATGACCTGTTTCAAGTCTACAATAAAACTCCTTATCAATTCTTTAATATGCTAATGCTAACTAACGTAACAATCACACGCAAAACAGAAAATGAGGTATAACAATTTTTATAATAAGTGAGTCTGTATGTAATATGGTTTCTCAAATTTTTTTGGTAATTATTAGTAGGGAAAATTTTGTTATTAGAAGCTTAAGTAAGTTTCCGGAAGGTAGCCATTAAATTTTGCCGATTCCCCTCTTCTTTCTGATGAAAATAATTTTACAGGTTCGTTCAGAGAATGTTGAAAGTTTCACGAAACTTTGAACATTTTCTCAATAATATTAGTTGTAATATTAGGGTGAGTTTGAGTGCTCTTTTTAACCATGCCTTTTGTTCCTTTAATAAGTTTTGCTCCCTATTATTTATATAATAGCTCCACCATGCTTTTCTATATAACCATGTTTTTAAAACTTTGTATTCCATGCGTCTGGACCTGCTGCGCGGAATTCTCTCGCAAATGGCAATTGATGAGGGATCTATATATACGCTCCAGAGTATATTCTGAACGAGTTTTTTTTTTGTTTTTTTTCGTTTTTCGTACGATTGTTTCAGGGAATTTGTTTGATTTTTCTATCGCAATTTCAGGTTTAATTTTGATAATAATGATAAGAAATCAGTTTCATTAATTATTCTGTTGATTTCATGTGAATCACTTTGGTAAATTTAGTGCGAAATAGTCTTGTTTAGTCGTTTATGGAGAAATATTGAGAGTCTTGTTCCAGATGTGTTAATAATAATCATTTGGTGGTGGTGGTAGTAGGCGGAAATGGGGGGGGGGAGGACCAGGAACTGGTAAAGCGCTTAAACCCATTGCGCTAACTCCAGGATTAGTATTATTAGCACCACCGAGAAGAGTAGGACCCCCGATCTCCGTGTTTTCACTTCGCTTTAGGGAAAAAGTGTTACCCCACTGAGTTACAGGCGCTGGCTTCCAGATGTGATGATCCTTAATTTTTTTATTAGATGACCCAGCGTCTGTAACTCAGTGAGCAACACCGTTTCCGGGGTTCGATTCCATGAGTTAACGCAGTAGGCCGCATTAGATGGCCTGAGCGCTTTAACAGTTTCTGAATGACCTTCCTAAAAGATGGTTATTATTTGACGAGTTGACAAAGGTTTAGTTTAATTTAACTTTCTGCTTTTTAATTTAACTATTTTAAATTTATTACTTCAAATTTAGTTATTTTTCAAGCTTTTTAATTTGTATTTATTCATTTGTTTCAGTTTGCCTCGTTTACTGTAATCCAGTCATGAATGACTTCTTTTCAATTACATTACTAATTGCATATTTCGTTCACAACAGAACATCTCTTCAGTAATTTGTCCTATACGCCTACAACTTATTTTTGTAGGAATTTAAATTGAATTTCCGATATTCATTATTCTAATCCTAAATTCTAGCTAGCCCCTATTATTATTACTATTATTATTATTATTATTATTATATTTAATAATTTTTCTTTTCTTGTATTCTCTGTATAACGACTTGGGTGAGTAGATATACGTGTCTTTTTTTCATACTGTTCAGTCCTAATATAATTCTGCTGAATTCTTCATATGCATCCACGAAAATCGTTTATGTAATCTATGTCATTAATTTTTTGCCTTGTGATAAGAGGGACGTTAATTGAAATCCCCACACATCACAACATTTGGTAATGAGGCTGAGATAGAGTTTTTCTTCAGCTGTTTTGACAATAAAATTAAATTCCTACTAAATGTAGTTGATTTTATTTTAAAATATTTAACATAATTATAATAATAATATTCTAATAATAAGAAGAAGAAGAAAAAGAAGAAGTCAAAGAAGAAGAAGAACATCAACAATAAGAAGCATAGGTAACAGTAGCTCATGATTTTATATTATATATATATATATATAATATATATATATTATATAACAAAATAATTAATCACGTGATAAATAATTGGTCAAAGTTCACTATGCATGGAAAGTCTTTATAACATCGTATCATGTTCTTATATTACCTATAAAGCTAAAACCCAAAAATATTTATTCAGAAATGAACCTAATTTGCATGTTAATACTTTCAGTGTACGAAGTTTACTACTCCGGCGATTGGGTGGTCCGATGCAAAGCTTGACAGACTTACACACCTTTTTCCCACCCATGTCCCGCCCATCGAGACCGAACTGGTACGAGGAGCGCATCTCGACTAATGACTGCGATGCAATCCGATCCTTTGGGCAAGACTCGTAAAACTGCTTCGAACAAGGCACGAATGAACGTTTTGATTCGTTCGTGATTCGTACGAGCGCTCGTCCGAAATTGGAAGTTGTTTTCTGTCCCACTATATCGTAATTGTTAGTCGGTAAGTAGACATGAACTTAATACGAAAGAGGCTTAGCTTTTAGTTATAAGCCGAAGATGCAATTTTAAATTATTACGCAACAAAGTATGAAGTAGGTTTTCGTTATTATTATTATTATTATTATTATTATTATTAAATATTTGTAATTGTTTATTTATCTTCCTGTCTTAGTAACTTATTAAAAGAGAACTCCAAAATTTAATAAATCAGTATCGTAGTGGATCATTTTCAAAATGTAAAGAATTTATTAATTAAAAAGATAAAAAAAAACTAATTTTAACTACATTTATGAACTATACGCTCTAAATTTCGCCATTTTGAGCTGATCAAAGTATAACGTATTATTTTTGTTTAATTGTGCATTTATAAAGTACGTATAAAGTACCTACAAAATATCTTTTGCATTACCATTATTTATGTATATATATATATATATATATATATATATATATATATATATATATATATACACACATATTTATCGATATATATATATATATATATATATATATATATATATATATATATATATATATATATATATATATATACATAATGAACGTACTTTATGTGTCATGAGTAAAATCAGATAAAATATACATGCATTACTTAAAGTAGTCCTAAAGGACCGAACTTAGATTGTACAGGTGTTCAAAAAAGAAACGCAACCCATTGAAGAATACATATAACGTTGTAACGTACTGTAACTCCTTTTTTTCCTGTTTCGGGTTGCGTTTCTTTTTGAACACCCTGTATAACGGCTTTATCGTTAACTTGAAAGTAGACAAACGTAGTGACTACAAAACTAATTATCATTATTGTTAATGTAATAATGAGTATTAAAGAATGACTGTTTTCGGTGTTTGAGGATCCTAATAAACACGACTTTCGTACATTGATACTGTTTTATTATTGAGTTAGAGCTGAAGGATGTTAAACTTTCTTTACTATAGCGGGAGTGTGGACTGTTTCATCCATGCACGATCCTTCTCTAATGGGTTGTGACAGAGCGATGGAGCTAGGAAGATAGATAGATAGATAAATAGATAGATAGAGAGAGAAGAGAGAGAGAGAGAGAGAGAGAGAGAGAGAGAGGCGCTTTCGAAGTCGAGCGAGCGAACCGAGAAGATCTCAATCCATCATCGGTACTTCGTCGTCCCGCAGACGCGCATATTATAAAGAAGCGAAGATCCCGATGGCAGACTCCCGGTTTAAATTAAATTTCAAGAGACTCATCCGTTTATAAGTGGGATGGGGCGTGTCACGCATCCAGCATTCAGGAGGGGAGCGAACAGAAGAGATTCTAATTTTCTAATTTCCATTCGAAAATATGGTCTTGGGGAAAAACAAAAAATGTTGAAAAAACCCGCATGCAAATATATTTATATGACATATATATATATATAATATATATATATATTATATATATATATAAGAGAGAGAGACAGATAGATAGATAGATATTCTTTGTTTGGTTTTGAAATTTAAAAATTTAATATGTAAATGAAGAATGCATGCAAAAAGTTTAAAAAGATTTAGAAATATATATATATATACACACACACACACACATAAAAATTGTATCAAATGAGATTTTCATTCTACCCCACCCACCCCCCCACCCCGCACTTCAAATAAAAAAAGGACGGGGGTAATCAAATTACACCACTGACGAATCGGAAATACAACCGCATATACTTTGCAAAAAATAATTTAATTTTCTTAAATAGTCTCGGTTCCCCGCAAACTACTAAACATTACAGAGGTGTTGACGGTAAGTTATAATAAATTTTGGCAATGTATCTTCATTCGAGTA
>JAJOZX010005691.1:42500-47500 GCA_023014485.1 Bathynomus jamesi | reverse complement strand
CGTAGGCAAAATTCTACTTTCAAAAATTCCATATATAAATTAGCTAGTACAGGTGAAAGGGGATTTCCCATAGCCAATCCAAACGACATAACATAAAACTTATTTTCAAACTGAAATTTACAATCTTTGACACACAGCTTAATTAACTCAATAAGAGTGTTGTGTTGAACAGGGAAAGAATATTCAGAAATCTTATCTTTTAAGAAATCAAGTAGGTCATCAACAGGGACTTTTGTGAATAGCGAGCATACATCGAAGCTTACCAATTTGAAATTAGGGTCATTAGGGAACTTCAGTTTGTCAATAAGATCCATGCTATTTACAATATGTGACTCAGAAACAGAGCCAACTAATGGTGTTAATAAACTAACTAACCATTTCGATAGCTTATAGGTTACGGAGCCCACTGAGCTAACAATAGGCCTCATGGGATTATTAACTTTGTGTGTTTTTACTAAGCCGTACAGATATGGTAGTGACGAATTAATACTAAGAAACTGCTGTGAAAGCCCATTATAGTTATTTTTTAATATTTCTCTTAATTTTCTGTTAAACATTTTATTAACATCCTCCAATGGGTCTCTATTTAGAGGTTTGTACGTGGACAAAAACAGTTATGTTGAAAAGATGAATACGTTATTAAGTGATCGTGACACGTACAAACCTCTAAATAGAGACCCATTGGAGGATGTTAATAAAATGTTTAACAGAAAATTAAGAGAAATATTAAAAAATAACTATAATGGGCTTTCACAGCAGTTTCTTAGTATTAATTCGTCACTACCATATCTGTACGGCTTAGTAAAAACACACAAAGTTAATACCCATGAGGCCTATTGTTAGCTCAGTGGGCTCCGTAACCTATAAGCTATCGAAATGGTTAGTTAGTTTATTAACACCATTAGTTGGCTCTGTTTCTGAGTCACATATTGTAAATAGCATGGATCTTATTGACAAACTGAAGTTCCCTAATGACCCTAATTTCAAATTGGTAAGCTTCGATGTATGCTCGCTATTCACAAAAGTCCCTGTTGATGACCTACTTGATTTCTTAAAAGATAAGATTTCTGAATATTCTTTCCCTGTTCAACACAACACTCTTATTGAGTTAATTAAGCTGTGTGTCAAAGATTGTAAATTTCAGTTTGAAAATAAGTTTTATGTTATGTCGTTTGGATTGGCTATGGGAAATCCCCTTTCACCTGTACTAGCTAATTTATATATGGAATTTTTTGAAAGTAGAATTTTGCCTACGATTGTTAATTTTAACCTGGTTTGGTACAGGTATATAGATGATATTTTATGCCTTTGGCCTAATAATTTGGATGTGGACCTATTTCTTGGTAGGCTCAACAATTTAGCCCCATCTATTAAGTTTACAGTTGAAAAAGAAAATGGGAAGCCTACCTTTTCTTGATCTAAAAATTTGGAGATGCTCTAATCAGTTCAAATATGAAGTCTACCGTAAGCCTACTAATAATAACTCTTACGTGCATTTTTATTCTGACCATCATCCTTCGATTAAATCCTCTATTTTCTCTGCTATGTTTCTTCGAGCATTGAGAGTTGTCAGTCCTGAATTTTTAGATTCCGAGTTATGCAATATCATGAATATTGGTACTAAATTATGTTATCCTATTTCATTTTTAGATAACTGTCTTAAGAAAGCCAAGAATAGGTATTATAATAATGTAATTGTAAAGGAATTTCAGCGTAAAAATATCCTTAGCCTACCTTACCATGTTAATTTTCAATACCTTCCAACTGTACTTAAAGCAATTGGCATTAATGTAATCTTTAAGTATAATAATACTGTTAAATCACGCCTAATAAAGAATAGCCCTGATAATGTTGTTGGTTGTGTGTATTCGATCGGATGTACACAATGTAACTCAGTATATATAGGCCAAACCAGTAAAACGTTAGATATTAGGGTAAAACAGCATAAATATGCTTGTAGAACAGCTAGTACTTCCAATGCTTTATTTAACCATATGTATAGATGTAACCATAGCATCAAGTGGGATAGTTCTAAAGCGCTTGTTAAAAACAGAGATATAATAGAACGAAATATTCTAGAATGTGCATTTATTCATTTTAAAAACAATTTCAATAACAGCTCGGGGACTTATAAAATTGACGATATCATGTTAAAATTTCTTTTGCCTCTCATTAACCCTTGTTAAGTATGTGCTAATTGTTTTGTTTTTCCTGTACGTTGTATATATATGGGCTTCTCGCCTTTTAACTTCATTCCCTGACGAGGTGTAGCTTTGAATACACGAAAGGCCTTGGAATCGTTTTTCTTTTTCCTTGTGGGTTTGCAGCATATATATATATATAATATCGTGCGGTGATGTCTCATTTCATGGAGGTCAGACTTGTTGTCTTACCTCTTGAGTTAGCGTGGTAAAATAGAGGTACTACCGCCTCATCTGGTATTGTTCATAGCCAGACAGTTCTTTATATATATATTTTTTATGTTGAAAGGAGCGGCCAAGGGTAAATGCCTGCAAAAGTGCCCTCCCCCCCCCCCATAGAGGAAGAAGAGAGACAAAATCGAGGTCTAAAGGTTTCGAAATATCGAGACACTCTGCGTTTGAAAGATTGGAGGTCATAGACAGAGGGAAAGATGGATTGAGGAAGATTGTTTCATAGTTAACCGGTTGAGTAGATGAAAGATTGAAAATATCGATTAACCCTTGCTTTAGAGAGTTCGACAGAAAAAGAATGAGAATGTGTCGAAAGTCCTTTACTGCGTGCTCTTCTTAAAGGAGGCGGAATGCAGTTAGAGAGTTCAGAAGAGCAGTGTCCGTTATAATAGTGTTAGTAAAGGGATAGTGAGGCAACATTACGGCGAAGAGAGAGAGAGATTGAAGACAGTCAGTAAGAGGCGGGGAATTGATAAGACGAAAAGCCTTTGATTCCACCCAGTAAAGTAGAGCTTTGTGGGTTGAGCCATCCCACATACGAGAAGCGTACCCCATACATGAGCGAACAAGACCCCTGTAGAGACCGCAACTGAGTGTGGGTGAAGAAACAGTGCAGCCGGTACAGCACCTCTAACCTTTTAGAAGCTGTTTTCGAAAGAGAATATACGTGATCTTTCCAGGAAAGATCACGAGAAAAGGAAACGCCAAGAAGGTTAAGAGAAGAAGAAGGATTTATGGTCCCCTTCTCAGGGGACTCCCAGGCTCTTGATGTCGTTGCCTTTTTTATTTTCAATTTTAAAGAGATTATGGAGTGTGTAAGATACATATATGTATAGTAAAAAATAGGGAGAGAAGTTTGTGTTTGAGAGCATGCTGGACTGCTCACAGGGCATGAGACATGGGAAAAAAATCAACTAAGGAGGGCAGTGACAGGAGAAACGGGATTTCCAGCACTCCTTGTCTTCTGCCTAACGTTCTCCCTGGAGTACTTTCCTGGTCGATTGGTGTCTACAATCTCCTCCTCCATGTGTGTGTGTATATATATATATATATATATATATATATATATATATATATATATATATATATATATTATATATATATATATATATACAGTGTGTGTGTGTGTGTGTATATATAGTATATACACAGAGTGTGTATATATAGTATATACACAGAGTGTGTATATATATAATATATATATATATATTATATATATATATATATATATATATATATTCCTATCCCTTCGTTAAAAGGTTCTCAGTATCTGCCCAGTTACTCTCTTTGTCTGTTTACTGCTATCTACATAAGATAGCAGTAAACAGAGCAAAGAGAGTAACTGGGCAGATACTGAGAACCTTGAAACGAAGGGATAGGAATATAATGATTCCTCTACTGAAAACACTGATCATACCCAAATTGGAATACTGCTCGGTCCTAACATCCCCATATAAAAAAGAAGACATTAGACAACTAGAAGGGATTCAAAGAAGCTTCACAGCCAAGATCAAGGGGTGCAAAGAACTAAATTACTGGGAAAGGTTACGCGAATTAAACCTATATTCACTGGAAAGGAGGAGAGATACACTATTATTTACACTTGGAAAATA
This sequence comes from Bathynomus jamesi, assembly GCA_023014485.1. Lineage (NCBI taxonomy): Eukaryota > Metazoa > Arthropoda > Malacostraca > Isopoda > Cirolanidae > Bathynomus > Bathynomus jamesi. The sequence goes on along the minus strand of JAJOZX010005691.1, from coordinate 43,455 downwards.
ATGGAGAAACTAGTCCCTAATCTTACTCTGAACCCTGTAACTCCCCAAACAACGGTGGAAAGTAGAAAAGGAAGACTGTGTCGTGTTCCCAAATTAAAGGCTAGACAGGGAACATCCTTAACCCTGAAAGAAAATAGTTTTGTTGTGAGAGGACCAAAACTGTTTAATCAGCTGCCCAAAGACCTAAGGAACACGAGTGGTGTTGTAGTGGACATCTTTAAAAGAAGATTAGACACCTGGCTGACAACAATCCCCGATGAGCCGGGCATACCTGGCAATGTGAGGTGGAGAGTACAAAAAACCAACTCACAACTTCACCAGGCCAACTCGAGAGGAGGGGCGACAAGCTTGACCTTCGTGAAATGAGGAATCATCGCGCGGAAGATTTAAAAAATTGAAAGGTATATATATATAATATATATATATATATATATATATATATATATATGTGTGTGTGTGTGTGTGTGTGTACATAGTACATACTGTAAATTTATCAACGGCTTCCAAAAGATATGAAGTATATAGTTTCAGAATAAAAAATTGCCCCGAAACAAAATTTTAGAAAATCATAAAAAATTACTAATTAGGAATATTCTTTTTCTCTTTTGTATAACGTAATACGCGCGTTTTCACGACAACTGTTTTCATCAGAAATTACTCTACTTGCCTGGATTGAGAGGGTAGAAATATTTACAGTGGTATTACATTTGTACATTTGTAAATAGTTATTTGGTAAATAATGGAATAAGGTTTTAGGATTCTATTACGAAGGTAGATATTGTAATGAGTGAAATCACCACATACCTTTGTACATATATGTACGTGTGGTTTCAAAATTTTACAGTTGGTCAAAAGAGTCTTGTAGTGAAACTAATTTCGGTTGTTTTTTTAGCGACTTTGGGTTTACAGTTAAAAACAAAATGAAAAAAAAATCACGTTGATTTTTCAAATTTGG
>JAJOZX010005691.1:17500-37500 GCA_023014485.1 Bathynomus jamesi | reverse complement strand
GAAACAAATTCAAAGTTCGGTCGAAACGAGCAAAACAAAGAGTTAGGCCACGAGAGGAAGGGGCCAACATCAATCACCTCCAATCGTTGGTCGCGAGGGGCAAATATGTATGGAGGCAGCGATTTGGCGATAAGAAGTATTTCGTATCATATCTCAGCAAGCTTCCCACGTTAAAATCGAACCCTTCTCACCATTAATCATTGTATTTCCTTCCTCGTCACTTCTTGGTTCTTATTCCCCCCTTGTCTTTTGGACAATCGAAGTTGTATAACGTAATACGCGCGTTTTCACGGCAACTGTTTTCATCAGAAATTACTCTACTTGTCTGGATTGAGAGGGTAGAAATATTTACAGTGGTATTACATTTGTACATTTGTAAATAGTTATTTGGTAAATAATAGAATAAGATTTTAGGATTCTATTACGAAGGTAGATATTGTAATGAGTGAAACCACCACAAACCTTTGTACATATATGTACGTATCTCTCTCTCTCTCTCTCTCACTCTCTCTCTCTTTCTCTTTACATATGTATGAAATGCTTTGCAATGTTTATTAAAAAACTGCGAACACAACCTTGTTACTGTAAAATTACAATTAATTAATTACTTTAAACCAAACAATGAAATGAATGGTTTTGCCAACCACTTACATGGTTAATCCAACCAACCATGAGAAGATTGCACGAATCATTTAAGTTTATTAACAGAAAAATAAGCATAATTAATGCATAGAATTATCGCATGTTTGATTTAAGCATTTGTATTGGTTGACAAACAGCTGAAAATCATGAATTTGGTTCATGTAGCTAGAAATTTTTCCCTGTAAAAATTAATTATCATTATTAAAAAAATAAGAGAAGAGAACGTACTTTCCAGACTTAAAGTTAAATAGAAATACAGGGTGTTCAAAAAGAAACGCAACTCATTGGAGAATGCATATATCACTGTAACGTAACCCTTTCCTTTCTGTTTCGGGTTGTTTCTTTTGAACACCCTATATATGGTATGTTAAGAGTTGCCCAACGCTCGTACAGTTACCCAACGCTCAGTTGGTAACACCTCTTCCCTCCTAGCGAAGTGAAGACGTTAAAATCGGGGGGGACGACTCCCGATGGTGCTGCTTAATAATAATTCGGGCGTTAGTGAAATCTGTCGCATTAGTCTGACCTGAGCGCTATGCCATTTTTTGCCTCTCCCCAACCATTATTATATGAAGGGTTAAATTTCTACAGAATTAAAACGAAGCTAATTTTCATCATAATTAATAAACTTACTATAAATACAAATTAAAGTTTGTGTTTACAAAACACTTATATATATATATCTTTGTTATTTTTTTTAAGGTTAATTTTTTAAAACATCATGAAATATTTAACATTTTAATTAATTAAATTTCTTTATTTATGAAAGTGTTAAGTTAACTGAAATTAGGCTTTTTTTTAACAATTTGGTACGTCGATCCTTTTATGATAAAATATCCAGAACTACAAATGTTAACAAATGTTAAATGAAATAGATCTATCTTATAAAATTATTGAAGGTGGTAAAAAAAGCCATTACAGAATAAAAGAAAATCAATTTATTTGGCAAAAAAAATTCATTTTTGGGTAGAAATTTTTTTTTACTGAACGTACTTTAATATGTTTTCATCCATTAGAAAGGTGTTTGTAATTATGGATAACACTGTTTAAAATGTTTTAGAATACTGTTAATATTTTATAACGTGTTTTTAACTAAAAATAACATAAAATGTTAATATCCTTTTAAAAGATACCATACACTGTAGCCCTAATACGGATTTGGTTGAAACTATACAAATTATGCATTCAAATAGCATATTTTTTAAGGGATGTGCTGCGTGTATATATATATATATCGCTGACTACGAATACACCGTCCAGGGTTCGATTCCCGAAGCTGGCAGGCGGCGCTCAGTTCACCCAGATGTTCATCCTTCTATACAAAAAATTATGGTTGGTAGATAAATGGGTACCGTGCGTAGCCTAGTGGCTAAGACGCTGGACTGTTGATCGGGAAGTTATGAGATCGAATTTGGGCAAGGACTTTGCAATTTCTGATCACCCGTGGTGGGTCGTGGTTAGGACTCCACGTTACGCTGTAGGTCTAAGGTGGAAGAACAAGCTTGAACTTCGTCAGAAGGAACAATTCGAAGGGAAGCAAAGCCAAGGTTACTAAGGTTATGTATGCGCGCGCGCGTGTGTGTGTGTGTGTGAGAGAGAGAGAGAGAGAGAGAGAGAGAGAGAGAGAAATATGCATGGTCTCCTATCTTATATTTTAGAGTTAAAATTTTAAAATTTAAAGGATTTTATAAAAAATGACGAAGGTCTTTTGAAAACTGTAAAAGTAAAAGATAAAAAAATTTTCTTCTGTTAAAAATGGTGTAGCGCGTAAAAATAATTTTTACTGGACTAAAAGACTAAAATTTAACTAGTTATTTCGATTTAGTTTATAGCTTAATATTATCTTAAGACGAATATTTTCGTTGCTTATACAGAGTGTTCAGAAAGAAAGGCAACCGAAAATAGAAAAGAAAAGGGTTAAGTTACAATGATATGGGCATTCTCCAATAGGTTGCGTTTCTTTTTGAACACTCTGTGTTATGTCAATGAATTAAAGAATGTTGTAAAAAAAGTATTTGTACCGTAAAAAAACAACGCTTCATATTAATTCCCGAAAGGAAGGTGAAGATTGACAATCCTATAAAAATATAATAATATTAATTTGTATTGGAGGCGGTTGTTTTAAATTAGCTTTTTGCATTTAACTGTATGCAAATAAACGTATTCAGTATACAGTGCATATCATCGCACATCAGGCATTTAAATTAGTTACAAAATTCTCTCCGTAGCTTTGGCTTTCCTTCGCTGATAGGAAGGGTCTTTCAAAGGCTTACAAAAAAAGAGAGAACAACTTTCCTAAAATTCAGACAATTAAAGTTTTTTTTATTAAGAACAAGAAAAAGTGCATTCTACATAACTAAAATACTTTCTATATACAATATATTTTTTAGTTGTTTTATAAAAAAAAAAAAACTTAATTTTCCAGATTTTTCAGAATTTTTTTTTTAGCATTTAAAAGAAAGATAAAAAAATAACCTCTATCAGCATAATAAATCGTATGTTTATATAATAGCGTTATTTTTGCTATCATAATTACGATATATTCAGTAAATTTTTAATTATTTAATTTAATTACGTTTATTTATATAATTTCAAATTATAATTGATGGATAGAAAATCGGTTACAAATTTTTTTTTTTTAACTAGCATTGATGACCAACACTCAAAAAGGGATCTAAACATTTTGCTAAACATGTAATGATTTCAAATGGTTAATTTCTAGGTTTTTCACTAATTATTTTGCTCGACATTGGAACAGACGTTTTGCTAAGCATCTTCATAGTTTTACATGAATATTTTAAATATTTACATTTGTTCCAGAAAATTGATTTTGTAATTTTTCGATTTACAATTTTTTTTTTCTGTTCTCTGTTCTCAGTTGTTATTAAGAGATTGATATTAGTGAAAGGACATAAAATGGTTCTCGTAAATTTTGTGAATTAACCAATATTGTCTTATATTTTTTAGCAATTTTAAGTGGTGAATTTCTTTTTTTAATTGAATTGAATAACTTTTATTGATAAAATAAATACAATTTTACAATGTTTTGTTGTTAAAATAATTTTAACATAAATAATTGTTAAATTGGACTAGTTATTTGATTTAATATGGACCTCAAGCTTCAGGCTTTACTGGGCTCTTAATTAAATATGAAAGGTAATTATTATTATTATTAATATATATAAATAATGAATAAGAATTATTAATTAGAGTATATATTAATCTTAATTATTATTAGTCTAAATATAAAACAAATACAAAGTCATTATTGAAGGTATGATACAAATACAGGGTGTCCCAGAATTAACTATCTATTTCAATGAAATCGGACAATTTTTTTAAAAACACACTTTTATTTATGTTTATCATGTTTAATATGTGTTAAAAATTTATAAATTTCTAAATTTTTTTCAGAATTTTATTTTCATAATTTTTTCATAGTTTTTCATAGTTTTATTTTCATTCTCTTTCAGAACCCTATTAATAATGAATACACAAGAACGCATCTTTGTTGTAACATCCCGTATCAAAGGAATGCAATGTAATGAAATCAGAGAAAAATTTACAAGAAGATTCCACAGAACCGGTCCTACAGACAAAGCGATTCGTGAACTTGTGAACAAATTTAAAAGAACTGGATCCGTACACGACGAGGTGGGAAGAGGACGCCCAAGGACAGCACGTAACAGTACCGAACAGGTACGACAATTGTTTGAGGATGAACCAACAACTTCGGTTAGGGAGGCCGGTCGAAGACTCAACATATCCAAGACAACAGTTCATAGAATCTTGCGTTCGACACTGATGAAAAAGGCTTTGATACGGGATGTTACAACAAAGATGCGTTCTTGTGTATTCATTATTAATAGGGTTCTGCAAGAGAATGAAAATAAAACTATGAAAAACTATGAAAAAATTATGAAAATAAAATTATGAAAAAAATTTAAAAATTTATACATTTTTAACACATATTAAACATGATAAACATAAATAAAAGTGTGTTTTTAAAAAATTTGTCCGATTTCATTGAAATAGATAGTTAATTCTGGGACACCCTGTACTATACAAAGAAATCAATATTAGACACGAGAGATGAACAATAACAAGTAATGTACATTTAATCCTAGATTTTTATTAGTATTCCATTATTAATCGCGATTTCAACTTGGTTTTAAACGAATTTAGATTAAAAATATTTTTTACATCGGCATTTAAATCATTCCATAGTTTCAACCCGATGAAAATGGGTAATTTTTGAGATGAAAACAATCTAAATTGAGAAATACATGCTTTGATCTATTTCTGGCCTGATATGAGTAGATTTCTTGATGATGAGTTACAAAATAGTTATTTACCCATTGTTAAGTTAATAATTAAATATTAACATTAAAATTTATTGTTTTTCCAAATAAAAATACAAAAGTTTAGTAGAAAGGAGAGTGCATATATATATATATATATATATATATATATATATATATATATATATTATTATATATATACTTTTGTAGCAATCGGACGGAGAATTTTAACTTAACCTGTCAATTAAACCTCAAGTGAAAGTCATATGTAAATAAATCTTATTATTTTTCAAAGTAAATCTTATTATTTTTCAAAGTAAATAACTGTTTCTTCAATGTTTTGTATCTGATAATGAAAAGATTACTTTAAATATGTACAAATGTGAATAGTACGCTGAAAACTAAGATTTTAAAAAGCCACAAAAATATAACAATGAATAAATATTTGAAATGTATTCCTTTTGGTGAAGAAAATTTTTAAAAAATGTCCTACTAATTACAATTTTTTGAAGGGTGAGGATATTTTTGAAATTATTCTTTGGTCAAATTTTATTTCCTGCAAATGTTAAAGATTCATTTTTTTATTATTATTATTAATAATGCCTGACTAAGACCAAAATTTCTTACAACCCCTAACTCAAATATTCGGTTGTGATACCATCGAGAGAGAGAAGGTTAAAACTCAAACTATATCGTATTCTCGGAGCTATTGAAGAATAGGGACCCCAGCCTTCTTTAGTTAACTTTATAAGGCTAACTAACGAAAATATCATGACCTAACCTAACCAATCGTCAAGGGCGTACAGTTAACCTAACGATTGGTTAGGTTAGGTCGTGATATTTTCGTTAGTTAGCCTTATAAGCCTAACTAAGGAAGGCTGGGGTCTCTATTCTTCAATAGCTCCGTATTCTCTTTATGACGTCATGACGCTTCTTTAGTTAATTTACTTGAAACCTCTTTCATGTTTGTATCATTGAAAGGTCCTTTCTGGTTAAAAAGGGGCTTGAAGAACTTTGCTGAAAATTAACCTTTTTCCGCGAAAATAGTTAAAAAAAAGGGGTTTAAATATACTATCTCGGTTTTTTTAGAGGGTATTTATGACCCGGCATACAGAGGCCATATATAAATATAATTAAGAATGTTTTAGACAAATAAATGTTACACTTAAATGGTAACTTTAAAAATAGACTTAATTTAATATTTGAATATTTACTTATTTTTTCTATCTAAAACCAAATTCTTAACATAATAAAAGATAGACATACCTAATCTAATTGGAATTAACTTAACTTGTTAGGTTAAATTACATTAGAATAACTTAGGTTAAATTAGGTCTTTTTACGATTTGAACAAATTGTTCATACAATTTTTTTTCGTCCCAGACCACTTTTTCCCAGCGCTCCAGTTTTCAATTCTGAGTTTATTCACTGCAAAGGGGTATAATAAATACATTATGTATTTAGAATACATAATTTCAGATACATCATAAAATGTATTCAAAAATGTCTGAGCAATAAAACTAATTATTAAATGTACCGCTTGGAGTGTCTCTTTGTTAAGAGTTTTTAACTAAAAATAATTAACTATAAAAAATTCGCTCTTAATCCTAATAAATTTCATTTAAGTTTTATACAAAACGTAGATGTAGATGTTTATTAATATATTAATTAATATCAAAATAGTAGATTCAATTATTTCTGAAATTATAGTACAGGGTGTCCGAGAAAAGTCTGAAATAAAGTAAATATTCATATCTCTAAAATAGACTTAAGCATAAACGCTTTCCGACAACTAACGGCCAGACTCACAATCTTAAATTATTATTATTATTAATTATATCATTATTATTATTATTAATTATATCATTATTATTATTATTATTAATTACATCATTATTATTATTATTAATTTATATTATTATTATTATTATTATTATTATTATTATTATTATTATTATTTTATTATTATTTATTATTATTATTATTATTATTATTATTATTATTATTATTTAAGTTTTAATTAATTATTTATTAAATAATTATTGCCAATGTTTTTAAAACGTTGTCTAGCTTATCTTTAACCATATCTATGGAAGTACTATTTACTCAATTATTAACATTTATTATTTTAATAATTATTTTTATTATTTTAAATTAACAGAACGATAAAGAACATATAGTTAAGGTAGCTTCTGTTATGATAGACAACAAACGTGTAGTAACTGATACCTGACGTAGTAAACAATATTTTCATAGATATACTTGAAGATTATCTAGAGTCTAGACAAGGTTTTAAACACTTCGTATAATAATTAATTAATAATTAATTAAATTTAAACATATAATTAATAATAACTAATTATATAAATATATAATTAATGTAAACTTGATGAACATTGGCATAAAATTCAACATCCGCATCCGCATCTGCACCTGCAGGATGCGGATATGCACTATTTACTAAATTGCTATTTTTGAACCACAATTTTCCCCTCATTCAGTTCAAATAGTGAAACTTGCGCAGCCTTTATTTGATCTTTAATGTAACTGATAATGTCTGTTGTGTATTTGTATAATTAATTGTTCATGCTACAATACATAACAATGTCATAAGCACACTACTTTCCAAAGGGTGGTGGTTGAGGAAAGTGGTTGGTGGGATGCAAGACAAGTTGGGTCCCCGTTCCGCATCCTGTTAACACACAGTTGTGTGGCGAAAACTCGTCCAAAAAGAGAAGAATGTATGTAAAAAAATTATAATTACAAAATAATATTATCTAATATCTGATATCTAATATTATTGAATATCTAATATTTATAACTAACCAAAAATCGAAAGTTAATTAATGAATTAAGTATGAATTTAAACTATCATATTATCAAGCCGACAAATTTATGCATGAACATCCGCATCCGCACGGATGTCAAAGTTTGGCATCCGCATCCGCGGATGTATGAAATCTGACATCCGATACATTATTAATACATATACAGGGTCTCCATAAAGTCCTGTTACAGTTTTGAATGTAAATAAAAAAGGAAATTTTGAGTAAACCAAAAAATTAAGCGTGAATATTTATAGATGTAACAAAATTCTTTAGCGGTTTTAAGGGACCTTTCTGTAGTACTGACAGACGACAACTTAGCAATGTTTGGTAAATTGAACTCGAACAATGATATTAAAACTTACTCGATTTAAATCCGTGCGAAAATCTGGGTGCGTTGTCGAACAACGAGCTGAAGTAGCAATCTACAATATTCGAAGAGGCTAAGACCGTGCGAAAATCTGGGTGCGCTGTCGAACAACGAGCTGAAGTAGCAATCTACAATATTCGAAGAGGCTAAGACCGAAATTCTTTGCTCAAAGATGTTTTGCAAAGCGTCAGGATTGACACAGAATTCTTTGGTCGACTCCAGTGTTCCTTTCAAAATCGCGTTAAGTCGGTGCGAGAAGCAAAATGAAAGAATATTTTTTAATTGAATTGAGTTGAATAAACTTTAGTAATAAAATTTCAACACAATTTTACAATTTTTGTTTTTTGTTTTGATATAAATAATTGTAAAATTGGACTATTTATTTTGTTTAATTTGACCCTTAAGCTTTAGGCTTCATTGGGCTCTTAATTAAAAATAAAACAAATAGTTACTATTATTATTATTATTATTATTATTATTATTATTATTATTATCATTATTAATAATAATTAATAATATATAAATCATGAATAAGAATTATTAATTAGAGTATATATTAATCTTAAGTTATTATTAATATTATTATTATTATTATTATTATTATTATAGATATAAAACAAATACAAAGTCATTATTGAAGGTATGACACCAATACTATACAAAAAAAATCAATATTAGACATGAGAGATGGACAGTAACAAGTAACGTACATTTAATCCTAGATTAGACACTAGAAATGAATAAGTAATAGAGTAATGTACATTTAATCCTAGATTTTTATTAGTATTCCATTATTAATCGAGATTTCAAATTATTTTTAAACGAATTTAGATTAAAAATATTTTTTATATCAGCATTTAAATCATTCCATGGTTTCAACCCGATGAAAATGCGTAATTTTTGAGATGAAGACAATTTAAATTGAGGAATAACATGCTTTGATTTAGTTCTGGTCTGATATGAGCGAATTTCTTGATAAGTTACAAAATATTTATTTACCCATTGCAAATGCAAAAAACTTCACTTTTTTCTATGTGAAAGTAATAAATATGATAATAAAAACCCACTCTAATAGACAGAGTTTATTTTAACAACAGTTTCGATGCCCACTGGCATCCTCTTCGGGTGGATACAGAAGAGGATGCCAGTGGGCACCGAAACTGTTGTGGAAATAAACTCTGTCTATTAGAGTGGGTTTTTATTATCATACCCATTGCAAATTAAAGATTTTGTTCTTAAATTTGTAAATAAAAATAAAATGTGCCAATTTGATTACATCTTTGAGCTTTAGTAGTTTTAGCTCTTTAAATAATACCCTAGAATGAGCATGGAAATCAGCATCAGATAATAACCTTAATTGTTCGTCCTTGGATGACAAACTGATCAAGATAATTTTTTCTTAATCCCCCAAATCTGGTAGAGAATTTTGTTACACCCCTCAGAGCAGACTTCTAAATATATTTTATAGTATGACAGTACTGTAGGCTTTTAAATTCATTTTTGTCTCTATAATGACAGCCATGAAGGAAATACGTTAATGTTAAAACGCTACACTGAAAAAAATGGTCACTTGAGGAAGCCACAACAATAGTTTTGACAGCAACAGGCATTGTTATATATCAGACACCTATAAAAATAGTTGAAGCGACAGTACTAATTTTGTTAACATAATGTTATTTGCTCAACATTACTCAATATACCAATTACGAAAGCTTCAGAGTAATGTTGGTGTGACAATAAAGTTTTGTTACGTCAATTGTCGTTTTAATCACTCCAACAATCACAGACACTGAAAATGTTAACCTGTCCAATGGGTACAGCGAAGCTCGATTTAACGGTGCCTCAATGGACATTTTTAATATGTTTTTATATGTTCGCTTAGGATGATAAAAATAATTTTATGTATGGAACTCGGCTATTAATACATAGTGTTATAAATTTATAGTATTCCATAGTTACACAAGGATACTCATTAATGGAGGAGTTACCTTTTACAACTACAGGGTGATTCACTCGCTGGTAGCCCAGATTATTGTATTAACGATACTCTAGGGCTACCAGGGAGTGGATCACCCTGTAGTATTGGACGTTTGTTTTAATAGTATAATAAACCATTCATATATATCGCTTATCGAAGTTCTTCACCAATTTGAAAACGTTTAAAAGAAAACTGAGAATTTTTGTAAAAAAGATGTATAGGAATTGCAGAATTACATTATATTAGTACATTAAATATTCATTTGGTCACATTTATAGTGGAAGAGTAACTAATTTATTTTTACATTTGCATATCAAAAATATTTTATCTACAAATAATTATTGTTTATATAATTAAAGAGCTGAAGTTTAGTGTTAACAGAATCTACTTTTAATATTTTTGGTTATAAATTACTATTATAATATACTATTATTATAATGATATACTGTTATTATAATGATATACTATTATGATATACATAATTTGTATTTTCAAATTAGATGTGGAGAAAAAACATGTTACTTTTCTAATTCCATTTTGACGCAATAAAATATGTTAGATTTCGGACATGTTTTGCTTTTAGAATGTATCTATTTTTACGCAGAATTGTGGGAAATTTAGATAGATATTTTTGACAAGTTTTGGATACATTAAGAAGTGTCAAAAGTTAGGCAGTTTCTGTTCTAAAATTTGTCTAATCCTACTTATGCACTTCCGCTTAGTGAAGTCCGCTTACGTCCGTCCACAAATTATAGTTAACTTCAAAACATATTTTTTATGAGTACACTCATTTTAACAATTCATTTATTACGGGAATAACGACAGTAATGATTTGGGTAAATTAACATAAGCAACAATAACCTCAAAACATTTGTGTTTGGTCAACAACAGAATTTTTTCAGTGCACCACACAAAAATGGCGTTTGTAGAAGAGGAGTATGTATGGATCTGTAATAACAGTTCAGAAAAAAAATTAGATAAAGAATATGGAAAAGATCCAGCACCGAAAATGTCACAAATAAGCGAGTGACGAAGTTTAAGGAAACTGTCTCAGTTCAAGATTTACCGCGACCATGAAGGGTATGCTTATAGCCCTAAAAGACATCGTACGTGTCCGAGAATATTTCGAGCGATGTTCCAAAATATACACACATCGTGCCCTCACTGAGCTGAGGATGTCAAGGTCGACTGTCCATAATATTGTACAAGATATCCTTCATCCCGTATCCTTACAAAATTATCTTAGTTCAAGTACTTTTGGGGGACGATTATGGCGGACGTATGCACTCGTATCTGTTCTGAACTGATGGTTATGATGGTTTTGATGGTTATGATGGTTCTGATGGTCCTGATGGTTATGTTTCTCAGAGGAAACTACTTTCCACGTTATTTTCAAAGTTAACTACGGAATTTTGGAACGAGATAATTTCCATGAAGTAAGAGAACACGATCAAAACCCCCTTAAGGTTAATCTTACAAGGGGAAGAATTTATGGCGCATCCTTTTTCGATGACCCATCTGTCACCACTACCTCATACGAAGGCGTTTCAAATTTTTATCGTTTCAAGTATAGATAGAAACATTTGGATAATTTCATCTTCCAGAAGGACGAGAACCCACTTCATTATGTTGTAAGTGTTCGGACCTTCCTCGACGAGACCTTTCCGGAAAGGTGGAGTGGACGCTGTGGCACTATTACATAATTGCATGGGCTTCAGGCTCACCCGATCTTACACCATGCATTTCTATCTTTGGAGAAGGATTAAAATCACCATCTATGCAACTAAACCGCAATATCTGGAAGACCTTAAACAAAGAATTAAGCAGAAAATAAACGCCATAACCTTTGAGGAAACTGAAGATGCTTTCTCCAATTTCGAAAGATTGCAATGTCTGGATAATGATCGAAGATATAGAAAGTTTTATATAGTTGTATTCTTTTGTTTCTCCTTTTAATAAAACATATTTTTAATAATAATTATTTTTTATTTACATTCAAAACAATAAAGAACTTTAGGGACATTATATAAATATATATATATATATATTATATATATATATATATTATATATATATATATATATTGTAAAATGCTATATAAAATTAATGAATTACTGTAGTTAGCGCGTTGGTATATTTAGATTTTTAGTGTGATGTATTATTATTATTAAACTATGCATTCACTATCTTCAAATTTTTAAGTATTAACCTAATTTTCAATTGACGACTGATTTATTTGGTTTATTAAAACAATTTTACTCTTCTTTAAAATGTGGTCCGATTCTTATTTCGATTTTAAATTTAGATGAGCTTAAAATGCGACTTCCAAAATAGCAATTTTAGATAAACTAAATCGCATTTCAAGTAATAATAATAATAATATAAATAATATAATAATATAATAATTTATGATTATTATTAATTATTATTATTATTATTATTATTATTTTATTATTACTTTGAGTGAAACTGCATAGAAATTATATCGACACAAATAAAGTAAGTAAATTTAAGTAATATATATTAGTATATTTCTTTATATTCTTATATATATGTATATATATATATATATATATATATTATATATATATATATATATATTATATATGTGTGTGTGTGTGTGTGTGTGTGTGTGTGTGTGTGTGGATTGAGAGAACAGAGTTTACTTTTCTTAAGTACCATTGCCATGTACAGTTCGTCCATGTACTCTTCTGTATTTTTATGTATGCATACGAAGTAGTTCTCTTCCCTTTTGTGTGTATATCGTTTCTCTGCCCGCTGACCGCTGAGGAGGTGCCAAATTCATCGCCCTCCGGAGACGCGAAGAAATATGAGGAAGGCATCTAAAGGGGACTTTGATTACCCTGGACAGGTCGAGGCGAACCCAACGATTAGCAAGGCCGTCCTCAACAGAAGCGAATCGTCTCTAAAGGCCTCGAAATAGACAGTGAAATTCATCGGGTTGCTCGCCTCTGTTTGGTCATTTTGAGAATATTTATGCAATTAAAATGGACCGTCTCTCTTCAGGAAAAGGGAACGATCGGCCATCGAAAAAATGTCCGAAATAAAATATATATTTACGTTTATATATATATATATATATATATATATATATATATATATATATATGTGTATATGTTGTATATGTGTGTTGTGTGTGTGTGTGTGTGTGTATATTTTAGTATTTATATGATGCGACGCGGTGGTGTGGTGGTTGTGCATCGGCGTGTATATATATATATATATATATATTATATATATATATATTATATATATAATATTTCACAATTAAACATGTGAAATAAATAAATGAGGCACACCCATAAGGTTTCATTTTCTTGGTGGGTGTGCATCATATATATATATATATACACACACATTGACATGGAAACTCAATTGAAAATCGTTTAGCGATATATTATTTTATATAAGACAATTAACTCTTAATGCAAATGCGGTTTATCACCAGTTTTGATAAATAAAATTCCTTTCACTACTTCTCTGCATCCTTCACGACGTACCCAAATCCCTTCCTCCCCCCGGCCCCCCCCCCCGAAGGAAAAAAAAAAAGAGGCTAAAAGCAATCATTAATTACAGGCGATTTTTGAAGTTGAAACTGCGTGTTCAGATACCTTTAATCATCATTGGTCAACATTTAATCGCGATTTCCAAATTCATCATTAGATCCATAAGCCACAGGATGCATCTTATCACTAGACCATCGTCAAATGAAAACTCAGTATGCGATGAATGTAATTTGATCCATAAATGGTTTTAACTTTCTGAGAACCCATGAAAAATATTGTAAATTTTAAGGTTTTGGCTCTTTACGCGTTTTCGGATGTTGTGCATGTCTTTGGTTGATAATAAAAAGGATTTTAGAAATTAATCTGATTATTTTTACGACAATTGTTGAGGAAATTTACTTTATTGAGAAAGTTGCTGTAAATATTACAGTTTCCTTCGTTTTAGATTCTCGTTACTGTCACTCGTTTCGTAACTTGAAATACGAATAAAACAAAAGAGAAACGTTTATTGAAAAAGGCTTTGATAGTGTTAATCATTTGTTTAACTATAAAATACCCGTTTAATTTTAACCCGGTTAAAGAGGTACTTTTTATTCATCTGTTCCATTATATAAACCAAGTCTCGCGTTGCTGGTTTTGAGGAAACTAAGATCAAATAATTGAAAATAGTAGTAGGTATTTTAAATATTATATTATATTAAATTATATTATATTATACGTATTATATTATATTATATTAAATTATATTATATTATACGTATTATATTATATTATATTAAATTATATTATATTATACGTATTATATTATATTATATTAAGTTATATTCTATTATACCATATTATATTATATTAAATTATATTATATTAAGTTATATTATATAATACGTATTATATAATATAAGTTATATTATATTATACGTATTATATTACACTGCAATATATCATAATTATCAATGCAAATTATGAATTTACAAATACAGTTTTGGTTTTAAAGGTAATAAAGGTTTCGGATTATACGGGTGCGACAAAAATAACGCCCTTTTTAGTTTATTCCCTTTTATTGAAGGAAATAAATCAATTACAGCATTTTAAGAGAAATAATAAGGTTTTTAAGAAAAATACAGCATTTTAAGAAAAATAATAAGTACTTTCTCAGTAAAAACTAAAAAATAACGAATTTAATTAATTTTGTGGTTGGTTATACTGTATAAAACTATAAAGATACAATTATTAAAAGGGCGTTACTTTTGCCGCACCCGTACTATAATGAAAATAACGAATTGGGTTTAAGTCGTTTACGATAACAAAGAAATATATGAATAAAGATGAATTATATTATTCCGCACGTGTATAATAAACAGAATTTTTTCATACGAATTGTTAATAGACTCGAAATATAATATATACTTGTATGTATCTTCCATTTTGCACTTTGAGGTAAGTTGGATCATTCGTTCAATATTTATTTTCATAATGTGAACATTTAAATGATGGTTTATTTCTTTCAAACAATTATTTCGCCATTTTAAATGTTTAGAATGATGCCAAATTTAGTGTTTTCAACATAGGTTCTTCATTGTTAATACATTTCAGATATTTGTTGATATATACTGTAATAATATATATATATATATATATATATATATATATATATATATACAGTATATACAGTGTGTGTGTGTGTGTGTGTGTGTGTGTATACATATATACTGTATATATGTCAGTTTTTAGGAAAAAAATTGATTTTGTTATAAAAGTTTGTATATTTGGTCAGAAGTAAAGTATGATACATTCCATTATATTATACAGGGTGATTCACTCACTGGCAGCCCCAGAGTATCGCTAATACGATACTCTGGGGCTACCAGCGAGTGAATCACCCTGTACAACCCGAACAGATATTAATGTTGGACATATAATTAATAGTAATATTGGAGTAAGTATAGTTTACGTTCCCCTGTGGTGCCTAGTGTAGTTTACGTTCCCCTACATTATCCAAGCGTAGTTTACGTTTCCCTTACATTATCCTAGTGTAGTTTACGTTCCCCAACTTTGTCCGCGTATACCTAATCAAATAAAACGTTAAAACTAACGAAAATATTACGACTTAACCTAACCAATCGGCAGTTTATATATATATATATATATATATATAATATATATATATATATATATATATATATATATATATATATTGACAAGTGGTAAGTTAAGTCGTAATATTTTCGTTAGTTTTAAAGTTTCATTTGATGGATTCATTTAAAAAATGTCTCCTAAAGATCCTAGTGTAGTTTATGTTTCCCAACTTTGACCTAGTGTAGTTTGTGTCCCCTTTTGCGTCAGGGGGACGTAAACTACACTTGCTCCGTAATATTCTATATTCTATATATATTCTATATATATATTCTATAAATTTTCACTAATTATTTTGCTAGACACTGGAGTAGATGTTTCACAAAGAATTTAGTTTTACAGTCGGTTAAACTATTTAGTTTTAACCTAACAAAAATTTGGCATTTGGGTACAGAGAACGGAGAAGAAACAATTTTTACAAATGGAAAGATTACGAAATCAACTTTTCTAGGAGCTTCAGAAATTTGAGACAAATCTTAAAAAGGGTTAAAACATTTAGCCGGTTGTAAAATCATGCAGATGCTTAGCGAAACGTCTACTTCAATGCCCAGCAAAATCATAAGTGAAAAATCTAGATATTAATAATTTGAAATTACTAAAACGTAAGAAGGACAATTTCATGTTTAGGAAAATGTTCAAATTTCTTTTAGTGTCTATTTAACACTTTCGGTCAGGGAACATTAAATACGATTCATTGAATATATTCCAAAATTTTTTTTGTTTTTTGTTTTCCAAAATAAATATGAATTTTTACTGATTTTTCGAATTCATTATTTTATTATATTATATTCACTTATTTATCTATAATTGATTTAACTTTTATTCATTCTAAAAATGGCGTCTCCAAACATAGTTTATGGTAAACATTTTTATATATAAACTGGAAATAAATGTTTGTGCAATTACAATTATCTTACTGTACAATTTGAAATAAAGATTCATGCGTGCGCGAATGATTATCGTAATAATGATTAGCGTAATAATAATTAGCGTAATAATAATTAGCGTAATATAATACGTATTGCACACAAGGGAGGCATTTCAATTTTACGTAATGGCAATACTAATAATAATGTTATGGCTTTATATATCTTTTTCAGCTTTCCTCAAATGTACGTTTCAGTTAAACGTTAGCTTGGAAACAAGTTTTTAAAAATCATAAAAAATTACTAATAAGTAATGATTGCGTGTTGTTGTTTTTTTATTTTCTTACTGTTAAATTAATAAATCTTACGAATCATTAATTTTTTATGCTTATAAGAAATTTTATAGGCGAATTTTTTTCCGAAATTGTACATTGCTAACTAAATATTTTTTAGATATTGCTAAGAAAATACTGTAGATGGTTTATAATAATCATAGATTGATATTCGTTATGGGAATAATTCTTTTAGTTTGTGTTTAATAACACGTATAAAGAGTTATAATTTTTTAAATCAAATTATTTGCTTATTCAGAGAGGAATCTATATTATTATTATTTATTATTATTTGAAGTTACCAGTTATTTTAATTATAAGAAAAAAAAGGGAATTTTTATATGGTTGATTTATGGCATATATATATTTATATATATATATATATATATATATATATATATATATATATATATATATATATATATATATATATATATATATATATATTATATATATATATATATATATCTATATATATATATATATATATATATATATATATATATTATATATATATATATAAAGCTAAGATTTAAAGGAATACGTTCACCGATTATAAATAGCAAAATTATTCCACGAACTTACAACTAATTTGAGAGTTCACCTTTCCTTAAATCATAATATAAATCATATTTGCCGTAAAATCAATCATATTAAAATAATCAAAATAACCGAAATGATCAAAATAAGGTTACTGTAGAAAATAATAATATTATATATTGTTTCTGAATTCTGTAAATAATTTTATAACCAAACCAAAGGTAAAAAATTTGGTGTTTGGAATTACAGATAAAAGTATTATGTTTATTTCTGTGAAAATGCTTGGCTCGACTCATCGAAAGATATAAGTAATGAATGAATGAAATTTGTTGATTCACTGAATAGCATAAACCATCTAAATCGTAAATCTATACATTTCGTTAACCAAGAATTTATCTCAAATTTCATGGGATTTCAAATGGTTAATTTTCTAGATATTTTTATTAATTATTTTGGTGGACATTGGAGGAAGTAGACATTTCGTTAAGCATCTACGAGGGCATGAGCGAGGGCATGGTTTTACAACCGGTTAGATGTTTTAACTATTTAGATTTGGCAAAGCATCTGACAGTTGAGCAAAGAAGAGAACGGAAAGAAAGCTAATTTTTTTAAATAGAAAGATTACAACATCAACTTTCTGGAGCTTCAGAAAAAAGGTGGGACAAATCTAAATAGTTAAAACATTTAACCGACTGTAAAACACTTTCCATTTCAATGTCTAGCAAAATAATTAGTGAAAAGACTAGAAATTAATAATTTGAAATCAATAGAAAGTTTGAACATATATATATATATATGTACGAGTGTGTGTGTGTGTATATATGTATATACGCGTATATGTTGATTTACTCCTAATTCTTATATCTTCTTCTACTACCACAGGTTGGGAAAAGTTTATTATACACAATTTTACAATTATTTTACACCTGTTTCACGTACCATTAATTATTTTTTATGCGTGACTCTTTAACCGATCCCCAGTGCATTTACAGTACATGTGTTCTCTGTAAAAATAATCCTCAGTCGTAAATCATGATAGTGTGCGTTTAAAACTTATTAATTGTGGATTTCAGCATCGTAAGAAGTAATTTAGGACTTAATTATATATATATATATATATATATATATATATATATATATGTGTGTGTGTGTGTGTGTATATATTATACAGTATTATACAGTATCATTACAAGATTAATGTATTATATAAGAATCCTTAACATTTTGCTTAACATTAACTTTCCATTGATTTTAAATGATTAATTTCTAAATGTTTTACTAATTATTTTGCTGTATTTTGGAGTAGATATTTCGCTAAGTATCTGTTTTTACAGTCGGCTAAATAGTTTATCTATTTAGTTTCATCCCAGCAAAAATTTGGCAACTGAGTACAGAGAACAGAGGAAAACTAATTTTTGTGAATGAAAATATTACAAAATTAGCTTTCTCAAGTTCCAGAAAGACGGCTATAAAATCAGGTACTCAACAAAATGTCTACTGCAATGCAATATTCAGCAAAATAATTTTTTAAAATCTAGAACTTAATCATTGGAAATCATTGGGAATCATTTGAAGACAATCTAAATTGAGGAATAACATGCTTTGATCAATTTCACTGGAAAAGCCTGTGACAAACTCATGTTTAGCAAAATGTTGAAATTTCTTTTAGAATGTGACCAAATCTTACTATTGTAAAATACTATATTTTCATTCTTATATCACACATGCAGTGAAGATAATTAACTATGTATTAATTAAATAGTTAGATATTAACTACTTATAAAACATTTAATAAAATGTTGGACGTTTTATAATTACAAGAATAAGACACGTTTTTTGTAATTTTAATAAATTATATATGTAAAATAAAACATGATGAATTCAGAAAATATTTGACATCCTGTACATCTATTCTCCTAATCATAGTCAAGCTCATTTATGTATTGTATTTAGTATCATGCACAAACTTCGTAGGAAATGGGATGCCAATAGAATTTTTCTATTTCTAACAGATAAAATACACTTCCACCAAAGTATGACATCTTTGCTTTTATTTTTAATGCAAAAATATATATGTCGTTTTATATATATATACGGCTATAGGTGGTTTTATATATATATATATGGTTGTAGGTGGTTATATGGGTTGAAATGTTGGCGAAATTCAATTACGAAGTTACTTAGCATACTTCGGAAATCGAAATAAAATGAAATTTCCAGTCTGGCTTTACTTTATAAACCAATAAAAGATTTATGAACAGTTAAATTATTATAAAAATATTGAACTTCTCATTATTTGACTTAGAAAGACCCGTCAATTTCTATTACTTGTTTTCATGGTAGTATTAAGAAAAACCTTCGTTATTTGACTTATGTTATTTGACTTTGTAAGCAATTTATTGCTATTTGCTTGTTCAAATCTACAAGAAAAACGTCTAATATTCAATGAATCTCTGTACAAACATTTTTTTTTTATAAATAGTATT
>JAJOZX010005691.1:0-12500 GCA_023014485.1 Bathynomus jamesi | reverse complement strand
TAAAGAGAGAGTTAGGCAATATTGCGGCGAAGAGAGAGGGATTGAAGACAGTCCGTAAGAGGCAGGGAATTGATGAGACGTAAAGCCTTTGATTCCACCCAGTCAAGTAGAGCTGTGTGGGTTGAGCCACTCCGCACATGAGAAGCGTACTCCATACATGAGCGGACAAGACCCCTGTACAGAGACATCAACTGAGTGGGGGGGGGGGGTGAAGAAGCTGCAGAGGCGGTACGGCACACCTAACCTCTTAGAAGCTGTTTTAGAAAGAGAATATATGTGATCTTTCCAGGAAAAATCACGAGAAAAGGAAACGCCAAGAATGTTAAGAGAAGTGGAAGGATTGAATTGTGTATTGCTGAAGATAAGGAGATAGTGGTATGGAAGATTATGACGAGTAGACAAATGAAGGAACTCAGTTTTCGTGGCACTGAAAGCCACAAAGTTTTCTCTGCCCCAATCAGAGATAGTAGAAAGATCAGAGGTCAGGTGCATCATAGCCGTCCCACGCGAAGCAAGAGTGACTGTTCATAGGGACGCTTTGTGAAGCGGGTGGAGAGTGAAGAGTGGGATCATTGGCATAGGAATGAATAGGACAGGAAGTGCGACTTAATAGATCACTGATAAATAAAAGGAAAAGAGTGAGTGACAGGACAGAGCCTTGAGGGACACCACTATTAATAGCTTCAATAGCTATATATATATATATATATATATATATATATATATATATATATATATATATATATATATATATATATATATATATATATATATATATATATATATATATATATATATATATATATATATATACGATTTAAGCAAGTTACTATTAAAAATTATACTGTAAATAATGACACAAGAAAGGCGCTGATATTACATTTATGTATGCAATAATTTAGTAAAACGCTTAGCAAATGTTCAGAGATTATATTCGTTATAACAAAACGCTCCACGAAGGATTATGTTTGGCTTCAAATTTTGTTTTCTGTGAATTCAAGAACAGAGTGAACACTTCCAACTTATGGGCTAAAATGAGACTATGCGATTATTTTCACAATGTATCACATACCGTAACTTAGAAACTAAAGTGAAACTATGTGACTGTGTTCGCATTGTATCACATAACTTACAAGATAAAATGAGACTATGTGACTGTGTTCGCATGGTATCACATAACTTACAAGATAAAATGAGACTATGTGACTGTGTTCTTTATCGTATCACATAAATTACGAGATAAAATGAGACTATGTGACTGTATATGTTCTCAATGTATTATGTAACTTATAAGGTAAAATAAGACTAGGTGTGCATGACTAAGTTCGCCTTGCGTCTCATAACTTACAAAATAAACTGAGATTATGTGACCATGTTCGCATTGTATCACTGTAAACACAGTAACGTGACATGCCTTAAATTTTATATTTACTCCACATCCTCTATTTTTTTAATACAACAGCCGTATACTTCACAATTTTGTAGGTAATTATGTAATTAATTAAACAGAATGTTTCCAAGTTCGCTTATAACACAAACATGTTAACAGTGATATTAGAATTTTAATAATATACTATTTTCTAATACACAAATAAGTGAATTATTAATCATTATTAATTAATATAATAAATGTAATTCACAGTTACGTATCATACTTTTCTGTTGCAATTTTCATACTCAATACATGAAGTTCTCTGAAGACTTTAAACAATGTGTTATTCATCTCCGTCGTGGATGTTTGCAGTTTTCGTATCGAAACACTAATATAACGATACTAAAATTAATAGGATCACCTGAAAGTCCGTCACCCCAGCCTCTTTTAGTTAGCTTTATAAGTCTAAGTAACTAAAATATCACGACCTAACCTAACCAATCGTTAAGTCAACTGTACGCCCTTGACGATTGGTTAGGTTAGGTCGTGATATTTTCGTTAGTTAGATTTATAAAAGCTAACTAAAAAAGGCTGAGGTGACGGATCTTCAGGTGATCCAATTAATATAGAGGTTTAAAAGTTGTATCAAACTTATACTCGTACATAACCAAGCATTTAACAATATATATATATATATATATATATAGTAACGATTTTTTTTAATATTCTTCATTTTCCTTTTAATTCTCTCTCTCTCTCTCTCTCTCTCTCTCTCTCTCTCTCTCTCTCTCTCTCTCTCTGATAAATTTTAATCAAATTGTATGAGAATGGTTTCAGAATAGCTATTTTGAAATCATTCTCTTACGATATTAGTTAAGTTTATTTACCCACCTATCTCTGAATCTATCTAGTCTCTATTTTAATTTATCATTTTTACAATTTTTACATATCACATGTAAATCTACCAAATAACCAGGGTGGTGTATCGGGGCCAAAAAAAGTAACGCGATACGATACTCGATACAGTGGCAAAAATGGATCGCGTTACGATACTAGATATATGAATAATATATGTATGGCTATACGATATGATATGATATGATATATATATATATATATGACATTATGAAAAAACTTAATTACTTTCTAGTTTTATTGAATTTTACAAACAGTGACTTCTCAAACAATTTCTCATTCTGGAGAAAGATCACTGACTGAGTCTATGATAAAGTATCGCGTTACTGACACTTATTTGTATCGTATCTTTCGATACGATACAACTAATAAAAAATGTATCGCGATACGATACAAGATACAGAAAATGTATCGCGATACGATACAAGATACAAAAAATGTATCGCGATACAGGTATCGCGATACTACGCCACTCTGCAAATAACTATATTTGTCGCCCAAATTTTTGCGATATAAATTGTATATACAAAATGGATTCAGGAAAGTAATGAAAGACCGCAATTTTGATATACTTTATGTAAATATTTACGAAATTTTACAGCATATTATGTTAGCATATCAAAGCCTGCTTAAATGCAGCTTTAAATGTTTTGACCCATGCACTGGCTTTGAATGTGAAGCTCAATTTTTTTATGGCGGTGGTATTTTTATAAATCTATTGACGAATTGGCGGGTTCTCGATTTCACAAAAATGTATGAAATTTTATAGAAGGGTGGTGTGACTAGATATAGGTGGGTTTTGGGCATATAATGTACTTCAGTTTAGAAGTTAATCTACAGGGTGTTTTAGGTCGACCGTAGAAATATACAGAAATTGGCGGAATTTGTAGCAAGTAGGTAGTAATTCAGTGTAGTACAAATTAGGCCAAACTACAAATTCCACTAATTTCCATATTTCTAGGGTCGACCTGAAACACCCTGTATAATGGAAAATAATAATGCATGCATAGATACAATATAAGATTAATGTGTTTTGTCTTTAAAAACCCAGTCTCGATTAATGCTGAAATCTCATTTTCCATCTATGAAGATGAAACTGATAATTTGAGAATAAAATAAACAAAAAACGCTCCTCTTCGTAAAATTATTAGAATTTTATATTATATTCTATCTCTTAATTCTTCTAGAACATTCATTTGAAGTATTTTGTCCTTCTAAGAGAGTCGTCCGAAGAGAATTATAGCATAAAAGAGAAATTTATCAATGATAAATGAATCTGACTGACATGACGCGAGTAGAAAGAATTACATGAACGAATACTCGTCATGAGTAAATATTTAACTGAAAAACTAAAAAAGAAAAACTTATTGTCGAAACTTATCGTCTAATAATATTACCATGAGAGGAAACTGAGACGAATGTAATTAGTTCGTGATGAGATTAAAGGAATCTTTTAAAAACAATTAAATGGATAATTTTCTTAAGTTAATCATACATACAGACACAACCAAGCGAACGCACACACACACACACACACATATATATATATATATATGTGTGTGTGTATATATTAGAGTTTAACTTTGTAAATATGGGAAAAACAAGGTAAAATATTTGCAATAAGAAATAGTTTCATGGAAGTAATTATTTTCTGACTAATTTTTAATCGTATTCCGTCCATGATAAAAAACTCGAAATAGATTTTCTTTTCTTAACCGTTTCTCCGCTGTTTCCTTACCCTCCCCCCCATTCTTCTTCTCCGGGGTCGAAAGCGGGGCCTGACTGGATGAAGTGGGGGGGGGGGGGTACCTGACGATCCAACCTGTCTAATGTAACGGGAGGGGCGGCACTCTTCCTTGATTTACAAAGACCCCCGATTTGGATGGTGTAGCGGGGCTCCTCCCCACTGGGGTACCTCCCATTGGGGTACCTTCCCCTCCTGTGCTTAATGTGGCTTTTTAACTTTCTTCTTTACGACTCTTGCATGTTGGAGGCAGTATACAGAAGAAGGTACAGACGAAGGTATACAGAAAAACCTTTTAAATCCCAGCTTCTTCCACTACTTTCTTCTTAATAAATGCATATATATATATATATATATATATATATATATATATATATATATATATATATATATATATATATATATATAGTAAGTGCTCAATTTTAATAACTTTTTTATCTTTTGGAATGAAAATATGCAGAAAATTATTTCACAACATTATGAAATAAATTAAAACAATCCCCCCTACATCCCCCCATATATATATATATATATATATATATATATATATATATATATATATATATATTATATGTATATATATATATATATATATATATATATATATATATATATATATATATATATATATGTATGTATATATATATATATATATATAATATATATATATATATATATATATATATATATATATATATATATATATGTATGTATATATATATATATTATATATTAATATAATATATCGATAATATATCTATAGCTATATTTATCTGTCTGCTTATATCAGAATAACTACGTAAAATGACAACATACGAGTATAATAAAAAAGGCTTCATGTTTATTTCTTAACACTTTATCATAAGATTAATACTGTTTCAAGAAATAAAACACGAAGGCGTTTCGTCACTCGAATTTTTAATTTTCATTCGTTACTCTTGCAATAGTTAATTCACACGCTGAAGTTAATATATATATATATATATATATATATATATATATATATATATACAGTGTGTCCGTAAAGTCATGGTGGGATTTTAAATAGCTATATTATTGCAACAGATGAAACAATGCCAAATTTAAGAACAACTCTCAAAGTTGTATCTTGTAGTTAGTCTAGGCTAAGCTTACCTTTATCTCGTAGTTAGTCTAGGCTGTCCACATGCCTATGTTGAACATGAGCGTAATAGCCCGAAAGTTAATGTGTGGTGTGCTCTAGCACGAGATCGAGTGATTGGCCCATTTTTCTTCGCGGAACCCACTGTGACGTCACACAACTACCTCGCTATGTTGGAACATTTTGCAGTACCCCAATTTATTGACAATAATGTCATCTTTCAGCAAGATGGTGCTCCTCCGCACTATGCCAACGTTGTTCGAGAATTCCTTAATGAAAAATTTCCACAGAGATGGATAGGAAGAGGAGGATGGAAGCCATGGCCTCCACGCTCTCCGGACCTGACACCTTTGGACTTTTATTTGTGGGGTTACGTCAAGCAAGCGTGTACAGTGTACCCATTAGGGATATTCACACTTGCACGAGCGAATCACGGAAGGTATCGCATCCGTCACTCCTGATGTTCTTGGGCGTGTGTGGCTGGAATTGAATCACCGCCTAGATGTCTGCAGGGCTACCAGAGGAGCCCATATCGAACTACGTTAAATAAAGTTATTCTTTTAGAGTTGTTCTTCAATTTGCCTTTTTTTCATCTCATTATCATGTTTCGTTGCAATAATATAGCTATTTAAAATCCCACCATGACTTTACGGACACACTGTATATATATATATATATATATTTCGTCTTATGCTCTTCAAACCAATCCAGCATGTTCAACGGTAACACTAAATTAAATAGATGTCTCAATGTTTCAGTCCAAACATGATTGTCTTTCTCAAGAGTTAGCTGTTAAGAACAAGACAGTGGACAGGAGAAAATCATTTCCATATACAGAGACCACCAGTATCTACGACTTGGCAGTGGTGCTCCTTTCCAGAAACCACTCTTCTCTGCCAAAACCAGGATGACATTGCTCCCGTCCATCATGCCTGATATTTAGTCGATTTGTTTGAATAGTATAAAAGAGACTTTCAATATCTCCTCTGGCCACCTTAGTCACCAGATCTCAGTTCCACTGAAAATTTGAGAGATGTATTGGAACGTGCGTGCAGAATTTGAGTATTAAGTGTATATAGCTACTATATACCCTCAATACTGACGGAGATGGAGGCTGCTCTGCTACAGGAGTTGGGTAAAATGGATTTGTCTGGCCTCCAATATCTCGTGAAACCCATACTACTGAGAATTCGAGCTGCCAGTAGCGTATTTGATAAATCAACACAATACCTGACTCGCTAAACAAAAGAATCGCATGCCTTCTCAATGCATGCCTCTCTTAACTTCTGCTAACTCTTGAGAAGGGTAATCATGCTTGTGCCGAAACGTCAAGACATCTAATGAGAGCTTGACCTCTTTTAGTAACTTTCATTCGCCTGCCTTTAAACCCTCATCTATATGGCGTCCTTAGTTGTTTTGGAGGTCACCGGTTCTGCATGTATAAACAAAAATATCTACAATGAGTTGCTTGACACTAACTTTAAAATCTGGGTAACAAGTAACTTACTACTCTTCACAGTCTACATCGTTGACAGTGTTGTAACACCGCTTCCTGTTGATCAGTGAATTTAAACGACATTAAGTCTGGAAAGTAATTGGATGGGAGATCGTCCTTTGTGCCCAGATTATGTATCGACCTTGGGATGGTTCGGATTCCACACAAAGCTGTTGGCACCTTCCGTCCTATGACCTAAGATGTTGCGAAGGAGTTAAACAACCCCCATCATCATCATTAATATTATTATTATTATTATTATTATTACTCATATTAGTTTACTTTTCTTTATAATCATCATATTTCTTTAACTGGAAAGAATAAGGAAGGCCAGAAAATGGCACAGCGCTCAGGCCAACTAATGCGGCCCATTGCGCTAAATCTTGGATAATTATTACTAGCATCTTCAGGATTCAAACCCCCGACCTCAGTCTCTTCATTTTACTTATAAGGAAACGGTGTTGTCTACTGAGCCACAGGGGCTGGCTAAGGAAGATGTGTATATATATATATATATATTTATATATACATATACTAGGAAGTAGGAACATGTATACAAGGAACAGTATTAGTTTCACTACTCTTCATAATCATGCTAACTGACATAGATGAGGACGTTACCAGAGACAGCACAGTAACATCCTTTGCCGATGACACAAAGATCAGTAGAAAATAAGAAACCCAGAAGATATAGGATCTCTACAAACAGACATGAACAGAATCTAAAAGTGGACGGAAGACAACAATATGAAGTTTAACACTGAGAAATTTCAGCTGTTTAGGTACGGAAAAAGAGAAGACCTAAAATCCATGGAATATTATACCTCAAATGGACAGGAAATTCAGAGAAATTCT
Source organism: Bathynomus jamesi (assembly GCA_023014485.1). Classification (NCBI taxonomy): domain Eukaryota; kingdom Metazoa; phylum Arthropoda; class Malacostraca; order Isopoda; family Cirolanidae; genus Bathynomus; species Bathynomus jamesi. The sequence continues at coordinate 4,999 of JAJOZX010005691.1, read as the reverse complement.
AAAGCAAAAGATTTAGGGGTTGTAATGACTGATGATGCTAAATTTGAAACACAAAATAAAATAACAGTAAACAGAGCAAAGAGAATAACTAGGCAGATACTGAGGACCTTTAAAAGTTTAAACGAAGGGATAGGAATATAATGATTCCTCTACTGAAAACACTGATCATACCCAAATTGGAATACTGCTCGATCCTAACATCCCCATATAAAAAAGAAGACATTAGATAACTAGAAGGGATTCAGAGAAGCTTCACAGCCAAGATCAATGAGTGCAAAGAACTAAATTACTGGGAAAGGTTACGCGAACTAAACCTATATTCACTGGAAAGAAAAGAAGGATACACCATTATTTACACTTGGAAAATAATGGAAAAACTAGTCCCTAATCTTACTTTGAACCCTGTAACTCCCCAAACAACAGTGGAAAGTAGAAAAGGAAGACTGTCGTGTTCCCAAATTAAAGGCTAGACAGGGAACATCCTTAACCCTGAAAGAAAATAGTTTTGTTGTGAGAGGACCAAAACTGTTTAATCAGCAGCCCAAAGACCTAAGGAACACGAATGGTGTTGCAGTAGACATCTTCAAAAGAAGATTAGACGCCTGGCTCAGAACAATCCCCAATGAGCCGGGTGTACCTGGCTATGTGAGGTGGTGAGTACAAGAAACCAACTCACTACTTCACCAGGCCAACTCGAGAGGAGGGGCGACAAGCTTGAGCTTCGTCAAATGAGGCATCATCCCGCGGAACCTTTGAAAGGTTGAAAGTATATTATATATATATATATATATATATATATATGAAAATTATTTCACGAAAGTGACACGTGAAAATATTTATGATGAATAAAACCACGAAGGGAAAAGAAACACAAAGTGGTGCTTCACTTTGTGTTTCTTTTCCCTTCGTGGTTTTATTCATCATATATATATATATATATATATTCTGGGTGTTTTTTAATTAGCACAACACATTAAACATACTATAACATTTTACACAAATTAACTTATTATGGTTAAATTTTCCCTGAATTGAGTTCCATCCATGTATGATTCGCAAATGAAACCTCATAACAATGTACAGGGTGGCCCAGAAGTTATGACACATAGGGGAAATAATCCGTTTCATGCATTGTATTGGTTTATTCATAACAAATGCTCAAACTGACGACCACTAACCTCGATACACTATTCAATTCTTCTTCTGAGTCTGAGTGACAGCCTCGCGCGTCTCAACATAACAGAGGAAATCTTAGAACAGTCAGTCGTTATTCGATTCTTCAGTTCCTCCTTGGTACGTGTTTTCTTCTCTTGCGTATGTGAAAACTAACTTCACTCGCTCATCTTTCGTTAATTTTTCATCCATGTCTCACCTGGAACAGAGAAAACAAACAGTATTAATATAAATAAATTTACTCTGTATCCTGACTTTTGGGACACCCTGTACAATATTATCTTAAATTTTATACAAAAATCAGAACACCATGAAGGCTTAGTTACTCTCACATTCAAGCTGATCGGCAACTAACTACCTGTTTTCTCATAATTTTTCGAATTGAGCTCTTACATGACGCTTTCTTGATTCCAGATTCCTTTATGGATATGCCGTTTGGCACTTCTTGTACGAATCGTAAGTCATGTTAAACTTCACAATGAAAATGAGTTCCTGCTATGGAGAGAGAACATGCTGACTGTAGCCTAAGGCAAAACGTTCGCTGTTATGGCATATTATTTTGATTTTGTATAAACATGAAAATAATTTTGCATATTATTCTGAGGTCTCAAACGTGAATCATACATAGCTAGATTTTACTTAGTTCATAGAAAGTTCATTGTGTAGAACGTTACGCCATATTTAATAGGTCGTACTAATGCCCTCCCGAGGCGTCGAGCATAAGGAAATCCATTTAAACAGAATGGATAAGAATATTAAAAATATAAAACGCTAATCAAAATTACGTCAATTCTGAATGTTTTTAGATTTCCTCCTTTCATGTGGCCACCGCATAACATATAAACGTCTACATAACGCATAAATTCTTTCCCTCACTTAAGTTGTAACCTACTGACCGGGGCCGTCGAAACTCTATCACGCTGCCGCTGATTTCTTGTGTTTACAAGTTATTTTATAATCTTCCAGTAGTTTGTTTGGTCAAACCGTAGATTCCTTATCTGATTTAAAATTTCGTGTAAAACTATACCCTCTTTCGGAATCTTTGCTGCCTTATCAAGAACCAACCCTCTCCAAGGGAAACCCAATCCCTATTAATGAAGCTATCCCGTTAGCTGGTGAGTGGTTAAATTGAATGGAAACCCCACCGTTAAGGCAGTCAGATTTGGTTGACTCCACCCAAACTTTTTGAAATATATAAGCTCATGCCCAGTTTCATTGAGCCGGGGGGAATCTTATGAAGTACCGTCGACCTGACACGTTCTTTCTGTACGTAGTGTATACTTACACAGTATACATAATCGATTTGCTACACTTGCTTGAATAAGTTAAGTGTTTTTATTTTGTAACTTCGAAATTTTGACTAAGGCTTGTTTGAAATTTAATTGTTTTTTAACCGTGAATATATGAAAGGAGTTTTGAGTGACATTTCTTATTTTTTTGAGGGAAATTCTGAAATATTGCTTTGTCCTTTTCTTAAATTCCGGCCGTCGCATTTTCGTGGCATATGTGTGTGTGTGTGAATTAAACATGAAACTGAAAGTTATTTTCCTTGTAGTATAGCTTGGAACCCAAATCATCTAAATTACCCTTCGCTCCCTTATTTGAAAATACTTTGTTCTTAAACCGGAAAAACTGAATACGGAGTATAAAAGTAACTGAGGTCTGAATAAAGTTTCTAAAATAATTCATACTTTGATGGAGAATTACTGAGCAAAAATGCACTTAAATCGAAGAAGAGTAAATGACATATCAACTGTACAGTGATAAAGTGAGTGTACACTGAGAAATTATACCGATTTAGCGGAACAAACTGAAAGGGTCTTGGTTGAAGAGAAAAACTGAGTGTGGTACACGTTTCCACCTTGGAGAAGAGACGCGTTGACTAAAAATAACCGTTGCGCATAACAGACAAATTAATTACTATAGTCCCCGGGGTACCTGGCCCCCATGGCGTAACAACACTAATACCAATTCTCCGAAAAACTACTGTACATACCAAGTTTGAGAAATTGCTTTAGGAAATAATGATAACGGAATGTTTTTAATAATACAAATAAAAATACGTATTACAAAGGTGTGCTTACTCATAAACAAACCACTAAACTGAAAGGAACACAACATTACACAGCCTTTTAAATACAATTTCTTTATCCCAAGGGTATTTTTCTAGTGGTACGCAGGACATTCCACCGAGTTTTATATCTCCCTAATTTCAGGCAATGAACACTTCAAGTACGCAATAAAAAATGTGGAAACACATAGTTTGTATAATTCAAATAAAAAAATGATGTCATCATTGCCTCTCTCCAATTCAGTCAAGAAGGTAGCATATATATATAATATATATTATATATATATATATATATATATATATATATATATATATATATATATATATATATGCGACAACTCATAAAATGATTCCCTGAGATACCTTTAGTGATACTGCTAGTCACCCGTTGCCCACGTTGGACTTCCATCATGAAAACAAGAAAGTTCAGTATTTGCCATTTACCATTACTTATTTGAACTATAGTGGATTTAATATCTCAGAAGTGTTCCTTGTTCCATGCACCGTCTGTGTGTAACATACATATACTGTACAGTGGCCCTCATAAGTATTCGTACAGAGAAATATTTAAATTATATTCATCCTTATCTTTTGTACCATACATAGGATATAGCTATGAAAGTTTACCGCTTGTTTAGAAAATTCAACACATAAAAAGATTAGTTTAACTCCAACATATATTGTAAAGCATCAAGAATTTGAGGAAATAAAAAAAAAGTTAAAATGTAAAAATTTTCGTACATTTATTTATAAAATTATTTAATACTTCGTGTGTCCACCTTTTACTTGAATGACTTCAGTGATTCGTTTGGTATTTTTCTACAAAGTTTCGACATATCTCAATAGATATTTTAGCCCATTCTTCTAAAGAAAATTGTTGCAATTCAATTAGATTCGAAGGGTTTCTCTTGCGAACAACTTTTTTCAAATCAAACCATAAATTCTAGATTAAATTGAGATCTGGACTTTAACTGGGCCAATCGAGAAGCTTGAATTCTTTTGTTGAAGCCATTTCATGATGTTCTTACTTTTATGTTTTGGATCATTATCTTGTTGCAGTACCCAAATGCAACCCATTCGTACTCCTGAACTGAAGGCAATATATTTTTTTTCAAAAATTTCCTGATATTTCTTCGAATTCAAGATTCCATTAATGACAACAAGCTTTCCTGGTCCAGAAGCACTAAAGCATCCCCAAAGAAGCAAACTACCACCACTATGTTTAACTATAGGAAGAATGATTTTTGCCTCGAATGCAGTATTTGATTTTTGCTAAATACTATGCTCGTTGTTCCCGAATAATGCAATTTTGGTCTCGTCTGTCCAGAGAACTTTCGTCCAGAATGCAAATCCATCATTTTTATGATCCTTGGCGTACTTTAAACGAGTTTCTTTGTGCGCTTTTCGTAGCAGGGTTTTCTTCGTAAAACTCTTCCACGTACACCAATCCTTTTCAATGTATGACGTACAGTAGAGGGTTGGACATCGATCTTAGACAGTCTTAATGTTTGGCAAATACCACCTGCAGTCACTCGTGGATTCGCAGTAGCCATTCTTTTAATCCGTCTAGCTGTATGTTCTGAAATCTTGCAAGGTCGTCCACACCTTGATAGAGTTTCGATTGTTCCAAAGCCTTTCCATTTCTTTATAACTGCAGCAACCGTCGTAAATGGAATTCGAAGTTCTTCTCCTAGCTTCCTATAACTATTTCCAGACTCGTGTGCAGCAATAACAAAACTCTTAAGGTCTCTAGAC
>JAJOZX010005690.1:235000-302568 GCA_023014485.1 Bathynomus jamesi | reverse complement strand
ATGCATTTTCGCGCTGATTCCGAATTTGGTTTATTTTTTTCTAGCACGTACAGTTATATAGATACACTGGTTTTGATATTTTTAAGTTTTTGATATTGCTATAAGAAAATTTATGGATGTATAGATCACACTTAGGAATGCTAAACAACAAAACATCATATACCTTATTCAATGTACTTATAAATAAAGAATATATACATTATTTTATTAAAAGCGCTGTGAGTGTGATTTCCTTTTGTAAATTTGGCCTGGATTGTCACGATACAGCATCCAACAATGGTCCGCCATCATGCTTTCATTCCAATATCCTTGGTAGCGCTTCTCCATCATCTGAATATCTTGATGGAAGCGCTCTCCTTGCTCGTCACTCACTGCACCAAGGTTTACAGGAAAGAAATCCAAGTGGGAATGCAGGAAGTGAATTTTTAACGACATTCGACACTCCATTTCTTTGAAGGCATCAAGGAGGTTCTTGACTCCATCCTTATACGCAGGTGACTTGTGCTTCCAAGAAAGTTTTCACATATCATTTGAACGCCAGCCAAGCCTTCAATTCCAGCGGACTTAGGACTTTTTCAAATTCAGTGTCATTCAAAACCTCCCTTATTTGTGGCCCAACAAAAATTCCTTCCTTCAATTTTGCTGCAGTAACCTTCGGAAATTTCCTTGAAAGGTATTGGAACCCTTCAGAATTGACTTTACCCATTGCTTTAACAAAATTCTTCATTAAACCAAGTTTAATGTGAAGAGGTGGCAGATAGATCTTTTGGGGATCCACTAAAGGGACAGACTGGACATTGCTTATCCCTGGGACATATGTATACCTAAGTGGTCAGTCACTTTTGGTGTAATGTTCTATAGTGGCGCGACTGTCCCACAGGCAAAGGAAACAACAAAATTTTGTGAATCCTGACTGCATACCCATAAGCATTCCTATAACTTTTAGATCTCCAAAAACATTCCATTGATGACTGTCGTATTTGATTGCCTTAAGTAGTATATCCATATTGTCATATGTCTCTTTTAGATGGATGGAATGGGCAATGGGGATGGATGGCATTATATTACCATTATGCAAAAATAACTGCTTTTAGGCTTCTCTGCGACGAGTCAATAAAGAGGCGCCACTCAGATGCCACATACGTCTGAGATATGGCTGTAAATAGTCCATTGATGTCATGGCAATAACAGAGGACCGTCTACTGAAAAGAATGCTGTTAATTCAAAATTCCGCTTTCGGTAGTAACTAATACGAACATTGTTCTCAAGTAAATTGTTCTCCTTTAGTCTTGAGGGGAGAAGCTCTGATTTCTCTTTAGACAGCGATAAGTCTCTAACAAGATCATTCAACTGTCCTTGGTTAACTTTTTAGGCTCTAAATGTCTACCTTCAAAAGTGTACTCTGGTTCTGTAGATGGTCCGGAAACGCCAGTTGCACCTTCATCACTTTCCATGTCATCTATGATAGAATCTAGCCTATCACTTGGGGGAATTGGAATGGGCAATGTTTCATCATGTTTTACTGGTCTACGTGCTGAATCCAAGTTTGGATATGCAATCTGGTGTTTGTTCTTGGCAGAAAATCCCATTAAGTTCACACTACAAAAATAACAGTCTTCATGATGATCTCTCGGCTCCCTCCATATCACGGGTATGGCAAATGGCATTGAAGCTTTCTTTTTTGTTAAGCCAATCACGTAATCCATTTGAACAGCCAGAACAGATTTGATGTGGCGCCATGGTTTATCTTGGTCACCTAGATGGCAACCAAAGTATAGCTTGTATATTTTCTTAATGTCGGTTGTAATACTTCGTCGCTGTGTTTTAGTTGTCAACTGGCCGCATACGAAACAGAACTTGTCGGGGTCATTCTACATTGTCGAGGCATGTTGACTGACCTGAGCAAACTATAAATTAAAAAAAATGCACACCAACTTGACACAACAAGTTCTTGGGCTGGACTGATCTTTTGACACACAAAGCACGGCGTTGTTGCCTGAATCATAATGCTGCTAGACGTAAAAGCTCACACTGAAATACATAAGATGTATAATTAAGATAATTGAAATAAATAAGATGAATAAACTAAAAAAACACAATAAAATAAACACAATCAAATGTTGAAATATTAGTATTTTGCCTATTTAAAATGGTTAAATCTGTGTAGTTATATATATATGCCTTCATCTTGAAAACTATACGTGCTAGAAAGAATCTGAATGCAGTTTTCGAATCAGCGTGAAAAATGCTACCCAGCCACCACAAATTTTACTCTGATGAAAAATCTTTGTTGACCAGTGTTATTACAGTTGATTAGTTAATAAAATACATATTTATGGTAACGTAACAAACAAGAGTAGTATAGCCGAAAAATGTCGGACAGAAATGGATCAATTTGAAAATTTCCCCCCCTCACCGTCCTTCATGGCGGTCCTCCACCGTCCTTCATGGCGGTCCCTCCTTTATGAGGTGTCCTTCATGGTCCTTCATGGTCCTTCAAAAAAAAAAAAAAATAAAATAAAAAAAATTTAAACAAATTAAATTTAAAAAATTAAATTTAAAAAAAAATAAATTTTAAAAATGATTCGTCTTCACCTTCCTTCAAAAAAAATTTAAGAAAGGATTGAGCCTCGCCTTCCTCCTTCAAAAAAGTTCTTTCATGAGGCAAACAAGAACAAACATGAAAAAACATACATACATTCAAGTACTTTCCGTTCAGGCAAGTTAGAAGACAGTAGAAATGGAAACGAATGAAAGGTTTTAATAGGCCTAACGAGATTGCACATTAACACCCAATTTTCGTCTGTTAACAAATTGTGAACAATACATAAATGAAAATCAGTGATTATATTTTAAATCGAAACACAAGTTCTTTGTTTAATATCTGTATTATGAAAAATAAAATTGAATATTTATTATTATAATTTAAATAAATTAATTTCTCTCTTTTTTAAGGGAAACTGGCTTATTTTCAAACGAGATGACCTTCAAATACAATATATACATATAGTACACTCATATTTGTTTATTTACTTTTAAATATGTAGTTTTCTGTTATTTACGCTGATATATACCATTACATTCACTTTCACATGCTATCTTCTGGTATGTGAATTAATAATTTTACTATACAGCAAATTTCGTTATAAAATTGCATATGCTAAAACGAACATCAAGCTGCGTAACACAGCTTTGAAACTGAAGCATCAATTCTGTTATCCTCCTCTAAACATCCACTTAAATATTATTACTAATATTGATTTATTGTTATTATTACATATATATATGTACACGTGTTAAGAGTATTTAAATTAAATATATTGATTTCAATTCCCTTCGTAATAAAAGCATCTGGCAACTATACCCCCAATCTTGCTATATATTTCTCTCAGTAATTGTTTTCAGGTTAGTTGTTAAGTTTAACTTTCTTCTAAAGACTATTAGCTGCAACTAATCTTGTTATTATTATTATTATCATATATATACAGTATATATATATATATATATATATATATAACATCCAAATAAGTAGGTTCGGGTAAAAAAAAATTCTTATTAGATGCAATTAAAGAAAACGAGATGTCGAATTTATGTGGGTTGTCATTTTTAAATAGATGCAGCGGGAAATAGATATTGAAAGTTGAGAGATTTTTCATTAAGAACCTTTCTACTTGTAGTTATAGTTAGGACTATTCACATTACTTTAATTATCATTTCTCTAATTTAACGGCTGTTCACAATTCCTCATAATTCTCATAATAAACGTATTTGTTTTCACACCAGTCAGGCCACTGTTTACATCAATCACACAGAATGTTCATGCTTATTGTTTTTGTCATTAGCTGTACCAATCATGTCTTTACAGACTGAAGCCTACCGTTACACAACGTTTAAAATGTTATAATTAATGCTTTATGATATCAGATCTCGTATAAAAAACATTATTTTCTGTACAAATGGCCACAAAAATACTTTCAATCCTAATATATGTACGTATAGTATGCAACATACGCCTTTTCACCTGTATTAAAAACGTAAAAGTATCATCATGCGATCTTAGTTTCCGCAATGACGTGAGCCCTAACATTTAATTTAAAATTATTTAACAGATCATTCGAGGGAACTGTACATCGATCTCATTAGAACTTCTGACTCATAATAACCCGCTATGCATATTTACAAGAGTCGAATTTAAATAAATAAATAAATAACTAAATATATTAATATATATATATATATATATATATATATATATATATAAGGAGTTTGTATGTGGCATTCCAGCAGAAGGCAGGAAGTGTCTGAACCTGTTTCTCCCATCACTGTCCTCTTCATCTGGTCTTTTACATGTCACGTCTACCCTGTAAACAGTCCAGCATACTCTCAAACACGCGCTTCTCACTATATCCCTTACTACACACGCATGCATCTTACACACTACACAGTCTTTTCAAAAAAGGGGTAATTTCAATAGTTTCGGAGATTCGCGATTGGCCCCTCCTTCCTGCCTGCATCGTATATAGTACCAAGCAAGTCTCTCCACAGTTTACAGGTTTCCTCATTGTCTAAAATTTATAAAGTTCTCTCTTATTGTTTTCCTTATTGTAACGGACATCACAACCGAATTTAAATAGTATTTAAGTATTATGTCGAGCAACATAGCTAGATAACCCCGCCACAGCCTAGTTTCTTTGCATAATCATGAAACATGAAACAAGATTTATATATATATATATATATATATATATATATATATATATACGACAAAAGTAGTTTGAAGATTTATTCCATCACACGACTGATTATAATTATACACTTTAGAGGAGTTTGCAAATTGCATATACTTAGACAAAAAGTATTAGATCTTATGATGATTTCATGTCATTATCAGCATGCTTCACTGTCCTTTCAGTCATTGTGACCGTAGAACGTACCAGAACTATGGTCTTGACAAACCACAATGTGTTAAATTTAAATATTGACTTATTGTTATTATTACATATATATGTACACGTGTTAAGAGTATTTAAATTAAATATATTGATTTAAATACATTTCGTAATAAGAGCATCTGGTAACTCTACCCCAATTTTGCTATATGAAAATGAAAATGAAAAGGTTTATTGCCAGACTATAGTCCATATGGCAAATATTATTAATACAATGACAGTTCACACACTAAGGTTAGAAATATATACAATTGATTAGAAATAATACTGCACTGCCGAAGTTAAGTGGAGCTACAGACAGACAGACGTGTTCGTACCAAGAAGTCCATAGCTTAGGCCTTAGAGGATAAATGGCAGGACTCATGGATAGCTTGGATGATCGGGTTGGTTGATTTTTTAATTCTTTGCATTATAATGTGTTGAGCACGTCTTGTTACCTCCGGGAAGCTCGGGACATTGCGGGTAGCAAACATTTGCGAAGCTGAGCATCTCGGGGGTAATTTATGTAAGAGTCTAAAAGAACTGTTGTACAGCAAATTTAGGGTACTGCCAGAACCTTTTTTATAATTCACCCAGAGTTGCAGACCGTATATATTACTGCAGAAAGTACGAAAGAGTGTGTCTTTAGCTTCACTTGTACAGAAACGAAAGCTCCTTATGATCATATTCGCTTTAGCATACAGGCTTCGAGACTGTTTTCTTATATCCGAGTCATCACTCAAGGAGCTGGTAATAGTTTGACCCAATTACTTAAACTCTTGTACTTTCTCAATTACTTCACCATTCATTTTAAACCTTATGTGAAAAATGCTCTGTATCAATTGGTCCACAATTAACCCACCCCTTATATCCACAGTCTAACTATAGAGTAGATTAAGTCTAGCCTTGTAGGGGTCAGCCTAGAGATTCCGGAAATGGTCCAGAGCGGGCAGATAAATTGAGGTCCACAGTAGGATTCCTCACCAAATTAGGTTAGGGCAATCTACCTTCACCTTTGTTACGCTATGAGTTGATGCTAGGTCTTAGGCCACAATGTAGGCCTAATTTGTCTGACCCAGCTTAATTTACTGCGTTTACTTCTAACTGGGTTAAAAACACAATTAGTCACTTACTACTAGTTATTAGAGACCCTTTTCCCCTTTTGTTTAATTGTTGAGAGCGTACTTGCTGGTGGGGATCTTTTTTCCGTTGTTTGTTCTTCCCCCTTCCCTCGTTCCGTCTTGTAGCCCCGTTCCTCGTTTTCGTTCTCCCTTGTCCACCTTTTCGCTGGGCTTTTTCCACCAGCGACCTCTTGGTTTTTTTGGTTGGTTGATCGGTAATGTATATCTATTACCGAGCACGCTCTTGTCACACAGTATATAAATACTAGTGTGGAACATAACTCTGGTGAGCAACCAATTGGTTTCATCCACCCCAATTGGTTTCATCCACCCAGTTATTGACATAAAAGGAATTTAATAATTGTTCGATTAACTACCTACCTACTCAGTGAACCATTTTCGTTACATCCCAACTACCCACACATCAGTTTTCCATATACTGGGGGCCCCGGGAGATAAAAATTTTGGTGTCAATGTCACCAATTTTTATGTCTGAGTGTAGACTAGCTAGCTATTTGACTGTAAATGCTTGTTAATCTGATTAACAGTGACTATCCTCACCATCTCATGGAGAAGATGTAGCATTTAATTAGAAGAGAAAATATACATCCATAAGATGAAACTGTCTATGGTCTTTACCATAAGAAAAGGAAAAGTGAAAGTTAGAAGATAAAATTACAATTCCCAGCATCTATTTTTTGTTGTAAAACTAGTCGCGCCTTTAATGCGGTTTGTCGCTGAGGTCATGTGTCTGTCAATGTTGTAGTAGGATGCGTTACCACTCCGACTGTCAAAGGAATAGTTACTGGAAGTTCAGTGTCTCCAGTTGTTACTGGCGGTGGAGAAGGTTCTCCAAAGTCCATTGTTTTGGGTCCAGGCTCTAAGGGATACAAAAGAGAAATGTCTCTTGTTGTGTCACCCGTTGAAGTCCTTAATTTGACCACTCTTGTTACCCCGTCTGCCCCTGGTCTGAGTTCTAAAACTCTAGCCAGAGGCCAGTATTGTCTTGGAGTACTGTCATGTATGAGAACAAGGTCCCCTACCTTAATTGTGTCAGACCAATCCTTCTTAGTCATTTGTTTATGTCTCTCCCTTAGACCCATCAAGTACTCAGTTTTCCGCTGTTTAATGAAATGAGCTTTAACTCTAGTTAAATGTTGTAACTTAGTCTGGAGCTCATCATGTCGTTGAGTCCAGTTTGGGTCTTCTGAAGAGTCTATATCGTAGTCCGGCAGGAGACTAACTTGTTCACCCCGAATCAAATGATTTGGAGTTAATGGTTCCGGGATCATTAATGTTGTCACTTACATAAGTGAGTGGTCTATTGTTAATGATGTTCTCAATCTCAGCCAGGAGAGTGAGCAACTCAAACAAGTGTAGCTGTTTTTTACCATTTGCTTTCTTCAAGCAATTCTTTACTGCTTGTATATTCCTCTCCCAGATAGAACCATACCAAGGAGAGGCAACCGGAATATACTTCCACTTTATGTTTGAATTTTGTATATATAATTGTGTGAATTCATTGCTTAACAAATCGTGGATGACTTGTTCACCAGCCTTGAAATATGTAGCATTGTCAGTCCAAACTGTCTTGGGTACTGAATGTCGTGCACAGAATCTCTTAAAGACAGCAACAAAAGACTGCTGTAAGGTCCTCCACAACATCCAGATAAACAGCTCGTGAGGCAGCACATGTAAACAGTACAATGTACATTTTTTGTTCAGTGTCAACCAACCCCACAGTCAATGCTCCTGTATAGTCAATGCCTACAGTCTCAAAGGGTCTGTTGAGAGTAACTCTCTCCTCTGACAAAGCAGGAGGATTTGGTATCCTATAGGGCCTAGCATGAATACGCCTACATGTGATACACTCACTCAGAACTGTTTTAACAGTGATCCTTCCCTCGGGTATCCAATAAGTTTTTCTTAATGTAGTTAGTGTCTGTGGTACCCCCATATGATGTACATCATTGTGTGTGTTTGTCTGATGATTAATGTTGTCAAATAGCTAAATCTAGGTAAAAGGATTGGATGTTTGCTTTTGTAAGACAGTTTTGATTTGTCTAATCTCCCTTTACACCTTAGATGGCATTCCCCATCTCTGAACAAATTTAGATCCACAACTACTGATGGTACAGGTTCTTTTGTTTGTTTCCCATTAGTCAAGAATTCTAACTCTTTATTGTACTCCTTTTGTCGTGCATGCGCTATCCAGTACTTGGTTGCAACTTCTGTATAATTATGATTGTTTTTATTTAGCTGTTTGTTTATTGTAGTTAAAAAAGTTGTGAGCAAACCTCAAACAGTAAGCTGTGACCCTGACAAGTTTGCTGAAATCAGAATAATGTTCATAATTAGTGATTGGTTCAACCTTTTCATTTGAAAAGATTAAATTTAATGTCAAGTTAACTTGTTCCACAGGCCATTGGTCTGTATTACAGAGCCACTTAGGTCCCATGAACCAAGTTTTGTTTGACTTCAACAACTTGTAGGATAAACCTCTGGTCAGAAAGTCTGCTGGATTTTGTTTAGTTGGAACATAGTGAAAGTTTACTTGTAGTCTTTCATTAGCTTCAGCTATTTCTTTTAGCCTATTTCTTGCAAAGATATTCTTACTATTAATGCTAGCATTCCGTATCCAGGCAAGACAAATCTGACTGTCAAGCCAGATGTGGATATCAGTTATGTTCACAACATGGTAAGCATCCTTAAGCAATGAATTGGTTTTAATGGCTAACGCAGCAGCCAATAGTTCCAGTTGAGGTATGGTTCGGGTAGGTTTGAGGGGTGCAACTTTCCCTTTTGCATAAATTAGATGATTTTCTGTAGGACTTACAAGGTATGCACAGTACCCATAAGCATGTGTGCTTGCATCAGCAAACACATGAAGTCTCTGTGGCTTATCCCTAAACCCACAGCACCTTTGAATTTTAATGTTCTGCACTTTTGTTAAATCAGCAGCTAACTTCTTCCAAAATTTTTGCTATCCATTTGTTATTGGATCATCCCACCCAACATTTGTCATCCAAACTTCTTGGAGGAGAATCTTTGATTTTATTGTTGAAGGCAGGAATAGACCCATGGGGTCAAAATTTTTTGAAGCCTCTGATAATATTTGTCTTTTAATATTTACTTCCTCATCAAGTTTAAAACCTTTAGTACAGATTGAATCATGACTGATAGAAGATGCATCCAAATAACAGTTCATACCTAAAGTTTTAACTCTGTCTGATGGATCAGTAAGACCATTATTATCCTTTAAAATCTTTTTGTTTAATTCCTCATCATTTGAAATCCACGCACTAAGTTCAAAGTTACCTTGTTGCATAATGTTTTGAGAGTGTTCATAGACCTCAGATAATTCAGATTTTGTTGTTGTTGAGCCTATTAGATTGTCTACGTAAAAATGTTCCTTGAGGAAATTCATTGTTAAAGAGTTATTAAACTGGTTCAAATGATGTCTAATTGTCATTGCTAATAGGCTAGGTGAGCAATTGGCTCCAAACAACACAACATTAAATCTATAGGTTATGAGCCCTTTATTCAAATCAAATGGATCCCTGAACCATAAGAACCTAAGTTGGTTCTTGTCATATTCATTTTTTAGATTTATTCTCAAAATTGCCTTGAAATGTCACTTTGTACGGCATATTTATCTAACCTGAGGAGCCAAGTGAACACCTCTCCTCCTTTCTCTCCTTTCTCTTGGGGGATAACGCCTCCAAGTTTCCTTGTTGCACCTACAGCATCCCCCCCCCCCCTTTGCTTTTGCCAAGCAAAGGGGGGTGGGGGATGCTGTAGGTGCAACAAGGAAACTTGGAGGTGGCGTTATCCCCCAAGAGAAAGGAGAGAAAGGAGGAGAGGTGTTCACTTGGCTCCTCAGGTTAGATAAATATGCCGTACAAAGTGACATTTCAAGGCAATTTTGAGAATAAATCTAAAAATGAATATGACAAGAACCAACTTAGGTTCTTATGGTTCAGGGATCCATTTGATTTGAATAAAGGGCTCATAACCTATAGATTTAATGTTGTGTTGTTTGGAGCCAATTGCTCACCTAGCCTATTAGCAATGACAATTAGACATCATTTGAACCAGTTTAATAACTCTTTAACAATGAATTTCCTCAAGGAACATTTTTACGTAGACAATCTAATAGGCTCAACAACAACAAAATCTGAATTATCTGAGGTCTATGAACACTCTCAAAACATTATGCAACAAGGTAACTTTGAACTTAGTGCGTGGATTTCAAATGATGAGGAATTAAACAAAAAGATTTTAAAGGATAATAATGGTCTTACTGATCCATCAGACAGAGTTAAAACTTTAGGTATGAACTGTTATTTGGATGCATCTTCTATCAGTCATGATTCAATCTGTACTAAAGGTTTTAAACTTGATGAGGAAGTAAATATTAAAAGACAAATATTATCAGAGGCTTCAAAAAATTTTGACCCCATGGGTCTATTCCTGCCTTCAACAATAAAATCAAAGATTCTCCTCCAAGAAGTTTGGATGACAAATGTTGGGTGGGATGATCCAATAACAAATGGATAGCAAAAATTTTGGAAGAAGTTAGCTGCTGATTTAACAAAAGTGCAGAACATTAAAATTCAAAGGTGCTGTGGGTTTAGGGATAAGCCACAGAGACTTCATGTGTTTGCTGATGCAAGCACACATGCTTATGGGTACTGTGCATACCTTGTAAGTCCTACAGAAAATCATCTAATTTATGCAAAAGGGAAAGTTGCACCCCTCAAACCTACCCGAACCATACCTCAACTGGAACTATTGGCTGCTGCGTTAGCCATTAAAACCAATTCATTGCTTAAGGATGCTTACCATGTTGTGAACATAACTGATATCCACATCTGGCTTGACAGTCAGATTTGTCTTGCCTGGATACGGAATGCTAGCATTAATAGTAAGAATATCTTTGCAAGAAATAGGCTAAAAGAAATAGCTGAAGCTAATGAAAGACTACAAGTAAACTTTCACTATGTTCCAACTAAACAAAATCCAGCAGACTTTCTGACCAGAGGTTTATCCTACAAGTTGTTGAAGTCAAACAAAACTTGGTTCATGGGACCTAAGTGGCTCTGTAATACAGACCAATGGCCTGTGGAACAAGTTAACTTGACATTAAATTTAATCTTTTCAAATGAAAAGGTTGAACCAATCACTAATTATGAACATTATTCTGATTTCAGCAAACTTGTCAGGGTCACAGCTTACTGTTTGAGGTTTGCTCACAACTGTTTAACTACAATAAACAAACAGCTAAATAAAAACAATCATAATTATACAGAAGTTGCAACCAAGTACTGGATAGCGCATGCACGACAAAAGGAGTACAATAAAGAGTTAGAATTCTTGACTAATGGGAAACAAACAAAAGAACCTGTACCATCAGTAGTTGTGGATCTAAATTTGTTCAGAGATGAGGAATGCCATCTAAGGTGTAAAGGGAGATTAGACAAATCAAAACTGTCTTACAAAAGCAAACATCCAATCCTTTTACCTAGATTTAGCTATTTGACAACATTAATCATCAGACAAACACACACAATGATGTACATCATATGGGGTACCACAGACACTAACTACATTAAGAAAAACTTATTGGATACCCAAGGGAAGGATCACTGTTAAAACAGTCCTGAGTGAGTGTATCACATGTAGGCGTATTCATGCTAGGCCCTATAGGATACCAAATCCTCCTGCTTTGCCAGAGGAGAGAGTTACTCTCAACAGACCCTTTGAGACTGTAGGCATTGACTATACAGGAGCATTGACTGTGGGGTTGGTTGACACTGAACAAAAAATGTACATTGTACTGTTTACATGTGCTGCCTCACGAGCTGTTTATCTGGATGTTGTGGAGGACCTTACAGCAGAGTCTTTTGTTGCTGTCTTTAAGAGATTCTGTGCACGACATTCAGTACCCAAGACAGTTTGGACTGACAATGCTACATATTTCAAGGCTGGTGAACAAGTCATCCACGATTTGTTAAGCAATGAATTCACACAATTATATATACAAAATTCAAACATAAAGTGGAAGTATATTCCGGTTGCCTCTCCTTGGTATGGTTCTATCTGGGAGAGGAATATACAAGCAGTAAAGAATTGCTTGAAGAAAGCAAATGGTAAAAAACAGATACACTTGTTTGAGTTGCTCACTCTCCTGGCTGAGATTGAGAACATCATTAACAATAGACCACTCACTTATGTAAGTGACAACATTAATGATCCCGGAACCATTAACTCCAAATCATTTGATTCGGGGAGAACAAGTTAGTCTCCTGCCGGACTACTATATAGACTCTTCAGAAGACCCAAACTGGACTCAACGACATGATGAGCTCCAGACTAAGTTACAACATTTAACTAGAGTTAAAGCTCATTTCATTAAACAGCGGAAAACTGAGTACTTGATGGGTCTAAGGGAGAGACATAACAAATGACTAAGAAGGATTGGTCTGACACAATTAAGGTAGGGGACCTTGTTCTCATACATGACAGTACTCCAAGACAATACTGGCCTCTGGCTAGAGTTTTAGAACTCAGACCAGGGGCAGACGGGGTAACAAGAGTGGTCAAATTAAGGACTTCAACGGGTGACACAACAAGAGACATTTCTCTTTTGTACCCCTTAGAGCCTGGACCCAAAACAATGGACTTTGGAGAACCTTCTCCACCGCCAGTAACAACTGGAGACACTGAACTTCCAGTAACTATTCCTTTGACAGTAGGAGTGGTAACGCATCCTACTACAACATTGACAGACACATGACCTCAGCGACAAACAGCATTAAAGGCGCGACTAGTTTTACAACAAAAAATAGATGCTGGGGAATTGTAATTTTATCTTCTAACTTTCACTTTTCCTTTTCTTATGGTAAAGACCATAGACAGTTTCATCTTATGGATGTATATTTTCTCTTCTAATTAAATGCTACATCTTCTCCATGAGATGGTGAGGATAGTCACTGTTAATCAGATTAACAGGCATTTACAGTCAAATAGTTAGCTAGTCTATACTCAGACATAAAAATTGGTGACATTGACACCAAAATTTTTATCTCCCGGGGCCCCCAGTATATGGAAAACTGATGTGTGGGTAGTTGGGATGTAACGAAAATGGTTCACTGAGTAGGTAGGTAGTTAATCGAACAATTATTAAATTCCTTTTATGTCAATAACTGGGTGGATGAAACCAATTGGTTGCTCACCAGAGTTATTCTCCACACTAGTATTTATATACTGTGTGACAAGAGCGTGCTCGGTAATAGATATACATTACCGATCAACCAACCAAAAAAACCAAGAGGTCGCTGGTGGAAAAAGCCCAGCGAAAAGGTGGACAAGGGGAACGAAAACGAGGAACGGGGCTACAAGACGGAACGAGGGAAGGGGGAAGAACAAACAACGGAAAAAAGATCCCCACCAGCAAGTACGCTCTCAACAATTAAACAAAAGGGGAAAAGGGTCTCTAATAACTAGTAGTAAGTGACTAATTGTGTTTTTAACCCAGTTAGAAGTAAACGCAGTAAATTAAGCTGGGTCAGACAAATTAGGCCTACATTGTGGCCTAAGACCTAGCATCAACTCATAGCGTAACAAAGGTGAAGGTAGATTGCCCTAACCTAATTTGGTGAGGAATCCTACTGTGGACCTCAATTTATCTGCCCGCTCTGGACCATTTCCGGAATCTCTAGGCTGACCCCTACAAGGCTAGACTTAATCTACTCTATAGTTAGACTGTGGATATAAGGGGTGGGTTAATTGTGGACCAATTGATACAGAGCATTTTTCACATAAGGTTTAAAATGAATGGTGAAGTAATTGAGGAAGTACAAGAGTTTAAGTAATTGGGTCAAACTATTACCAGCTCCTTGAGTGATGACTCGGATATAAGAAAACAGTCTCGAAGCCTGTATGCTAAAGCGAATATGACCATAAGGAGCTTTCGTTTCTGTACAAGTGAAGCTAAAGACACACTCTTTCGTACTTTCTGCAGTAATATATACGGTCTGCAACTCTGGGTGAATTATAAAAAAGGTTCTGGCAGTACCCTAAATTTGCTGTACAACAGTTCTTTTAGACTCTTACATAAATTACCCCCGAGATGCTCAGCTTCGCAAATGTTTGCTACCCGCAATGTCCCGAGCTTCCCGGAGGTAACAAGACGTGCTCAACACATTCTAATGCAAAGAATTAAAAAATCAACCAACCCGATCATCCAAGCTATCCATGAGTCCTGCCATTTATCCTCTAAGGCCTAAGCTATGGACTTCTTGGTACGAAAACGTCTGTCTGTCTGTAGCTCCACTTAACTTCGACAGTGCAGTATTATTTCTAATCAATTGTATATATTTCTACCCTTAGTGTATGAACTGTCATTGTATTAATAATATTTGCCATATGGACTATAGTCTGCCAATAAACCTTTTCATTTTCATTTTCATATAGCAAAATTGGGGTAGAGTTACCAGATGCTCTTATTACGAAATGTATTTAAATCAATATATTTAATTTAAATACTCTTAACACGTGTACATATATATGTAATAATAACAATAAGTCAATATTTAAATTTAACACATTGTGGTTTGTCAAGACCATAGTTCTGGTACGTTCTACGGTCACAATGACTGAAAGGACAGTGAAGCATGCTGATAATGACATGAAATCATCATAAGATCTAATACTTTTTGTCTAAGTATATGCAATTTGCAAACTCCTCTAAAGTGTATAATTATAATCAGTCGTGTGATGGAATAAATCTTCAAACTACTTTTGTGTATATATATATATATATATATATATATATATATATATATATATATATAATCTTGTTTCATGTTTCATGATTATGCAAAGAAACTAGGCTGTGGCGGGGTTATCTAGCTATGTTGCTCGACATAATACTTAAATACTATTTAAATTCGGTTGTGATGTCCGTTACAATAAGAAAACAATAAGAGGAGAACTTTATAAATTTTAGACAATGAGGAAACCTGTAAACTGTGGAGAGACTTGCTTGGTACTATATACGATGCAGGCAGGAAGGAGGGGCCAATCGCGAATCTCCGAAAACTATTGAAATTACCCCTTTTTTGAAAAGACTGTGTAGTGTGTAAGATGCATGCGTGTGTAGTAAGGGATATAGTGAGAAGCGCGTGTTTGAGAGTATGCTGGACTGTTTACAGGGTAGACGTGACATGTAAAAGACCAGATGAAGAGGACAGTGATGGGAGAAACAGGGTTCAGACACTTCCTGCCTTCTGCTGGAATGCCACATACAAACTCCTTATATATATATATATATATATATATATATATATATATATATATATATATAGTTATTATTTATTTATTTAAATTCGACTCTTGTAAATATGCATAGCGGGTTATTATGAGTCAGAAGTTCTAATGAGATCGATGTACAGTTCCCTCGAATGATCTGTTAAATAATTTTAAATTAAATGTTAGGGCTCACGTCATTGCGGAAACTAAGATCGCATGATGATACTTTTACGTTTTTAATACAGGTGAAAAGGCGTATGTTGCATACTATACGTACATATATTAGGATTGAAAGTATTTTTGTGGCCATTTGTACAGAAAATAATGCTTTTTATACGAGATCTGATATCATAAAGCATTAATTATAACATTTTAAACGTTGTGTAACGGTAGGCTTCAGTCTGTAAAGACATGATTGGTACAGCTAATGACAAAAACAATAAGCATGAACATTCTGTGTGATTGATGTAAACAGTGGCCTGACTGTGTGAAAACAAATACGTTTATTATGAGAATTATGAGGAATTGTGAACAGCCGTTAAATTAGAGAAATGATAATTAAAGTAATGTGAATAGTCCTAACTATAACTACAAGTAGAAAGGTTCTTAATGAAAAATCTCTCAACTTTCAATATCTATTTCCCGCTGCATCTATTTAAAAATGACAACCCACATAAATTCGACATCTCGTTTTCTTTAATTGCATCCAATAAGAATTTTTTTTTACCCGAACCTACTTATTTGGATGTTATATATATATATATATATATATATATATATATATATATATGATAATAATAATAATAACAAGATTAGTTGCAGCTAATAGTCTTTAGAAGAAAGTTAAACTTAACAACTAACCTGAAAACAATTACTGAGAGAATATATAGCAAGATTGGGGGTATAGTTGCCAGATGCTTTTATTACGAAGGGAATTGAAATCAATATATTTAATTTAAATACTCTTAACACGTGTACATATGTATATGTAATAATAACAATAAATCAATATTAGTAATAATATTTAAGTGGATGTTTAGAGGAGGATAACAGAATTGATGCTTCAGTTTCAAAGCTGTGTTACGCAGCTTGATGTTCGTTTTAGCATATGCAATTTTATAACGAAATTTGCTGTATAGTAAATTATTAATTCACATACCAGAAGATAGCATGTGAAAGTGAATGTAATGGTATATATCAGCGTAAATAACAGAAAACTACATATTTAAAAGTAAATAAACAAATATGAGTGTACTATATGTATAATTGTATTTGAAGGTCATCTCGTTTGAAAATAAGCCAGTTTCCCTTAAAAAAGAGAGAAATTAATTTATTTAAATTATAATAATAAATATTCATTTTCTTTTTGATAATACAGATATTAAACAAAGAACTTGTGTTTCGATTTAAAATATAATCACTCTGATTTTCATTTATGTATTGTTCACAATTTGTTAACAGACGAAAATTGGGTGTTAATGTGCAATCTCGTTAGGCCTATTAAAACCTTTCATTCGTTTCCATTTCTACTGTCTTCTAACTTGCCTGAACGGAAAGTACTTGAATGTATGTGTTTTTTCATGTTTGTTCTTGTTTGCCTCATGAAAGAACTTTTTTGAAGGAGGAAGGCGAGGCTCAATCCTTTCTTAAATTTTTTTTGAAGGAAGGTGAAGACGAATCATTTTTAAATTTTTTTTTTTTTTGAAGGACCATGAAGGACCATGAAGGACTCATAAAGGAGGGACCGCCATGAAGGACGGTGGAGGACCGCCATGAAGGACGGTGAGGGGGGAAATTTTCAAATTGATCCATTTCTGTCTGACATTTTGCGGCTATACTACTAACAAGTAACATAGAATTAGCATAGGGTACGTGTATTACATAATATAACATACATTATGATTTGGTGAAGGAGTACGAGAGAGAAAGAGAGGGAAAGGAGGCTTGCAAATTACAAAGACCTGCGTTTTGTGATAGTTGTAAATTTTGGATACTGATGCGAGCACAGCGACATCTCTGGGAAGGGAAACAATCAGCATTCACAGACGAACAGTGCAATAGTTACACATATGAACGGAATTACATGTAAGACAACCGTGTAGACATGAAATGATAGGTCGATAGGGCATAGATAGACAATAGATAAATGAAAGTAAAAATGAAAAAGTTATTGGCAGACCATAGTCTATATGACAAATATTAATAATACGAACTGACAGCAGAATACAATGACAATTCAAATACTAAGGATAAAAATACAATTAATGAGAAATAATACAGTAATGTCGAGGTTAAATAGAGCTAAAGACAGACGTTTTCATACCATGAATTCCATAGCTTAGAAGATATACGGCAGGACTGATGAATAACTTGGATAATCAGGCTGGTTGATTTTTTTAATCTTTGCATTAGATTGTATTGAGATCATCTTGTTACCTCCGGGCGGAAAGCTTGGGACATTGCGTGTAGTAAACATTTGCGAAGCTGAACTTCTCGGGTAATTTGTGTAGGAGTCTAAAAGATCTGTTGTATAGCAAATATAGGGTTCTGCCCGAACGTTTTTATAATTCACCCAGAGTTGCTGTCCGTATATATTAGTGCAGAAAGTACGAGAGAGAGTGTCTTTAGCTTCACTTGTACAGAACTGGAAGTTCCTTATAGTCATATTCGCTTTAGCACAAAGGCTTCGACATTGTTTTCTTATATCTGAGTCATCACTCAAGGAGCTAGTGATAGTTTGACCCAACTACTTAAATTCTTGTACTTCCTCTATTGCTTCACCTCTCATTTTAAAACTCATATCAGCTGGCTGATTAGAGCTTTTAGGATGGAATTGCATAACCTTAGTTTTTGTAACATTGAAAAGAATATCATGTTTCTGCGAATATAATTCGCAGACTTTTAGCAGCCGATCCAGACCTTCAAATGAGGAACTTATTAACACCATATCATCGGCATTATTAATCCTTGTGTTATCTATGCAACATCCAACTGTTGCCTCATTAAATGAAGCAATTAATCAACCAATATACGCATTAAACAGCAGAGGAGCGAGCAAGGAACCTTGCCTCACTCCGCAAGAGGAACCAAAACACTCGGATAGTACATTACCCCACCTAACAGTAAAAGATTGGTGGGAATACCAAAATCTCAATAAATTTAAAATATGTACATGGGAACTTTCCTGTCTTCTAGTTTTTTAAATAAAATATTGTGGTTCACTCTATCATATGCCTTACTTATATCTGGGAAACAGCTATAAATAGTTGAATTAGCGTATTTAAGTATAATTTCCTTCAAAACATACAGCAGCTACACAGATCAGATTTTAGAACCAAACTGATTAGATGTCCATAAGTAATCATTTAATCGGTGTAACAAGAGTTTCTTTAGTAGTTTCGAGAAGCAGGAGGCGACAGCAATAGGCCTGTAATCAGGGCCATCTCCTGGCATAAGCAGACTAAGCGGCCGCTTAGGGCCCCGCTGCTACTAGGGGGCCCTAGACAGGCTCCCAGGTGATAGCTGAGTTATTATTAATATTATTGTTGTTATTATTATTATTATTATTATTATTATTATTATTATTATTGTCGTATTAATTAAAGTTTTTGAATGAGTCAGTAGAATGACTGCAAAATGTATGAGTGCAACGCAATCGCAAATGTTGCAAGAGTTCCAACCCCAAAATGGGGTTGCAAGGGGTATGCAACTTGGAGGCGGAGTTATCCCCCAAGCTGAAACCCCCAAAGGGGCAGAGAAAGGAAGAGGGGGAGCCTCTTTGAGGGAGAAGTTGGGACGGCCTCACCTCCCAAAGGGGCAGAGAGGAGAGAGAGAGAGAGGAAGGGTCTTTGCTTGGCGACCGCCAAGCCCATATGAGGTCTTCAGCCACCCCGCCGCACTCTTATAGGCCCCTAATCAGCCAGTTGGCTTAATCAGCCAGTGCTTCAGGGCATTATCAGCCAGTGCCTCCGGGTGTCATCAGCCAGTGCCTCCAGGCATCATCGCCTCCCGGCATCAGTTGACGCGTCGCCTGTTGTCGGGGACGAGTCCCGTGCGTCCGGTTGCTGGGGGCCCTAGGTATCGCCACAGTGTACGTTTATGTGCGCTGAAAAGGAGCCGGGTTCGCACCCCGGAGGGAGGCCGTTACTCAGGGTACCCTAATGCCTTCCCGTGGGTCTAAGGCTGGGGTAAAACACTTCAATTCAAAAAGAAAGAAAAAAGAGCCCCGTAGGCCTAAGGTAGGGTGTAGAAACAACTCGTACGCAAAATAAATCCTAACCGTAGTTCTAAGGCGGGGTTAAACATCTCGTACGAAAAAAGAAAATAATTAAATCACCGAAAAAAGCTTTCAAATGATTCATTATATATATATATATATATATATATATATATATATATATATATATACAGGGTGGTGCAAAAGTCTGGACCCATAGGCAATTTACTATATAAAAAATATCTTTCGATTTTTATAATAGTTTTTATAATTTAATTTCTGTTTATAATTTTACTAAATATTTTTCAGATTGTTACCCTATGGCAGACAAGTTAACAATAGCAGAAAGAGTAGAGCTTGTGCTTTTGTACGCAAAAGAAGGAGTCACCTCACGTTCAGTCGCAAATTTCCTTATGCCTCGATTATACGAAATACCATTACACTTATTGTAAATTCTGAACTACAACGTTAAATTTAACATAATTTAGTCACTGGTGTATGGTTAATTAAATTTCATTTCATAATAAACTTCCTGCAGGCCACACTTTTTTTCCATATAAACCGCCTATAGGTCCAGACTTTTGCACCACCCTGTATATATATATATATACTTAAACGAATTTAAGAATATTTGCTTTAATTTTATCCTGCATTATTTTTGCAATAAAACGCGAAACTTTAACCCATATATAGTGTTTCAATACTTGTTTCTAAGTAAGCGTGAAATTATTATTATTATTAATATTATTACCACTACTAATGATATATATATATCATTAGTAGTGGTAATAATATTAATAATAATAACAATTTCACGCTTACTAGAAACAAGTATGAAACACTATGTATGGGGTTTAAAGTTTCGCGTTTTATTGCAAAAATAATGCAGGATAAAATTAAAGCAAATATTCTTAAATTCGTTTAAGTATATATATATATATATATATATATATATAATGAATCATTGAAAGCTTTTTAGGTGATTGTAATTATTTTCATTTTTCGTACGAGATGTTTTACCCCGCCTTAGACCTACGGTTGGATTTATTTTGCGTACGAGTTGTTTCTCACCCTACCTAGGCCTATGGGGCTCTTTTTTCTTTCTTTTTGAATTGAAGTGTTTACCCAGCCTTAGACCACGGGAAGGCATTAGGGCACCCTGAGTAACGGCCCCCGTCCGGGGAAATCTTGGAAATGTACAGGAAAAAGGCAGTTTTTATGTCGTATCTTTCGAGTTTAATCTACGGTCAGGAAGGCAATTTTAGAACAGATGTTTTTCAATCCTTCACACATAATTCAGACGATTTATGGTATGTTTAGACCATCCCATGATAAGCTAATCAAACTACAAAACAAGATTCGAATTGGGACCTTTTCTGTTGCCTTTCAGTGCAAATAACATGTTTCTTCAATAGCAAATCTGAAACTATACGTACATCTTTTTCTAATCACCATTTGGTCGTAGAAGCAGATAAACAGTTTTCCCGTAATGTTTAAGACATCTACATTTTCTGCCAGTTTGGTACAACACACAATACGCACGTCATTTCTAATCAGCATGTGACCATTCAAGCAAATAAGCATTTTGCCCGTAATGGTTAAGACGTCTTCCACAGTAAATATATTTGTTTTTAACCTTACAAAGTATGACAATGAATTTTCCGAAAAGAAAATAGACAAACAAGATATGGCATGTATCTTAAATTTATTTTTCGCAGAAAACCGAATTGAATTGTTCGGAAAATAAAAACATTGCCTTCATGGCCAACCACTTTTCCCAAATCTTAAAAACCAGTATTTGTTCAACGATATGGAATATAAGAATATCACAGAAATTTTTTTTTGTATCAGATGAAGTCCCACGCATCGGAACAGATGGCCCGCCTAGATTTGATGCGGGTAACCAATCACAGCACTCTGAAGCGGTTCCAGGGCCTCGGTTGGGTACCATGCAAGCCTACGCATTATGCTCCGCCCAAAATTCACGGAATCAGCCAATCACGGCACTGTGGGGCGGGCCCAGAACCGCGGGTTGGTCGAAAATGCAGGTCTACACGTTAAACACCGCCAAAAATTCACCGCTAGCCAATAGGAAGCTAAGGTTCGCTCTTGTGGGTTGGTCACATGTCTCCTTATAAAGGGAGAACTTCGAAGTGAGGCTCATTTCGTTCGTTCATTTCCAGCTAGTGAATTACACAACAACAATGAGTCAGCTGTCTTTGTACAACACCCCCGATTTGGTGGAGGATGACCCCGATTATGCCCATGCATCACGCATAATTTTCACAGCTGCAGACCAGAATGCGTTATTTTCTAGCCAGAGTATCGCTGAAAATTGCGAGGCAGCGGAACATCCTACAGGTAATTCAATTGAAATGTAAGTGATTATTTCTGTGTTTGATTCAGGATTAATTAACTTATAAGTGCCTAACCTTAACTTTATTCAGTGTTTTCCTAACAAACGTAAAATTTCCCATTGCTTTTGTCTGATTCCTTCGTGATTATTTCGATATATATATATATATACAGTGGAACCTCGGTGTTCGAACGAACCGGACATCGAACAAACCGGAGTCCTAACAATTTTGTTCAGAAAAAATTGACCAGTCTTTGAACGTTTTCTGGAGTCCGAACGCTTGGAGGAAGTTGTTGCCTGACTCTGTGGCAAGCAGAGACTTTGAGGCAGAGCCAGTGGTTCCGGAAATCATATCCCTAGGTGGGTCTATGGGGTTAGAGGTGAACCAGGAGGATGTGGAGGAGTTGATAGATGACCACAGCAGGGAAACTCAAGACAGAAGAACTTCAAGATCTTCTCAAGGAGCAGGAAGAGGAACTGGCAGAGGAATTTTCTTCACCGGATGATGAGGAGGAGGTTCGCACTGCCAAAATTTCCACTGATGAACTTAAAGAGTTGTTTTTTATTGGTCAAAAACGCAGAGCATAGTGGAGAAATGGCACCCTGACATTGCTACTGGTGAGCCACAACATCAATTCCTTCAGTGATAATGTGGTTGAACACTTTAGGAAGATTATGAGGGGTAGGCAGACACGACGACATTGGACAGATTCCTTTTAAAACAGAAAAAATGATTACAGTATATTGGGCTGTTTTTGGGGGTAAATTTTCGTGGCCCAGAACGAATTAATTACATTTACATGTATTTTAAGGGAAATACTGTTCGGACATCGAACTTTTCGCAGTTCGAACACCAACCTAGGAACCAATTAAGTTCAAACACCGAGGGTTCACTGTGTATATATATATATATATATATATATATATATGTTAACCCCTCCGTCTATGGCCTGGGTTGGTTCGAAGTCGACGGGGGTTCTAGTTAGGTGGCAGCAAACGGATGTGTGACTTGCAGTAGTTTTCTTCTATATTACTCTCGAGTTCTTCCATAGTGGCTCGGAGGACTCTGGTAGACTTACTATAAATGCTGAAGATTCCGGACTCTTCTTATAGCGTATCCGGAAAGTTTAATGACTAAGTTCTTCTGAAGAGAGCAAGGCTCGAAGGATAAGATAAAAGACTATCTTTACTGTAATTTACTGCTAAAATGTACAGGTAGTGCTCAGCCTCTGAATTAGCTTCTGAATGACAATGGAAGATTTTTACTGGGGTTTATATACCCCCAAAACTGCTAACATCATTATTATTAAATGCTAAAAAGGTTGTATTATTTGCATAATATTTGAAAATAAAGTAAATTTTTAGCTGTGGTAAGGTTGAACGAGTAAACAAAAATATTTGAAGACGAAACCATATTTTTATCTTAAACCGCGACTTTTCAGATCTGATGTTATCATGATCTGCCAAGTTAACTAAAAGTGGAAAATCCGACTATGCGTCTTTACACTAAAATATGCATATGAGTAAAATTTTAAGGTTTAAGATGTACAATTTAAATGCTTAGGCAAGACATGATCTCATTTTTATAACGAAAGAGAATGTATACAAAAATAGTGAACATTGCAAAGCTTAAGCAGGATTCCTTATTAAGCGAAATCTAAAACAATGATTATGACGTTTTAAAAAAACAACAGGTCACCAATTATTTGGCAAAGTAGAAAACCAAATCAAAAATTTTATCCAAACTCGCGTTGGGCGATTTTGGTCCTTATGTAAAAATGAATAGACACACGTACATACTATGAGTATATGCATTATATAAAGTTAAATATATAAGAATATACAGGATTATAAATACATGAACCATATAACACATGAATTTTTAAATGGATATTTTTCTAAAATGGATACAAGAACTATATAAATGAATACAAGAATTACATGAAGAATAAGATAGTATAGGAATATGGGAATTATTTATGGTTCATTTTTACACACACAAATATGGGGTGTTTTATTTGTGCATCTCTTGACAGTTTCAAAATTTGTAGAAAGTTCTACAGATAGGAATTTAAAATTATCAAAACTTTTAAGAATTGCATGCGTTTTGAAAAATTATGTTTAATTAATGTCTGTGTCCCATATATATATATATATATATATATATATATATATATATATATAATATGCCCAATACTTTTATCTGCAATCAAACTCGAAATGGCGCTTTAAGATGGGGTAAACTAATCTCAGAGCTTAACTCTAAACTCTTTATATATAAACTGATGTGTGCAAAGCCCCAATAGCGAAATATATACTCTAACATAACCTATCCCACCTAACCTAACTTAGCCTAACTAACCTATCCTAGCATAGCCTAACCGGGCGTAAACTAACCTAACCTAACTTAGTCTAACCTAACCAAACCTAACTTAGCCTAACCTAACCAAACCTAACTTAGCCTAACCAACTATCCTAGCATAGCCTAACCGTGCGTAAACTAACCTAACCTAACCTACTGCAGAGAGTGTCTCTCAACGCAAACAATCTAATTATTTATTAGCATTGAAAATTAGTTTGTAATGTTTCTCGTTTATAATTGGCAATCTAATTTCCTTTTGTTCTGAATTTTTCTACAACGTAAAAATTATTCCCATTGTGTTTAATTATTCTCTGTTTCCATCGCGATTATATCATCATTTGTATATATTGTTGCAACATCTTGTAACATCTTGCAACATTGCAATGCAATGTTGCAAGATGTTGCAGTGCGCCCTTTTACACGTTTCGCATCTTGTTTCTCTATTCAATTCAGAAAATCTTATTATGTTTAAGTTATCGTAGGTTTTTATTTATTGTCCACGAATAGAAATATTAAAAACTATTAAGAATTGCATGCGGTGCATATTTATATACACCGTTTCATTCAGTGCTAATAACCTATAAATGCTTTAAAAAAATATTTTTAAAATATTGTCTGGCTGTAATAAAGCGAAGTGACTGCTATCTGCCCAGAGGAAGGTCTCTATTCATATATATTATATATATATATATACAACTGCAAAGAACGACGCGTCGTTCTTTACGTTATTTATACTGCGTGTTCTTTGCAGTTGAATGTATATAATGTTACGGCATGCGGGAGGTGCCCCCTTGGGGCATTGGTTTTCTGCGAGTATGTAGAAGAATTACGGCATTTGGAAGAGTGAGGCCCATGGTGTAATGGTATCGCATCTGACCGGCAATCGGAAGATCCCGGGTTCGATTCCCGGGTGGTTACCACATTTTTCATTTGTTTCGTTCTCTCTCTCTCATCTTGCGCGGAATATCTCCTATACAAGCGTCGTTCTTTACGATATTATATATATATATATATATTCCTCTGTGTGTGTATTTTGGGTGAAAAAAAACAATAGTTTTTTATTTATATCAATTATAGAAAGTTCTACAGATAGGCTTTTTAAATTACCAAAACGTTTAAGAATTATCTGCTTTTAAATACGTGGTATTTTCTCTTATTGTATCTCTTTATTTTTACTTAACCTTATAGGACCGTTGCGGAACTTAATCGCATTATAGCCACTTTTGATGAAAGGGGAATAAATGCTATGGATGCTTCTCCGAACAGCCTACCCAGCGATACAGAAGTCGCAGTATTGAATCACAGCCGGTCAAACGAGTGCCAGTTTGTAGAGGAGCTGATGTAAGTGTTTTTAGATTATATAGTATGTTTTTGGAATCGTGAACAATAAAATTGGGTAGGCCAGGTTAGGCTAGGGTGTATATATATATATTATATGGTGGACGATTTAACTGCATCCAATTTCACGACATTTATTTAAATTACAGGGCCGAAACGGAGCCAGACCATATTATAGCCACTTTTGACGAAAGGGTGATAAATGAAGTGGTAGCCAACCTAGCGATCCAGAAGTCGTGGTATTGACTCACATCCGGTCAAACGAGTGCGAGGTCATCGAGGAGATAATGTAAGTTTTTCTTAGGATAAGGACAAAGAACAATATATTTTCATTTATTAAATAGCAGAAATCATGTACAAAAAGGGTCAGTGCCCAATTTTAATGGATACAAATGTACAGTATATATAGGTTTACACAATATACCTTTACACATTACAGGGGGTGCTAACATATGGGAACTTTTTTTTTGTCTCTCTGCATACATATTTATCATTCATATCTGTGTCCCATAAATCGAATAATTTTAAAAAATTCATAAATCCCCTCCCACGTGACATATGCATGAGAAACAAAATACAGTGCAATCCACATGTTTCAGTATAATATCCTTGGAAGCGATATGGATTCCAAATAATCTCAGGCACGTCTAGCTATGCGATAAAATTTACGATTGTCGAGTCATTCCACGGTGGAAATCCGAGTGAATCGAAATAGTACATTCTTTCCTTAGTTTTAAAATAGACTGCAAACCAATGAATCCCCTCACCCACCACAATGTCGGTGTTAACGATAACCCCGTACCAGTTTCTCGTACTTGGCAGATTTAATATTTCATTCTTCGCGAACACTCCGATAAATTTTGAGCGCGCGAAACAGTCACTTTTCATCCCTCTCTGGAGTGTATTCGCGTCCATTTTAAAAATCTGTGGTGACGTTCCTAAATCCATCTACTTCTATTAGGGCTTGCGACTGGAGGTATACTAGTACACTAATAGGTGCGTCTATAGGTTTGGCAAACTCCAGCCTCACTGAGATGGTGCCGGTTGTTGGGGGTTTAAATGCGTATTTACACCAGCAGTTAAGTCTGGCGTAATGTCAAATGAGTAGATGTTGAATTCTTCAACAAATTCTTTCTGTGTTATGCCGAAACCAAGTTCATCACACGCACCTGTATTATGAGCCAAAGTACTATAAGCTCTCGCGCAGAGCGGGAACACTGCATCTGTTGAGTAATCCATATCCATTACCCCACCCAGGGCGATGCCATTTACGTAGAGAGTAATATTTTTAAGGCCGAAATTCTCGAATTTTAGGGCACTCTTTTTATAATTTCCATTCGTCGAGGCGTGGTCTTGCATTCCAATTAAAATCCTTTTAGGTAGGACTCCAAGAGCAATGTTTTCTAGCTGTTTCGATGCCAGCCCTGCGGGAATCGTGTACAGCTTGTACCCTGTTAATTGGATATTTTACTGTGGCATGTACCAAATCTTTCTCAATTTCTATTTGCTTCGGGGAACTTAACTTCACACGGCGTATACGTAAATACGTTTCCATGATGTGTATCACAACGGGTTTCGCGCCTTCTTCTTGATCAGCCCCCAGATTTATGCAGATCTCAGGGCTCGTGCGGGTAAACTTCAATTTCATATCTACCCCGTTCATAAGCAACTTCTCCTGGAAAGTAAAGTCTGTATGCAAGGGTCCAAAACACTCGTATCTTTTTTAGAATGTTTAAATTTTCCTTTATATGCTCTCGTCTTTAGTGTGGTAATACCCTCGGCGGAAAAAAAAGGTGTCCTTCGCTTCTTTCGAAAAGTTGAGGATATTTTCCAGATAGGCTCGTAGTGGTAGTACCCGTGCCTAACGAGATGTTAGTCTGATTTAAATATACGTCACACTGACTGAATATGGAGTGTAGAAAGTTGGTTTCAGGTTAGGGAGCATAACTATCATCGCAGTCCGTTCCGTCAGAATGGGCAATGCGTAGTTTGGCACATATGTGCATGCAACTAGGGTCAAAAAAGTAAGGGCCTGAGCTGGGTATCACGAATTCTATAGGGGCACTGGGGAAACTAATTGGTTTAAACGGTTAATTGTAGAAAGTCACTATGTTCAATAGAGACCTGAGTAGGTGGCATATCAAAGAAGGACAGTTCCGATTTACAGCACTGTGAACTACACGGATGAATGAAACGTGCCATGACGAGTCAGAAATAGTGCCACCTTCCCTCGACAAGTATTAGTCAATCTATGATTCGTGAGTAGCGTCCTCAGCTTTCAGTTAAAAAAATGATCAGCATAGTTTTCATAATTTTGAGCACTTCTTTTTGGTTTCCTTTGCGTTTAACGCCACGTGATGGTAACCCCTTCTTTCTAGCAGATCTCTTCTTTCCGCCACGTGTTGGTAACCCCTTATTCCTGACAGATCTCTTCTTTCCGCCACCACCATTTTTTTCGCATCGTTGTTGCTTTCATCCCGTGTACGTTTTAAATGTTTTTTTAGAGCTTCTTTAGGCTTAGTGCCAGCCAATATGTCCTCTGCTGCGTTAAAACCTGTTTGTAACGCCTTCCTCCCTAGGTAGCTGGCCCCCCCTCTTCAACAGTGGGACAGCGGTGCGTAGTATGGATGAAAAAATGGACCCAAGTCCACTACCACGCTGGTATCTCATCCCTCGGTATAGTGTGAAAGTCTTTCTGTCCATTATAACTCAGTGCGTCGAAAGTGCGGCTTCACTGTTAAGCTCTCGTCACCGAATGGGAAATTTTTACCCTCAATCGTTCTTATAATATTGAGATATTGGTTATTAGGTTAGTTGCGACATTCACATAAAGGGGTATGTCATATGTAATACTCAAAACTCCTTCCTCTATGGTTGGGGATGTGAGCTATGCGTAGCAGGCGTGCCTGGGTATCCCAACAAACTGGTGTTCCACTATATTGCTGTAAATATAGCACATGTCTGGAGGCTGAGAGCTTTCATCCAATTTCTCCATCTTCAATTGATTCACTAAGGTGGACAAGTCATGCTGTGCCTCGTGAAAGGTCTCTTTGGAAGGTTGATCGATATCGCCCTCGGTTATAATTTTGAACACTCTTCCGTCTTTAAGATTTCTGTTAACCTTTGATTTAGGATTAGAGTATGTGCAGGGTTTCCTTTGTTTACGATTTCGTAATAAATCATTCGTAAGAATTGAATTTTTTAAACTCACGTTTAAGTCTCTCACAACATCCTCAACCGAGACATAACGCACCGGCCCTAGTGTTGCTTCTGTATTGTAAAACCGTGCGACCTTAGTCCGTGCGATACATATAGTTTCTTCCCGAGTTAACCCGGCTTTGCACACTCATTACACTCTGAGAATCGTAAAAAACGGTATCTTTATAATCAATATTGAAAAAGAGGGTATCCAGCTGAATTTCACATATCCCCACCTCATACGAATCACGACCCAATTCAATGGGTCCATGGAGCTCTGTTACAAAGTTGGCTAGTGTGTTGTTAGGGTGTACAGACAGGGACGAGGAGGACGGGAGTGTTACGTAGAAATGGTTAGGAGTCATGCTGCATACTAATTAAGCTTCATTACTGCATCAGCTTTTATATAGGTATTGAAGCTTTCTGGGTAGCCTAGTCATTTCACCAGGTACATTTTTCTCTTCCCTGTACCTTTGCTTCCTATAATTTTCTCAATTTTAAACACATTTTTTCCTAAATTAAACACCACTTTCTGCAATTCCTCACGATAAAAGCCTCCCGAGATCTCTTCACCATTCAAATCTTCAACGTAATACATCATTATCTCACCTTCAGGCCTCATAGCCCTAACTTTAAAAATCTCATGTGTCCGTCCTTGCTCAAAACCCTTTGCGAATTTATTTCCCGAACGTGACAGCCTTACATAGTCATTGATTTTGAAACGCGCAGATTGTGGTGGTGATGGTGACGGTACTCCATCTCTTCTCGGGCGCTTGCCTCTTTCTAAAACATCGTTAGGCGTTGTACCGATCGTACGATGGTGTGAATGGTTGTAGGATGAAGCCAATGAATCGAGAACGTTTATATATCTGTATGTGTTTTTATGTGTAAAATATCGGTGCATGCGTTCCTTTATGGTACGTTGAACTCTTTCAGCTAAAGAAGCCTTATGTATAGAATTGGATGTGTAATAGCTGGTATTAAACTCTGACAGCATGTTCTGAAAACTCGTCTTACAAATTCTTTTCCCATATCCGTACAAAAATAGCCAGGAATCCTGTTTTCTTTCAACATCAGCCTTTTGACCACTTTAGCAACTGTTTCAGGCGATTTATTTTTCAGGGGAATTAGCCACAGGTATCTAGAGAATACATCTATTATGAATAGGATGTGACGGTAGCCATCGTTATACATTGAATATCTTTGCATATCTGTTAATTCTCGGGATTTCTTTAACCTATTCGTCATTCGGAATATACACGGTTTCAGGTTCGCTTGGAAATATATTCGTTCTTAGAAGCACCCTAAACGTGTTTCGCGGGTGAAGGTCACAAAGCAAATATCCATAACGTTGGTTTGTGACCTCTTTATAAACCTCCAAAAACTCCTTACGCTGATTCGGGAACATTTGACTGGCTAATACCCCAATTTGTGACACATCTCTACGTTGCGCGAATAAGACTAGATATTGCGTATTTAGCGACACATCGCGCATGTATCTATTTTTGAAAAATAGATTCTGATTGATGAAGAACACGCTTATGTTAAGGTGGTGGGAGAATACTGTAAATGTCTCGGCAAACGTTTTATCCATCTCCAACATGAGGTCGTCAATTACGATGACTGTATGTTCATTTCCCTTTAACGAATTAACGTCATAGACCCCTTGTGGAACAAAACATCATCTTGGTACTCGTTGAACACTGATTGGTATGTCGAATAGCACCATATAACTTTATGCACAAATTTTGAGAACATTTCCCCCTTTTCTTTAATGATTTTAAGCATAAACACCGTTTTACCACACCTGTAGGTCCAGATATAATACATGTGGATGGGCTCGTGAACCTGAATTTTTCTACAGATTCCATTTCTAACACGTCACACCCTAAGTGGGTCATTTACAAAATATTACAAATAACGAGTGCTGCTCCTTATATTTTGTTTTCTTCTTCCACAGAACCGTGAATGATGACGATGTACAACCCCCATCATCGATATCACGGATGAACCCGTTGACCGTGCATCTACAGTACCCATCCCCCGATGAGCCCTCACCAGCGACACTGTAGCACGTTCAAAGCGGAGGTGTGATGACGAACCTCCACGTCAGGTATAAAGCGTTCCAGGGTTGTTAGAACACCAGTAATAGAACCCCAACCCTCAACGTCTTACGCAACAACCCCACAGTAGCCTTCCGCCAATATACCCCCTTATTCATCCTCCACAGCAGCTCCCCGTTCTGTTGAGTCTGCAGTAATAGAGCCCCAACCCTCAACGTCTTACGAAACAAACCCCACAATAGCGCCTTCCTCAAATATAGACCCTTATTCATCCTCCACAGCAGCTCCCCGTTCTGTTGAGGATGGCATAACATTCGAGTTGGTGCGCACCGCAACCCCAACCCCAGCCTTGACTAGAAATCGGTATATAGTCAGGGTTGATCCTAGATCCATGTATAGCAACGGTATTGAACACGGACTACGTCGCGTAGTAGAGCGTATTGTAGAGTTTGCCCTTCAGAACCGCGACGAGCGTGAAGTCAGGACGAGGCTGTCCTTCGGATTCGGGTCAGATGACGGTGATGTAGATGATTTTTGGGTAGTAGTACCATTCAGGCGTTTGGCGGCTGAAGATGTAGAGTATATATTAGGTCGTATAATGCAGGCCTCCCAAAGTAGTATAGCTTTCAATATGGACAACTTCACGGTAAATATTGACCGTGTATTCCGTGTTGCGGGTCATAGTGCCACACCTTATACTCTTAACTTCAATTCTCAGGCGATTTTTAGACGGCATATAAACGTCGATCGTGGTTGCGGCTTTATAGCAGTAGTCTTAGCTCGTATGTTTACTGTACTAAATACACAGACCACAAAAATTTGGCTGCCTACGGTAGTGGAGCGTGCCCGTAAACTAGCTGTAGACTGTAAACTTGAATTTGATTGTAATATGGGTCCTGAAGAGCTGAGAATGGTAGAACAGGAAATGAATGTTCGTATAGTTGTATTTGGACTGGATGATCGTCGTAGAACTGTGTATGTTTTTAAAAGCTGTGTGAGAGATCGTACAAGACCCCTACTTATTTTAGGACTGTCAGGTACAACATATCTCCCCATCCGTAATATAAGGTGCCTTTACGCGAGTTATGACAAAAGTCGAAAA
This sequence comes from Bathynomus jamesi, assembly GCA_023014485.1. Taxonomy (NCBI): domain Eukaryota; kingdom Metazoa; phylum Arthropoda; class Malacostraca; order Isopoda; family Cirolanidae; genus Bathynomus; species Bathynomus jamesi. The sequence goes on along the minus strand of JAJOZX010005690.1, from coordinate 270,569 downwards.
TATGGGCGACATCATGATTTGTGTAAGGGGTGTCTCGAGTTTGCGGATGATATAGTGAAACATTGTAAAGAATGTCACATGGTATGTGAGCAGTGTAAAAGTACCAAATGTGAAAGCCGTGTAGTTGAAGCTGAGAAGAGGGATTGTAATGTGTGTAGACGCACATTTTTCAATAATAGCTGTTTTGAGCTCCATAAATCAATTGGTACGTGCAGGAAAATGAGAATCTGTGAATGTGGTATGTTTCACATGATGGATAATTGGGGAAAGTTTACTCAGAAATGTGACGAAATTCACTGCTCTACATGCCATGAGAAATATAAGGCGGACGGTGTAAAGCATGTATGTTATATGAAAGATGCCAAGCCTAAAAACAACCCTTGTATAACTGTGTACTACGATATAGAAACATACACGAACGCTGAAACCAAAGAGGTAATTCCGCATTTACTTGAGTCAGACTATCTGTGATGAGTGTATGGAGATTGAGTGTGATGAGTGTCACAAATGTGGAAAACGGACAAACGTATTTAAAACGAATGCCCACGATAGCCCTGTAAAACTATTTGTGTCCTATATTGTCAAGTTAGCGAACAAGTTAAAAAAAATGACTGTATATTCTCGCCCATAACGGGGCAAAATTTGACACACAGTTCCTTTATAAGGAGTTGCTTGAGCACGAGTCCTCTGAGATATTTACAGGTGATACATTGAAAAGAAGCAACAAATTAATACAGATGCAAATAAGAGGTAATGTACAATTTAAAGATACTTTATTATTCACACCTTGTAAATTAGCAAAGCGACCCAAGGTGATGAGCGTATCAGCTGAAGTTTCAAAAGGATACTTCCCTTACACATTCCTCATTAGTTAGACTTTAAACTACGTAGGTCTACCTCCACCCAAACATTACTTTAACTATGATTGTATGAGCGCAGATGAACGTGAAGATTTTGATCGATACTACAACAGTTTTAATGAACGTAATCCTTATAATATAGCTGATGAATGTGAGCGTTATTGCGTGAATGATGTACGAGTGCTTAGAGTATGTTTCCAGGCCTTTAAAAGGATGTACATACGCCGTTTCAAATGCGATCCGCTGCAAGTCGCAACCACCATCGCTTCATTATGTTTTACGGTGTTCAAGAATAACTTCATGCCTAAAGATACCTTAGCCATTATTCACAGAAACAACCCCCGTAGTTATGGGCACAAGTCTATTTACTGGCTCATACACCTACAGCAGCAAACAGGTGTATACATAAAGCATGCCCGCAACATGGGTGAACTACCCATTAAGGTTAATGACCGTGTTTTTTGGGTTGATGGTCTAAGTGAAAACCGTGTCACTGGCAAGAAGACTGTGTACTCCTTTAACGGTTGCTGGTGGCATGGTTGCCCCCGTCCTGAGTGTGGAATCGTAGGAGATATCCACGGTAGCTCTCCTGCCGACTGTCGTGCGTGTACGCGCACCCGCGATCAATTTATAGGGTCCCAGTTCACTCACAAAGTCTTGTGGGAGCATGAATATGATGCACGGATGGAGACAGACGGACAATACCGTGAAGAAATAAATACGATCAAGCGTCCAATGGTGCTGGATCCTCTCAAATGCGGTGATAGCTTGTTCCGAGGGCGTACAAATCCCTTCAAGCTATACTTTCCACCTACGGAGGGCGTGAAACTCCATTACTATGATTTCTGTTCTTTATATCCCTACGTGATGAAGAACAATCCGTATCCCGTAGGTGTACCTGAAAAAATGGTGGGCCCTAACTTACCCTCCATCAACGAGTTTTCAAGAAATTTGAATGATTACTATTTCGGCCTTTCTTTCGTAGACGTGCTCCCCCCTCGCGATTTATGGATGCCGATCTTACCCGTCGTTATAGATCACAAACTCATGTTTCCCTTGTGCGTGAAGTGCGCGGAAGAGAACAACGGCGATTGTAGCCATACACCCCACCAGCGTAAGATCAGAGGCGTATACACAAGCCCTGAGCTGGCCCTAGCCTTTCATCATGGGTATAGAATACTGAAGATACATGAGGTGTGGAGGTTTCAGAAGCTATCCAACCTTTTCACACCATATATAAACGCATTTTTGAAGGATAAGGTTGAGGCGTCAGGATACCCGCGAGGGGTTGAAACCGAAGACGAAAAAACGTCTTATATTCAGCGTTATCGCGACCACGAAGGTATTCAACTTGATCGTACCCAAATTGTAAAGAACCCTGGCAAGCGCTTTAGTGCAAAGTTGTGCCTAAACAGCCTTTGGGGAAAATTTGCGCAGAATACTGGTAAAGGGAATGTTCATTTGGCGCAAAGTTATAGCGAAGTCTGGGATTACGCCAACGCCCCCGACAAAGAGGTCATGGAGATTGTGAATGTAGGTAATACTTACATAATAAAGTCCAACAATACTGAATTGGCCACAGATACCTCACGGGTTACAAACATTCTTGTAGCCAGCTTCACAACAGCCTACGCCCGCATCAAACTTTGGGGCCTATTGCATTCTCTCGGGCAGCGGGTTTTGTATGCCGATACAGATAGCGTGTTATTCACAGCGAGGAGTGGTGAATACATGCCTGCTATAGGGGAGTTCCTCGGTGAGCTAACTGACGAGATCAAGGATGAGTATGGGATAACGCCTACGCTGACTCGTTTGTGTCAACAGGGCCAAAGACCTATGGGGTACGGGTCAGGCTAGGGAATGAAACGAAGTTTATCGTGAAGGCAAAGGGTATCACGCTTAACCAGGCGAATCGGCGGGTCGTCAACTTTGATTCGCTGAAGGATTTAGTGTGCTTGGAAGATGATGAGGGTGACCGACCGCCCCAACTGACTGTAGGCACCCACAATTTTCGGGCGCAGAAGCTGGGGGGCGTGAAGGAACTTAGGGACACAAAGGTGTGCCGTAACACCTATAGGAAACGCTACCAGGTGCCTGGTACCTATGACACCGTGCCCTTTGGATAACATAATCTTTGATATGTCTATTGATAACTTAATTATTACACGTATTTGTAAATATATACATCCTGATTATTTCGTTCATTAAATAAATCATGTTTCAACTTGCGTTTTACTTTGCATGTGTGCGTGTGTACAGTAAAATTTAAGCCCCTCCCACCGTAAGACCGGCGACGTGAATCATGCCGCAACCTGAACAGGCATCTACTCTTCCGTACTCAGTTGACCTCTGTATACCCTTGAGCTCAGACGTGCATTGTCTTGCATAGAAGAAAATAGTAATGGCCACCTTTAATATCGCGTGTTCAACATTTATGAAGTGGTATTCTGCTAAGTGCGTAGAAGTAGTGGATACTGAAAAACTCCCTATTCCCGCCTCCTTTGCCTCTTTTAAGGCTGCATTGAATCGTGCGAAGGGTCAGGCTATTCAAATACTCTATGGATATTCTGGCGAGGGGGTTGTAGGATTTCGCAGTACAGACGATGTACTGAAGTATGTTATAGAACTAAGCTTTATAAAGGCTCACATATACTGCGTAGTAGAAGAAGCAACACGCTCAGAAGATAAACAACAGTTATGGGTAGTGAGTCTTGTGGATGAGTGGTGTGATAAGCGGTATTATATCATGTTACACCATACCGATTACTCGTACCCTACGGCTGAAAATGTAAATCTTGTCATCATGGAGAATCTTAAGGATTTTTACCACTACATTAATATATACAGGGCGTTCCAAAAAAATGTATACACACTTTAACAGCTGATAGCTCAATTGATGTTTCTTTCTTTCCAAGTTAAACCCATTAGAATTAATAATGGCAGTCAGACTAAGCTTTGAACAAAGGAAATTCATTCTAAAATGCTACTGGAAGTGTGAAAACGTAGTTGAAGTGCAAAGACAGTTTAGGAGGGAGTTTCAAACAGATCCACCAACGCGACTTACCATCACTCGAATTAGAGATAAGTTTGAAGCCGATGGAACTGTTCAGAATGTCCACAAGAAGCGTTCCGGAAGACCACGGACATCGACAAGCCCCACAAAGCAAGAAAGAGTACTGGAAACGTATCACCAAAGTCCAAGAAAATCTGTGCGGCAAGCGAGTCGTGAGGTAGGAATTTCAGAATCGTCTGTCCAACGCATTTTGAAGCGCTGTCAATGGAAAAGTTACATTCCAAGATTCGTCCATGCTATTAAAGAAGATGATCCGGACCGAAGAGTGGAGTATTGCGAGTGGTACTTGGCACGATGTGGATGTGGATTGGACGAAGGGGTTTCGTAGAATACCCTCCGCGTTCACCAGACCTCACACCACTAGACTTTTTTTTATGGGGATACTTAAAAGACAAAGTCTACGCTATAAAACCTGCAACAGTCGCTGAATTGAGAGCAGCCATTGAACGAGAATGCACACAAATACCAAACGAAATGTTTCGTGATGTTTGCGATTCCATTGCTTCGCGTTATCAGCAGTGCCTGGACCAGAACGGACGTCAGTTTGAAAACAGGCGTTGACAAAACAATTAAATAATGTCTGTAGATTCTAATACATTTTGAAAATGAAATGTATTTTAATAAACACTGCCTTTATAAGTATTTAAAGTGTGTATACATTTTTTTGGGACGCCCTGTATATATCATGATGAGGTTTGTAGTGAGGTTGTGGCTAATGGGTTGTGTGAGTTTTTAACAGATTTTAGAGATTGCGTATCGCCTGTTAAACAAAAAGGATAAATATGAACATATGTTTCTCTCTAAAAGCACCCCGGTTTGTGAAGATGTTTAGGAGTGATAGACATTTAAAAACGTTATAAAATGTGTTTAGTTCGTGAAAATTACCCTGAAGGAAAATGTTTGGTGCATATTCGGGGAAGTGGTAGTGATAAAACATTAAAACCGAAATTAATTCTTGTATCGGAAAATTTCTCAAGACACCTGCCCAATATAATGGGATACAACGATTCATATTGGGTCAGCGCCGTACACGTTTCATTAGATTATGGTGTGACTCCTCCCGTGGCGCCAACTGTGTACCTCACGGAGCATACGAGTTCGAACAAACCCATTCACGTTTCATCAGGGTGACTCACCGCGCCCGTTGAGCCGATCCTCCCTCCTGTGACTCACGCGGAGCATACGAGATCGAACAAACGCATACGCGTTTCATCAGCGTGATTCATTCCTCCTGTCGAGCTGATCTTTTCTCCTGTGGCTCATAGTCATCTCAGAGCTTGCATCGAGTGGACGTGCCATAGTCATCTCGAACCGTGTGAACGTGCGAATACGATGGAACTCCCTTTGAGAAGCATTCTCAACGCCTCGTACGACGTCTCCGTGACGAAGTCATTGCGCGTGTTGGCGAGAAACTGGCACCATTAACTGTGTGCTTGAAACGATTGCAGGCATGCAAGCAAACGTAACGTTATTTTTTTAAGTGTTGAGGAGATGCATAAAATCTTCGTGGTAGTTGAGAGGTGGGCTGCGGACCGTTATAAAATACCAGCTGAAATAGGTACAAGAAGAGAGGTGATTAGTGACGCCTCCTCATATACCATTGTTTGTACATTGAGTGTAAATAACGAACAACTATGCATTGATATACGACTGATGTGGAAGAACACAGCTGATAACGACGTTCTTGTTCCTACACGAAACCGTTTCATCCTCGACAGAATGTTTGAGATCGTCGGTTTCCGTAAGCTGAACCCTATATTAGATGCGCGTGTTACAGACATGATTTATTTTGATACGGTTCTTGAATACGCATACATCGCTCTGCTCGACGGATTTGTCGAATGTAGGAATGAACAGGGGGAGAACGGTCTAGATCTGGATGCATATTTAAAAGGTTTAGATTCTTCGAAATACTCTGAACTTTGGTACAAAGCACTTGAGAGGTACAGAGCTGAGCTCGCCTACACTGTTCACCCTGAAGAGCTGTACCTCTATATAGTGGATAGATGTCGTTACGATTTGGTAGAATATTTCAATAGCCGCTATGTCGAGTGAAGAAGAGTTCACGATTGAAAAGTTCGGGACGTTAAAAAAAAATCCCCGATTGGAAAAGCATGATTATAAGCTTGTATTTCATGTTGTGGTTAACGATGACAGATTTGTGCGTGCTTTTCATTGTGTTCTAGCCATGCTTAAAGATAACTTACCCGCCGAGTGTAAAGTGGGCACAAAAATAGTATTGAAAGATGTGAAAACCATTTATATCGAGTATAGACCGCCGTATCAGTTAAACGGTGAATTGGTGTTTGGATGGTTTTACCACGTCGTACAAAGTAACGGCGATGTGGATTTTGACTCTATCAAATGCTAATTAGCGTTTTACACCGTAGAACGTAAAGACAATATATATTTTTCCTGTACTAATATGATTATACTATGTTTTGCATATTTCCAATATATTTAATATAACTATTTTTTCCTGTACTAATATTTTGATAAAACTAAGTTTTGTATATTTTCAATATATTTAACATAACTATTTTTCCTGTACTAATATTTTGATAATGCACCGTTTTGTATGATTATATGTATTTTCCATTCTATTATTTGATCATATATATGCCCCATTGTATTTCCATTAATTCATGTAAATAAACAGAATGATGTATTGGTGCTTTATTTATTCCTTGTAGACAATTATATCATTTGGTTTCTAAAGCTGATTTCAGAATAGTTGATTAATTGCTATTTGTCAAATCGGTCTTCTAAACCAACTGGCTGAATAATATATGGTATAATTTAATAAATAACGAATCTGGCACTCAGACTTCTAAACCAGATGACGGAAGAATATAAGGATTAATTAAATAAATATTGGTATCTGGTAACTCAGCCTTCTAAGCCAACATTAATATATGCTTTAAATAAATAACGAATCTGGCAACTCAGCCTTCTAAGCTAACATTAACATATGGTTTAAATAAATAAATAACGAATCTGGCAACTCAGCCTTCTAAGCCAACAGGCTGTGGCGCCTGCTCGCTCTGGCTGATTAATATATGGAATAATTAAATACATGACGCAAACAGGCAACTCAGCCTTCTAAACCAACTGGCTGATTAGGTGCCTATAAGAGAGCGGCTGGGTGGCTGAAGAACTCATATGGGCTTGCGGTCGCCAAGCAAAGACCCTTCCTCTGGGTCCTCTCCTCTTCCTCTCTCTCTCTCTGCCCCTTTGGGGGTGAGGCCGTCCCACCTTCTCCCTCAAAGAGGCTCCCCCTCTTCCTTTTTCTGCCCTTTGGGGGGTTCAGCTTGGGGGATGCCTCCAAGTTGAAGTTGCATGCCCCTTGCAACCCCATTTTGGGGTTGGCAACAAAGGGTTGACACTCCCCTTTGAGAAATTCAGCTTGGGGGATGCCTCTAAGTTGCATACCCCTTGCAACCCCATTTTGGGGTTGGCAACAAAGGGGTGGAGGTTGGCACTCTTGCAACATTATACAACATTGCACTCATACATTTTGCGGTCATACTACTTGAGACAAATGTGATAAAACGGAGACAAACGAAACGTTTTGGTCTTTATGTGTAAATAATTATTGTGAGATCTTATTTCTATATTATTTCCTGGAGATACGGGAAAGATTTCCTGGAGACACGGGAAAGATTCAACGAAAATCAGCATGGATTCCGATCAGGTAGATCACGCCTATCACAACTAATAGAACACTACAACAATATCCTAGATGCATTGGAAGGCAATGACAACTACGATGTTATATACACAGATTTTGCTAAAGCTTTCGATAAATGTGACCATGGTATAATAGCACATAAAATTAAATATATGGGAATAACAGGCAAAGTGGGAAAATGGATCTACAACTTCCTTAGAGATCGTCTGCAGGTCGTCAAAATTCAAGGTATATCATCATCAGAATCGGAAGTACGCAGCTCAGTACCACAAAGGACAGTACTGGCCCCACTCCTGTTCATTACCATGTTAACAGACATAGACAGCGGAGTAAACAGCAACAGTATAGCAACATCCTTCGCACACAATACAAAGATCAGCAGAAAAATCAGCGATGTACAGTGCTTACAATAAGTCTCGCGCCTCTGTCTCGTCCCAAGCTAGTCTGTTAGGTATAAAATGGGCGGTCCTTATGGCAGCGGAGGTGTGTTCGGATTGGTGCACATAATTGCTCTAACTCCATCAATGACGTCCACATTATCATTGTGTCGATCACTCTATCTATTTATATATAGAGACATACTGTATATAGATATATATAGAGTATGCAGGGGATAACGTGTCTCAGTCCCAGCTATGGTAGTTGTCTTACAATTAACAGTCCCAAGTGCAAGTTACGTTAACACCTTCACATAAACTACCCTGGACTAAAATAACATACCTGAAGCCCTTACCCACAAACCATTTAAAAGGTGTGATTTAAAAGCGCTCTCTCTGTCTCTCTGTGTGTGTGTGTGTGTCTCTCTCTGTGTCTCTGTCTCTCTCTGTCTCTCTCTGTGTCTCTGTCTCTCTCTGTCTCTCTCTGTCTCTCTGTCTCTCTCTCTGATCACACCGCATGGCAATGTATCCATATAACGTTAATAATAACCGAAACTCGAGAAAATATACTCTCTGCCTTCCGCTCTATCCCAAATCCTTTTCTCTTAGTAACCTCTTAATACAAACTAATCTATCATATTTTGCGACTTTTTAACTCTGGTAGGATTCAATTCCATTCATATAGTGTAAGATACTTAAATTCATGTGTGTATTATGCCATATGATGTGCGTAATAAATAATCATTTTTAAATAGTTGGAGCGTTCAAGGTCATCTGTAATAATCTATAGACTACCCCTCAAACCCACTCTCAACACTTAGATTTCCCAAAGACACAGGCGTCTTCAAGTAACATGAATGCGTAGAGATCTAAGGTGTTAGACTTCATATTATATAATTTATGTGCTAGGTTTAAGAACGCTGGCATTGAAGGATGGAAGGAAGGGACAGTAAAAGCGATAATAGGTTTAATGAAGGAAGTGGAATGAGGATGGAGGTAAGCGTTGCTATGTCGAAGGAAACGAGGTTGGGTGGGGAATTACGAAGGGAGGAGGAAAGGGAGCCAGAGATTATTAATCTAATTCTGCCACCACGTTCTCCTGATATGAATCCGATTGAAAACCTTTGGGCAATAATGATTAACGAATGGGAGCAACGCAATGAAAGAACATCTGAAGCACTTTTAGCTCACACGAGGAATAGTTGGGCGAGCTTACGTCGAACACCAAACATTCCCTACAATCTGGCCTCTTCTATGCCGCAACGATTGCAAGAAATTATTGATGCCGGACGAAGCTATACGAAATACTGATGTTAAAGCCATGACGTAAATGTGTATCGAATATATATTTATGTTAATATAGAATTTTATTATATTTTTATGTTTGACATCTATAAAAGTATATATTGTGACCATGAAAGAACTTTACTTATCCTTAGTTAGAATCTTTTCTTGCAATGTCTATGCTCGTGGAGATGATAATATATGCATTGTTGAAACAAACTATGAGAAGGTAATAGTTTCAGGAAAAAAATAAAAACTGGCAACATCGAGGCCATCACATGTTTATGGGAATTGTCATATGATATGCTATCAATAAACTCTTATATACTACTATATACAGTATATATTACGTAATAATTACGATGAACAAATCAAATGCAAATTTCTCTGATTCACGGCCCACCAGTCTTGCTTTAGACCAGTGGTGCACAAACCTTTTGCATGTGAGGGCTAAACCAACCATCTGTTTTATAAGTAGGGGTCAGATATAGAGATATTCTATTTTTTATAATAACCAGGGGTAATATTTCAGATTTTTCTTTGGGTAGCTAACTTTTTCATTGAATTGAAAAGACCCGTGGGGGCCACATTTGGCCCGCGGGCCAGGGTTTGTGCATCACTGCTTTAGACTAATGACTTTCATAAGATGGAATAGGTTACCACTTAAAACAATGGATAAACTATCTATTAGTGAGACGACCGTGACTTCCTCGAAATGCGAGCGCGTGAGAGGTTCACTGAGAAATTTGGTCATTAGATTCTTCACGTAGGATATGTATCACAAACAATATTGACAACAATTCCCAACAATTACTTAATATCAATCATTGCATTTGAGCAAATAATTTAGACCTGCGTCAAAATAACTTAGGTATCATGCCATGATTTGGGATATTTGCTGAATTAGTCGTTCTGTATAGTCTACAGTATATATTGAAACGGTATAATGTAATACCTAGCTAATATTATGATGACTAGGATTGCTCCATAACCATCCCAACATCCCGAAACTTGGTCATTCTGCTTCTTAATCATTTGTATTTTAAACACTAAAATGTAGCAGAAGTGACGTAATAATGGACGTCATTGATGGGGTTAGAGCAATTATGTGCACCAATCCGAGCACACCTCCTCTGCCATAAGGACCGCCCATTTTATACCTAACAGACTAGCTTGGGACGAGACAGAGGCGCGAGACTTATTGTAAGCACTGTACATGACGTGGAGGCCTTGCAGAGGGACACGAACAAAATATACAAATGGTCAGAAGACAACATGTCATTTAACGCCGAGAAATTTCAGCTCTTGAGATATGGTAGAAAAGAAGAACTTAAACAGACTGCATATTATGCTCCAGATAGACAGGAAATTCAGAGAAGCACGAAAGCGATTGATCTCGGGATAATAATGACAGATGATGCGAAATTCGAAACACAAAATCAGATAGTGATAAATAAAGCAAAAAGAGTTGCCGGACAGATACTAAGAACGTTCAAGAGAAGGGACAGGACAGTAATGATTCCCCTGCTAAAAACACTGATTATACCAAAACTTGAATACTGCTCAGTTTTGACGTCCCCATATAAAAAGGAAGAAACTAATAAACTAGAAGAAACGCAAAGGCATTTCACAGCCATGATTGATGGCTGCAAAGAACTCAACTACTGGGAAAGACTACGTAAACTAAATCTGTACTCACTGGAAAGAAGAAGAGAGAGGTACTGTACATCATAATCTACATATGGAAAATGATCGAAAAACTGGTACCAAATCTAAAACTAAACCTAATTACCATTCAAACAACACTGGAAGATAGGAAAGGCAGAATGTGTAGTGTTCCCAAATTAAAGGCCGACAAGGGACCTCCTCAACCCTGAAGGAAAATAGCTTGGTTGTCAGGGGGCCAAGACTTTTCAACCAGCTTCCTAAGGACCTCAGAAACGTAACGGGGGTCAAAGTTGAAGTCTTCAAAAAAAGACTGGATGCCTGGCTCAGGACAGTACCAGATGAGCCGGGCGTGCCTGGCTATGTACGGTGGAGAGCGCAAGAAAGCAACTCGCTCCTCCACCAGGCCAGACCTAGAGGCGGGGCCACCAGCTTGACCTCCGTGTGAAGAGAGATCAACGTACGAAACAACATAAGGTTCATAAGGTAAGGTATTTAACTTTATTCTTACTATATGCTTATACTTTCCTAAATGCTTAATTTTTCTAGTATTGTAAAACATTATTATTATTATTATTATTATTATTATCATCATGATTATTATTATTTAGCAGATTAGTTGTGGTTAACTAGATGTGACTTCGTGCATCTTGGAAAATGAAACGACATTATCCATCAGGAGCTGAAAAACGGAAAAATAAAAAAATAGAGGAGGAGAAGCTTTCCAGTAGCACAGGTGAGATGTGCCACTTGTATATTCTTATGATTACAGTTCAGGCAACTAGGTTAGGTAGACCATCAAGCTAGGCAAGTGCTCAGGAATCGTGTAGAGTAAGCTAGTCTCTGTAATATTTATAATATTTCGAAATGTGAAATTTAATGGATCACATCACCTCAAATTCTGTTCACACAGATCAATTATCAAACAAGATAAGAAAGAGTATTTTAGCAAAATCTAACAGAATATGTAATGTTATGTTCTTCAAGCCATCCTCAGCAAAGCCTAATGAGCATCATGAGCCAACAGCAGGACCATCCTCTATGCAACCTCAAACACCAGTAGAAGTAGAGCCTGATGAACCAACAAGTGGCCCATCTTCTGTTCAGCTTCAAACACGACACACAGGCATTTCTACTGAGCAACAAGAACCAAGATCTGCTCCACCGCTTAATCCGTATGACTGGCCAGTTGTCCTGTCAGATGCCTTGAAGACAGATCTAGTGTCTCGAGGACCATTTCAAATCAGTCCAGATTTCACATTCCCTAAAAGAGAGGACGGTAGAAGCTTTCATCACCATTACATGTACAGAACATTAATTAAAGGGGAAAAAATAAAGCGATGCTGGCTGATGTACTGTAGAAGGAATGATGCTCTTTATTGCTTCTGCTGCAAGGTGTTTTCAAGGAAGTCGTACAAACTAATTACGGATGGACTTTCAGACTGGATAAATGTAGGTTCGCTTCTGAAAGGCCATGAAAATAGTTCAGAACATGCAGATAACATGGCAACATGGAAGGATCTGGAACTGCGACTAAAAACTGGGAGGACCATTGACCAAACTGAAATGTCATTAATGGAGGTAGAGCGAAGACGCTGGCGAGATGTTCTCACACGCCTTGTAAGTATAATCCAATCACTGGCAGAGAGAAACCTTGCTTTCAGGGGGTCTTCCTCTGCATTGTAGAAATCGAAACAATGGCAACTTCTTGAAGGAGGTTGAGCTGTTTGCCAAATTTGATCCAGTGATGAAACAACACATCAGCAGAGTCGAAAGTGGCCAATATAGTCAATTAGGGTGGATCGATTTTACATTTTTTTCGGTTTCCATATTCTAATAGAGACAAAAACTTGCGCATGCATGAGAAAATAGCCTCTGCAAAATCGTAGCTTAATAGGTAATCATCTTCTGCCCCCGGCAGAGCGATGAAAATCATATTTTAGTAGTCAAAAACGTATTTTTCTTATAATTTTTAAAATATTTCAATATGCAGCAAACTTATTCCTAATAACTATAAAGTCGATGAAAAAGACCTCATATGATCGTTTTTCCAAGCGCGTTGTCCTACGTTAATATCTTTTGCCCCCAGCAACAACGTCAAATGTTGAAAAAATAGGTAATTTATATGCATGTTTTCAGATCGGTTCTTTGTCTTAAATAATGCATTTATATTTCCCATAGCATTTATATCGTTGCTTAGGCATGAAATAACACACACGCAAAATTTTATGACTCTAGAGTAATATCTTCTGTCCCCGAGAAAAGTCTGAATGTGGATTATAATTACGTTAATGCGATGTTATAAGTACGATAAGTACTAAGTACAGCTCCTCGCTTGCTTATTTTATAAAATTAGCAACCCAGAACTCACCACGAGGAGGTGGCTGTACGTCGAGTTCCACCCTATCCAGCCCCAACCACCCTTCCTTTGGCTGCATATCGATTTACATACGGTAATCTTTCTTAGAATCAAATCGTGGAATTTTTGTTGGGAGTGAAGACGGGAGCGGATGAATCCGTCCCTCTCTTCTATTCCACTTACACTGGCAGAGGCTTCGGTTACTAATTTGATGAGTCTCTCGACCGCTTGAGTATGACAAGGGAATAGTGGGATCAGTCCATCAGGCTGGTCTCCCGTCTCAACAAACTCTTTTATTCGGGTATCAGGTATTGTTTTTGTAACGGGGGGTTCGGTCACCTCAGCCGTTTGCCAGTTGATCATTTCGTAATAGTTTTGACTATCGTAGAGCAGCTCAGGCATGGCGAAGGCTCGAATTTCCCCCGCTGGTGATTGTTTTGATCGTGCTTTTAATATTCTTCTCCATCCCAATTCTCTTATGTGTTGCTCATCGGCATGTAGCATGGAGATCAAAATATTTTCTGGGTGAGCAAAGAAAGAATTTCTACGGAGGACTTTGTTGGCGATTGTCTTAGATCTTTGAGGCATGGTCTGAGAGAGACGCATCATTTCGAAAAAATGTTTTGCGCCCTCAGTGAAACTGGAGTTTTTCTTTATCTTAAACCAAATTGGTGCGTAAACTGTCATAATGAATCGCACAATTTCGTTGAAGGTGCTGGAGGGTTCACTGGTTGAAACATAGAGGCGCAGAAATCTATTTGCTGTTGTCAGCCACCTGGAATGCGCCATCTTACCTGGATTTCGAGCCGCGAGAGCTGAAGAGCAGCTACCGCTCGACACTGCTCTGTAGATGCCTAACAAATATTTTTGGTCAGTGTTCAACTCGGCATCATCTATGTCAATGTCGGGAGATGGAATGGCATCGAATTCTGTAATTGGAAGTTTTTCGCAGTCGTTCAGTTGTTTTCCAACTGGTCCAGTAAAGCCCATTGGCCCAGTTGTTTTGCCGTCCAAGTCTTGAATGAGGTGTCGCAGTGATAATTCATTACCGTGTACAGGGGCGGATCCAGGAATTTAAGCAGAGGGGGGTCCAGTCTTGGTGGGGCTCGTTACTGATATGTCCTCGGCCGAAGATAGCTTTAGATGGATTTGAAGTATATTCCCGTTATCAAAATCCTGCTTGTTCACACACCCAGGCCAGGTCTGAAATGTCTCAGGATCGGACATAAACTTTTTTTTCTTTATTCTTTTTAAGGAAATTAATTTTGTGGCAACCGGGATACATGTACCTTAAGCCATTTTAAGTCTTCAGGTCTTATTTTTCATATATAGGAGCAAACAAACGCAATCGAAAAATCGTTGGTCACCGTGAGCAGGGGGGGGGGGGGCCGGACCCCCTCGACCCCCCCCCTGGATCCGCGCCTGGTGTAATAGGCATATGATCCACTGAACTGGCCTTTGTAGTTTCATTTCAATCATACGAATGGCTCCACCCTTTCAACCCGTGTTCACTGCGGTACCATCACAGCCGATAGTCCACAATGGTCCCCCCCCCCCCCCCCCGTCCGTGCTAATATTGTTAGTCTGCTGCTGCTGCTCGCAGCACTCACCAGAGATGACCTTTAAACCCTAGCCTAGAGTCATAAAATTTTGCGTGTGTGTTATTTCATGCCTAAGCAACGATATAAATGCTATGGGAAATATATAAATGCATTATTTAAGACAAAGAGCCGATCTGAAAATATGTATATAAATTACCTATTTTTTCAACATTTGACGTTGTTGCCGGGGGCAAAAGATATTAACGTAGGACAACGCGCTTGGAAAAACGATCATATGAGGTCTTTTTCATCGACTTTATAGTTATTAGGAATAATTTTGATGCATATTGAAATATTTTAAAAATTATAAGAAAAATACGTTTTTGACTACTAAAATATGATTTTCATCGCTCTGCCGGGGGCAGAAGATGATTACCTATTAAACTAAGATTTTGCAAAGGCTATTTTCTCATGCATTCGCAAGTTTTTGTCTCTATTAGAATATGGAAATCGAAAACAATGTAAAATCGATCCACCCTAATAGTCATTCAAGTTACCTAGGAAACATCATTCAAAATGAGCTCATTGAGTCCATTAGTGGGAAGATCTTGGATGCCATTGTTACAGAAATAAAACTAGCTAAATATTACTCACTCATTTTAGACTGCACTCCAGACATAAGCCACCAAGAACAGATGTCGATTATTATCAGAACTGTTAAAATGGGTGAAGTACCAGAAATAAAAGAATACTTCTTGGGCTTTCTTGAGGCTTCAGAAAGTACAGGCCTGGGTTTATCAATTCTGATTCTGAAGAGACTAGATGAACTGAGTATTCACTTTGATGACTGCAGAGGACAGTCATATGACAACGGAGCGAACATGAAGGGCAAGAACAAAGGTGTTGAGGCAAGGTTATTAGAGAAGAACTGTCGTGCACTCTATGTTCCATGTGGGGCTCACACTCTGAATCTTGTAGTGGCTGATGCAGCTAAAGCTTCCACAGATGCCATCAGCTTCTTTGGCAACTTACAAAAATTGTGCAACCTTTTTGCAGCAGCTACACAGAGATGGACAATCCTAAAGAAGCACGGGAACATAACACTCAAGCCTTGGAGTGAAACCAGGTGGGAGAGCCGGCTTAAGAGCATTGAGGCTGTGCGATATCAGAGCCACAACATCAGAGAGGCCCTGTTGGAAGTCAGAAACAATGCCACAGATGCCATAGCCAGGACTGAAGCACAAGCACTTGCACAGGAGGTAGGGTCTTATCGCTTTCAGATTTTCACAGTAGTATGGTATGACATTCTTCATGCAGTTAACCATGTGAGCAAACTTCTGCAGTCTCCTACATCGTAGTTTGATGTGGCAGTCAACCTCCTCACAAAAACAAAAGACTCACTCACTAGCTACAGAAAAACAGGTTTTGTTGCAGCACAAGTCGTAGCTAGGGACATATGTGAGGAAATGAATGTGGAGGCTGTGCTGAAGGAGAAGAGGCTCAGATCCACAAAAAAAACTTTGCTTACGAAGCTCCTGACGAACAATTTACAGAAGTCTTAAAGAGGCTGGAAGTCAAAATTTTCAATGTGGTGGTGGATTGTGCCATCGGGTCAATAAATGAGAGATTCAAAACATTAGATGATGTGAGAGACGTATTTGGGGTTCTCCTAAACTTCACCACAATGAACAAGGAAGACTTGTCCTGCAAGTGTGAAAAGCTCTCTAAGATACTGAGCTCTGGAGCTGACTCTGACATTGATGAAAGAGAACTGGCCCTCGAAATTAAGAACTTGCCGACTTTACCTTCACACAATATGACTGCATTGGAGCTTCTCTCCTTCATTCATCAGAAGCAACTGGAGGAACTATACCCCAATCTCTGGGTTGCACTAAGAATTGCCTGCACTCTACCTGTGACAGTAGCGTCAGCCGAGAGGAGCTTCTCTAAGATGAAGCTAATCAAAAACTACCTCATATCATCAATGGGGCAGGATCGCCTCAGTGGCCTTGGCATCATAAGCATCAACCAGGACGTTGGCAGGGAGATTTCATATGATGATGTTATTGATGATTTCGCCCAGAAAAAATCTAGGAGGCAAAAATTTTGAAGATACAAACTGTTCTGTATAACTGTTAGCTATTACACGATTGTATCGTAGAGTTAGTAATTGTTTGGTAGTTGATAATTGCATTATTTTTTTATACATAGTTCTGTGTCATTTATTCTAAATAATGTATAAGCTAATTTTCAGGAATTTCATGAAGAGTATTTTTTCTGTTTGTCTTCTGAAAGTACATATTTGTTGTTTTGGACATAAATGTTTCATTAAAATTGTTTCATAATTGTTTTTTATTAACACAATGTAGTAAGGCGTGAGTTGGTGGAAGGAGGGGGTGGAGCCTCAAATGGGTATACTGCTTAGGGCCCCCTAATGGCTAGAAACGGCCCTGCCTGTAATTATTGCTAGATAAAATGTCCCCATACTTATATTTGACCAGGGGCAACTAGTGATGTAGCGGTTGTCCGCAACCGCAACCGCACATATTCTGAGCTCCGCAACAGGTTATTGCGGTTGTTCGAGGATATCTTCTTACTAGGGCAACCAAATGCTATAAATGCTAGTGTAATGGCTATAAATGCTATAAACGTCGCCAAATGTTGTTCCTGTCATACCTCATGCCTTCACTCAAGGGTGCAAAAACGTAAAAGTTTGCTAGGCCCTAATTGCGACATGTTTACAATTGCTACTTGGACTGGATGATGATGTATAATTACTCTTGATAAAAAAGATAAAAAACACTCAATTTTTTTTTTGTTAGAAATTAGGCAACCTTCACTACCAAGTTACAAACTAAACTAAAGCACCAGCTTCAGTATCTGTTCAGACACGAGTGAGGGTGGTTGTGTTGCGCAAGCTCCCGTTGCTACCTTTGTAACGTTACGTGCTTCGACCCATTAGTAAAGTGTTAGACTGTGGTGCAACCATCATGGAGCGATCTACGAGTGCAGTGTGGAAATACTTCTCGAGAGTGTCAAAAGATGTAGGGAAGTGTGTCATATGTAATAAGAACTATTCACGAAAGGGAAGGAATACCACTAACTTAAAAAACCATCTGTGTTCAATGCGCAAGAAGGAATATAATGAAATGATATCTAGTGAAAATGAAGCTAATGAACAATCAAAGATGAAAAAAGAATCAAAAGTCTCTTACACCATTAACACTGTCATCACGTCTGAAGGTTTTTTTAGTTTTTACAAGAATATTTTTTATTAACTTCATTGACATCCCCCTTGTTAATATATATATCCCATTCTTGAATTTATACTTAATTATTCATTTATATTTCCTTAGTAATATGTAAACCAGAGTGATGAATGGGAATAATTATGTTCTAAAGACACTTGGCAATGAGTCAGCCAACCAATCAGCGCTAAACCCCAGCTTCATTCATAAAATGTTACAACCGTTTGTAGTGCACACAACAAATATATGCCAGGTGTTATGGAAAAGCTATATATGCTTACAATATCGTATTGTATGTGATACCTTTACTTCTTAATTAAATACAAATTATTAATTCATTGAATTAAATATCTACAAAATTGCCTCGGAATTTGCGACATAGCCTAATGAGAATGAAAATAACTGCCATACATAGAACCCAATATGGAGGCATTGGGTCCACATAACAACACGCAAAACGAATTATTTCGTACCAAAATTTTCTATTGCTGACTCATGAAAATTACTTCGAGAGAAAAATCAACGAATCTTGTAAAGTCAACGAACTTTGTAAAATCAGCGAATTTCTAAGAGGAAGATTAATATTTGCGACACTCGGAGCCGCTTATGTTAAGCAATGCTTTTAAGCAAGGAAGGTGTACTTAATCTTCCTATAAGTTCTGAGTGAATAACAAGTAATATAAACCTAATAACTCAAAAGGATAGGCCTATACCTTCAGGAATTTAAATATAGTGATTGCCTATATTAATTAAATCAAATCAACTCGTTGTGTAACTCCATCGTATAGCGGCCCTACATCGAAAAAGATCGTCGCGCCCTATAACCAGAAGCGAGATCCAACGAAATAATAAGGTCAGGTAATTTCTTTCTTTACCATTAGGCAGCGCTAAAATACCGAAGACAAATAAATTTAACAGTCATCAATAAAAACACTACTTAACGAGGTCCTTTGTAGACCTCCACATACATAACTCTTTAACTAAAAAACGTAGGGGTTTTGTCATTAACTCTCCACCGAAATCTGCTGAAAATTTCCAACGGATGAGAGGTATCAGGCAATCTACCCATAGCCCATAGTTTTTTTCATAATGGTGGCCTCCGTGTGGGGAACCGACCCCTCTAAAATTTACACTAACACAAACTTTACTTTTACACTAACCGTAACTCTACCGTACCTAACGTAACAATCGGCGAAGGCTAAAGCCGACGATAACCGTAAACAAACCCTTGTTCATTTAGCAGGCTTAACTCATTTTAGTTCCTATAAAAATAGGCTAATTTCACCTTAAGCCTATTTAGTAGGCCCACTTAACCTTAAGCCTATTTAATAGCTCCTACTCTTTAAACTCAAAGCAAAGCCTCATTTAACAGGCTTAACTCATTTTATATCCTATACGAAATTGGTTCGCTTCACCCTAAGCCTATTTAGTAGGCCCACTCACTTGACCTTAACTAATAGGCCTAATATGCTCATACACTAAAGGCCTACTTCAAATACTACAATTTGCAATTTAAATATACAAGAAGCCTACCTCTCAAAGTAGGCCCTTACTATTTACACTCAAGGCCTATCCTAACTAAAAACATTGTAAATTTTTAATTCAACCTGTTGTGTAGGTTATAAAATTTATTTCAGCAATTTAACTTACTCATAAAACTCATTAACATCACAAAATTAAACTCAGAACTTTAACATCACACAGACCTGAAGCAATTGCACGAACTCAAACCTACACCCACCTAAAGCAATTGCACGAACTCAAACCAAACACCTATTCTAAGTCCTACTTGACATAAAGGCGCAACCTATTCTAAGTCCTATTTCACATATAGGCGAAACATTCTTAGTCCTATTTCACATACGTATAGGCATAAAACAGACAAGGCTTGATATAAGGGTCTCAAATGCAACATTTGAGGATCTTTACTCAGCCATATTGGTTAACCTAACACAAAACTCAAAAATAAAACCCAACAACAAAATATACATTTACATATATACATACAGGATATAAATATATACATAGAACTCCAAGCATCCAATTCTTCTTTTAAGGAAGAATCACTCAACAGATTTCATCAACAGGCACATGCATTCCTTGCAATCAGATTGGATTCCTTCAAAACCCCAAACCTTCCAGACCTACCTGTAGGACACATAACATTTACTCAATCATAACTACGGGTATTGACTTCACTGGAGTGGTGAATCCAAGTTTTGAAGACCAACTGGATTCAGAGGAATGCAAAAAATACACACACACACACACACACACACACACACACACACACACATGTCCTCTTTACATGTGCCACAAACACATACAACCTGTCTGAACAGAAAAACAAGTCATCAAACCACCTGCCCATCATCATTACAACACGTTCTACACTCTGCCCCAACAGCCTTAGGCACACTTACAGAAATTACAAGAAAGCTGATTGGGAACAGTTCAGATTGAGGAACAATTAACCACATTAAACAGCACACCCAATCATAAATATCAATACAACACTCAAGACATTTAATCAGATCATCAATAATGCAAACAAATACATACCCAAGGGCAACATTAGAAAATACAACCCAAATTACACTACAGAAATAGCCCACCTCATAAGGCAACGTAACAACCTCAAACATAACACACAACCGCACACACAAGCCATAAAACAGCAGATACAACAGCTCAACACAGAAATAAACAACAAACTTAAAGAAAAACAAACAGAAACATTTAGGGAATTCATAACAACATTAAACCACTCCACAGATACATCCAGACTATACAAGACTATAAACAGTATTACCCACTCTATCAGCGGTATTCACACCTCACACGTGGCTATCTGTCGCAGCCAAAATAATATCCCAACATATACACAACACGCTAACATTCTAGTTAATCACTACACAAAGATAAGTCACTTAAGCAGAGACAACAACCAGAAACACGCAGACAGACAAACAGCCAGAAACAAGAAAACCTACAGACTCGACACGACCATTACACCCTTCAATACAGACCAGACCACCAAGATCATCAAAAACATTAAGAATTCGAAGGCTACTGGACCAGACAACATATCTAACATACTGTACACCTTAAACACTTGGGCCCACAGGGAATACTAGCTCTCACAAACATCAGCACATATTCATACCAACACTGTATTATTCCTGACATATGGAAACAAAGTAAAATTATTATACTACTCAAACCAAACAAAAATCCAACAGAACCAGCTTCCCATAGACTCATTACTTTACTATGCACACCTTCCAAAGTAACAGAAAGACTAATGTTACAAATCACCAACCCACACATACCACTATCGCCTACTCAACATAGATTCAGACTTCACCACTCAACCACGACATTACCCACTAACCTCACGCAACACACCATGGATGGCATCAACTCCAGACGACCAGCTCAACGTACACTATTAGCAACAATACATATTAGTAAAGCATTTGATGCTATCCCACGCTTCCCCTCTCATAAACAAAATACTCAACACAAACATGCACAATAACATCAAAAGGTGGCTGAGCAACTATCTTTCAGGGAGATACTCACATGTCACATTTAATGGCAATTCATCCAAAAACAAGGTTTTTTCCGAATGGGGTCCCTCAAGGCTCTGTTCTCTCACCAACACTGTTTAACTTATACATGCATGACATTCCAACACCCATAGATAACAAGCTTACCTTATCATCATATGCAGATGACATCACTCTAACATCTACCCACAACAACATCGACACCGCTACAAATAATCTACAAACATATATAAACAGTATACAAGACTGGCTCACCCACAATAGACTCAAAGTAACGCTGACAAAATCAACCATCACCTTGCTAACAAGCAACACAAATGAACACCAGATAACTCCACAGATTACACTAAACAACACCAACATTCCACACACTCACAGGACCAAAATACTTGGTCACATACAACACATCATTATCTTTTGCAAACCATATTCAGGACATTAAAAACAAATAGACTTAACACGCTTAGGGCAGTGGTGAGCTGGAGCCGGTTCGCGCGAACCGGTTGTTAAAATTTTGAAGCATTTTAGAACCGGTTTTTTAAAAATTGTTACGAAAACAAATATTGTTATAAAATGATCTTAAAACCGAATAATTTTATAAAACGATGTACAAAATAAAACGGTGTAAGAAATAATAATCTTGAAGCTATTTTGTAATTACTACCTAATTAGCAATAACTAATATACTTAAATATTCTTCATATTTTCTTCTTTTCAAATTTATTCTAAATTTTTTTTTTTTATTGTTAAGTACGAGTACAACTCCCAATGACACAATGCATTGCCACTTCTTATGGAGAAAGGTACAAAAACTACATGGCACATCCTTTAAATCAGAACTTTTTATATAGGGAACCGGTTGCTAAGATTTTGTCAGCTTATTACTGGCTTAGGGTACTAACAAACACAAACTTTGAACACCAGCAGGAAATCACATCACTCATATACTGTACAAACAATATATTCGCTCAGTTATGGACTATGCTAGCCCATGCTGGGCACCCATTATCTCAAACACACACATACACACCTTACAGACAATACAAAACAACGCACTTCGTATCATTACAGGATGTACTCAAACAACACCAATAGAACACCTGCACACAGAAACAAAAATACTGAAAGTTAGGGAACATTTAGACATGAGGGGAACACAATTCATGGCAGCAGCGACCCCGTTTTCCAGATTGCAGGCCGTGACACAACACCCTATGCACTCAACTTTAATTCCCATAAAATTTACAGAAAACACAAACAACGATCGTGATCGCGTTTTTATGGTTGTAATTTTGATATGTACTCTACGATCGGCGTTCTAAACATGATATTAAAAAATACTTGACTACTACGGTTATAGAGCGAGTTCAGAATCTAGATAGGTCCTGTGGCATTAATTTTAATTGCGATATGGGTCCTGAAAATCTTGTGAAGATGAAAAAGCGGATGGAAGTACGTATTGTTAAGTTTGGGTTGGATGAACGTGGTAAAACAACGTATGTTTTAAAGAGCGTAGATCGTGTCATTTGTTTGTTATTTTAGGTTTGGTAGAAACAACATACCTACCTATTTGCAATATTAGACTTCTTTACGTTAATTACGATCAAAGTCGCGAGTACGTTCGTCATCACAACATGTGTAAGGAATGCCTCGAGTTTATGAATGACTTGTTAAAACATTGTAATGATTGTCATTACAACTGTAATTAATGACTGTCATTACAGCTGATTGTCATTACAACTTTCATGCAGTGTAAAAGTCCTACATGCTTATGTCGTGTGTCAGAAGTTGAAAAAGGCTGTGTAATTATTACAGATGGGACTTTTTTAATAGTGGCTCTTTTAATCTCCATAAGAAGAAAAGTACGTGCAGAAAGTTAAAGATTTGCGAATGTGGCTTATTTCAAACGATGGGTGAGGGCAGTATGTTCAAGTATGAGCGCGATGAAATTCACCATCCCAGATGTAATGAGAAGTATGATATAATGTTGACGGCGTGAAGAATGTTTGTTATATGAAAGATGCTCGTCCTAAAAACGAGTCATTCATTACTATATACTGCGACATAGAGACCTATACTGATCAGGACACTAAGAACGTTATCCCACATCTACTCATGAACCAAATCCTCCACAATAAATGCTCGAATGTTTAGTGTGACGAGTGCCGGAAGTGCGGTTATCCGGCATGACTGATAGAAAATTGATTATTATTATTATTATTATTATTATTATTATTTTCAGCATATAGACTAAGAACTACAGTTCTACAGAACTACAGAATGCTTCCGATTATCTGAGAAACATAACGTGCAAACAAGGGTTTAGCAATTCAGAAGATCGAAGATATTATGCACCTTTATTTTACTGATTCACTACATGAAAATTTAAAACACAAGAAAACGTCGAAACAAACAGAAACGAAATGCCTATTAGATCTCAAATAATTTAATCAACGACAAAAACAGATATCGAAACAACAACTTTTACCCTGATATAAACTATAAAAAGAACATAGACAATAAATAGCCTATTTTCAACAACTTTTATCCATATGGAAATTAAGTTCATGACTCCAGAGGAGATTATTTCCAAAAGTAGATTTTCGGAAGGTATTACGAGACTCCTCCTAATGTCTCGACAGCAACCGAAGGCAAGGATAGTCAGCTTATTCTCCGGACGGTCCCAAGCCCGGATAAAGGGGGGGGTTGGTGTCAGGAAGGGCATCCGGCCGTAAAAACCCACGCCACAACCAAATGAGATGAGTCAAGAACCAAGATGGAGGCGACTCACCTTAAACAGCGACCCCATATAAAAATGGGATTAATTATGCTGAGGAAGAAGATTATTATTATTATTATTATTATTATAATACACAGTACAAATTTCAGGCATTACAGTTTGGACGCCTATTATTATTATTATTATTATTACTATTATTATTATTATTATTATTATTATTTATTTTATTGTTATTATTTTGCCTGTTATCAAATCTGGAAAAGTGAATAAACTTAACAATAATACCGTCTGGCCATTGACTCATATTGTACGGGTTGAATTGCGAGTTTACACCTGTAATTATTACTTTAAATGAGTTATAATACGGAGATTTTGTGTTTAATTTATTAACTAACAATATATTGTGTTCACCACAGACTTCTTCCACCATGTGTCGAATATCGCTTTCCTCGTTCGAGGAGAGGTTGAGGAACCCTCCGTGAAGTGCGTCTGTTAACCGTCACCCACCCGTCCTCTTTCTCGATCTCCCTGAGGCAGGGTTCACCTGACTGGGGGATGGGTGGCACGACCTTGGGGGGATAGGAGGCCCCCTCCCCTACTCTGTGGCATGGTGAGGGTTTGTTACCAGTGTTTATATTCTGACGGACGCGCGTGCCCCTCCTTCTTCGGTGGGAGATGGGGTGACTGCACTCCGAAAGGCGTTTGAGTAATCGAACGCCTCTCCCCTGCAGTCGAAGGTAAAGAAGAGGGCAGTGATGCCTCGTCTTGGCACCGGACAGTCCCTGTTCCTAATATTAATGTTGTCGAAGGTGTTAACATTCACCACCTGTCGATCCATTGTGAAATCGGGAGCAGGAGTCCTTTCCTGAACAGGAGGGAGGTTGACCGCTTCCCCTGCAGGCTGCGTTTCCACCCCACTTTCGGGGGTGGAGTTGGGGAGGGGATTTCGTTTCCTTCGCTGGAGATTACCAGCATTCTATGGAAGTTAGTAACGTAGAAGGTAATATTGTTCTCATTATCTCGGAGAGTCGACGCTTTATTTATAATGTCTTTTAGGGTATTCTCGCTTCTAGAGTTACCTCTACGAGTTGGGAGTGAACAGGGTGTTTAACTGTATCCTCGCATGGTCTATTTCTTCCGAGTCATTGAAATCATGACAAACAGATACGAGAAGGTCTGACCTAATATGATCTACTTTGTCAAATATAAAACATAACAAAGGATTTTCTACCAGATCACGATTTTCAGCAGACGATCCCATTGTACCTGTATCGATGGAGGAGCAGGATTGTGGGGGAGCGTAGATGGTGGGAGTGGTTCGGGTGGAGGTGAAGTGAACGCCGATAGGGGTCCCACTTCTCGTCCCTTTAAATAACGCTCTGGATACCACCGGTTCAATGCCCAGACATCTTTTCACATTAAGAATTGTGTACCTATTACTAACTATGACACATTAAGTAAAGTATATACGAGGAGTCACTGTAAGATTATGAACGTAAAGAAACATACATTTCCCGCGGTCACCGTCAAAAACTTTTACAATTAAACGGAAGATTCGCAGTGTAGATGGTGGGGGTGGGGCGGGAGGAGAGGAAGGGGGATGCTAATAGGAGTGCCCACTTTTCGTCCCTTTATATCACGTTCCAGATACCACCAGATCCATACACAACCACCCTTTCACATTAATTATCACGACACTATTACCCACTATAACATGCTAAGTATATACGCGGGATCACTGTGAGTTCATGAACGTAATGATATCTAAATTTTCCGCGGAAACTGTCAAAAAACTTTACTATTTAACGGCAGATTCGCAGCCCACCCGAGAGGCATCCTCTCCTCGTGAGGCTCCATAGAATGGAATGGAAATGAATGGAAATATTTATGATTAGTATAAAAAAGGTTTGGTCTTGTTAGTAACTTTGTTTCTTACATTTGAATGGCACAATTTTATACAAATTTGTGTGTGTGTGTGTGTATATATATATATACATATATATATATATATGTGTGTGTGTATGTGTGTGTGTGTGTGTGTGTGTTTTAAATACAACGACCAGGAGCCTACAGTGTAGGTTTGTTTTATGCAGGAATGCCCGCAAAAGCGCTCCCCCCCTTCCCATAGAAGAAGAAGAGAGCCAAAATCAGGGTCCAAAGTTTTCGAGATGCCTGGACACTCTGCGTTTGAAATATTGGAAGTCATAGACAGGAGGAAAGATGGATTGAGGAAGATTGTTCGAGAGTTGATCGGTTGAGTAGATAAAAGATTGAAAATACCGATTAACCCATGCGTTATTGAGTTGGACAGAAAAGGAATGAGAATGTGTAGAAAGTTTGGTACTGCGTGCTCTCCTTAAAGGAGGTTATATGCAGTTAAAGAATTCAGAAGAGTAATGTCCGTTATAATAGCGATAGTAAAGAGAGAATGAAGCAACATTGCGGCGAAGAGAGAGAGAGAGAGAGAGAGAGAGAGAGAGAGAGAGAGAGTTGAAGACAGTCAGTAGAGGCGGGGAATTGATGAGGCGAAAAGCCTTTGATTCCACCCAATCGAATTTTCAAAGGTGGGGGCCGGACCACTTTTGGGACGTTGTCGGATTCAAATCTCCTTATACCTATGTGCCTCGGTGGTGTAGTGGTTAGCGTTGCTGACTACGAATCCATCGGGCTCGGTTCGAGACCCGGTGACGGCAGCCGGGTTTAAAATAAGGTTTAAAATGAAATCAGGGATTATTTTCCCCATGGTAAGGTGAATTCCAATATGTCTAATTATTCCTTTTATTTTTTTCAGGTTGTTGAGATTATTGCTGATGGTGCTGCCCACCTGGTGGTTTGATGACGTCTTGGTTGTGCTGATTCCAAAATTGTTTTTTGACTGCTGAATATGGAGAATATACCAGGTGAGCATTGTTTAGTTTTCATTTGCTGAGGGTAAATTATTTCACTGCGATTTGTACTCTGAAGAATGGGTAATCAAAATTCTTATTTTTCAGGTTCTACAAAAGCTGCAGACGAATGATTCTTCAAGGATTTCCTGCGTAGCTGTCCTGGAGGTCAGAAAGGTCTTTCAAATCGTGGGAGGATTCAGAAAATCATAGAGAGCAGCGACATCAGAGGGGAACATGGGGTCGACCACAGTTGTTATCATGGATGTGTCAGCTGTTTTATGGACAGTCGACTGGCCTGCTAGTGGAACAGTTGCTACATTTATCCAAACCTTCAAAGTATGGTACCGAAACATCTTTCTCAGGCATCTGTAGTACTAGCTTTTGATCGCTACTATGATTTCTCTCCGAAATCAAGCACTCGGGCAATGAGAAGCAAGAGCAGCAGAGTTCACAAGCTGGACCTCAACACCCCATTGCCTACAAGAGACGCTGTTCTCACATGCACCGCGAATAAGGAGCAACTAAACAGGCTGCTCTGTGAGCAAATCCTTGCTGACAGTGGGTATCTCGCAACTGTAACCCAAGACCATGAGCTAGTGCTTGCAGGATGGCAGACCATACCGACTTCCATTGTGCGAGGCAGGAGTCGAGCAGCATTGGAGCTCTCATCATCTCATGAAGAGGCTGACGTGATAATAACACAACACGCTATCGCACAAGCTGAGAAAGATTCTGATGCCCGCATCTCCATCATTTGTGATGACACAGACGTGTTTGCCATGCTGATTCACTTCTATGAATTCAAGAAACTAGGCTGTCCCATGATTATGGAGTCTCCAGTCGTGGCAGAAAATCAGTAGACATCCGAGCAATTGTAACCCAGCACAAAGACATCATCCCACAAATCCTCAAACTACACGCTTTGAGTGGTTGTGACAGTTGCAGCAATACATGGCATCGGCAAAGCCACTGCCATTGCCACAGCCAAGAAGGGTCAGAAGCTAGACAAGCTGGGGTCCCTTGATGCATGCTTTGACCATATCGAGAAAGAGGCAACAGCGTTCATTGTTGCATGCTATGGGGATAAGAAATCCTCATCTCTTACCGAGTGTCGTCAGCGAGTATGGGCTCGGAAGACATGGAAGTCGGGAACTGCTGCACCCAAACTATGTTCTCTACCACCAACAACTGAAGCTTTCCATCAAAATGTGCTCAGAGCCCACTACACTGTGGCGAACTGGCTCGATGCACTAAAGTGTGACCCACCACCACTTAATCCTGTGCATTATGGGTGGGAGAGAGATGAAACAAACAGAGTTCTCATCCCAAAAACAGTTGGTGAAGGAGTAAGCTTAGCACCAGATGAAGTTCTGAAGCTAATCAGATGTGGGTGTGAATCACAATCAGCATGCAGGGGGAGTCGCTGCGGCTGCATGGGACGCGGAATCCCTTGCATAATGTTCTGTGCATGTGGCAGCGGCTTGGATTGCAACAATCCATTGACCCAAAACGCAAACGAAGAGCAGACTGATGATCCTGACGATCCTGACACAACCATATGTCTTTTGATATTTGCCCCCAATAAATGGTTACCTAATGTGAATAACTGCATCAAAGTTGTCAATGCCAATCCTCCAGCTAGGTGTGAGCTTTGTTTTGCTTACGAGGTCATATCTTGTAGCTTTGCAACTTTCCATAGAATGCATGTGCCCTGCACTTCAGCATAAATTGTGGTTTATATCCGAATATCCATATCCATATAATGTGGGTTATGTCATTTAAGCATTATGATCTGGTTTTATCTGCAGAAAAGATGTTAAGTGCTCAGTAGTTAGCTAGATTGTAGAAATTGTCACTGAAATAAAGCAAATACAGTGATGTCAACTGTGGCATTATCATATTTCAAGGCCAAACTTTAACCTCAAATGACCTTGACTTGACCCACGGAGTTGCAAAATGATATCCTACTGTTATCATGTACCTATAGAACTACTCAGTCTCGCCCAAAACCATAAAAACGACAGTAAGATCACCAAAATATCTCCACGACTGCCCGGGATATGGGATATTCCTTATTTCGGAGGGCGTTTGACCTCCAATGACCTTGAGTATTGACGAATGTGGGTCAAAATGACTCCCAAAGTATCTGCAACCCCTCTAGATCGACTCATCATCCTAAAAACCCCTAGAAATGACACCAAGATCATCAAAATCCATCAAGTATTGACCAGGATATGGGATTTTTCAGTTTCGCCGGCCATCTTGGAAAATGGCGGCCATATTGAAAAAGCCAAGCGGGGGTCAGGTGTACACCCGATAGATTCTTGAATGGGGTGGTATAAGCTTTCAAAATATGTAAAAATTTGCTTTATAACAAACAATGTAGGGTTCCAGTAAAATCAGGGTCTGTGCTACCGTAATAAAACACATAGGAACAAACAAAAAAACAAAAAAAATAATAAGCATAAAATTATTTTATTGAAATAAAGATGAGAACAATTAACATGTGATTGACAGAAAACACAACATAGACATATGAAAAAGTGGAAAATCGCAGCGACATACTCGATAACTTGACACCCTACTAAGAGTGAAACTCCAACCCCTTGACACAAGCACAAATTAACAATAATAATTAAATACCTTAAGGGAAAGCATAGCGATCGTCAGGCAACTGGAAGCTATTCTATTAGTTGTCTGAATTGTTGAAGTTGATTACTGGACAGATTCAGATTACAAATGCAACCCTAACCTACGTGCACTTTTCCGGGCAAATACGTCCAAGATTTCATTGACTGTTATTTCAATATCCTTATGGGCAGCTGGTAAGGCGAGTCCTGTTAGCTTACTCTCAATCATAGTGGATCGAAGGTAGGTCTTTAATTTCTTCAATGAAGAGAATGAGCGTTCAGCCGTTGCAGTGGTGATTGGAATGGTTGCAACAATCTGGAGAAGAGTGTGGCTGTTTGGATAGAGACTTTTATCACAAAATGCTGAGGAATCTATATCAGTATTGGGTTGTACTTTCGTCTGTCGCCAGTACTGATGCCAAATTTCAAATTCAGTTTCAATTTTGTCTTGATCGATGAATTTTCTGTACGTCTCTACAAGAGGCTTGATGTCAGCATCGCTCTATTTAACACAGTTGGCAGGAATCAGTTCACTCATTCGTAAAGCTACACTATTGTGATCAGTGAATCTTTTAAATAAATCGCTGATGACAGGTTCAATAAAAGGTATGTAGATTCCCCCTACATCCAGCAGGAGCAATAAATTCTGAATCATTGATGGCGCACAAAAGCATTTAAGCTTTGGAAGAAGTTTCGATGTCTGTTAGACTCTTACAAAGAATCAAAGTTTCTTTGATTTCTGTCAGTAATTTGCAGAATGTCGAAACGCTGTCGTGTCGTTCGACCCAACGTGTTTGACAGAGTTTTTAGGTGACGTATTTTTGTTCCATTTTTAGACGAGTTTTCAATATTGGTGCTTACCATATGAACTCGCGTTGGAGAATGACTAATGAAATTTATTACTTCACTAAGAGTCCTTTGTGTATTTCGAATAGCTGGTAATGAGCAGGCTGTAATGAGAGTGAGGTTTAGGCAGTGACTAGTACAATGCATGTACAGGGGTTGGACAAAATAATATGAACACCTTGATAAATGGCGGTTTTTATTCTTAATATGGAGTTGGTCCTCCTTTAGCGGCAATAACAGCTGCATTGCGTCGGGGAATTGATTCATACAGCTTTTGGACAGTGGCTAGGGGAATCCTGAGCCATTCTTCGAGCAAACCCTGCTCCAGTTCCTCCAAAGACGCCGGCGGTGGGAATCGGCTTCTGACCTGCTGCTCCAACTGACAGCACAGATGCTCGATAATGTTAAGATCCGGGGATTGTGGAGGCCAATCCAAGCGTTCTACTTCACTAACATGCTCTTCAAACCAGTTTTTAACGACCCCAGCGGTGTGGATTGGTGCATTATCATCCTGGAAGACGGCGCCGCCATTGGGAAACAGCGTTTGGACCATGGGATGGACCTGGTCAGCCAATATTGACAGATAGACCTGGGCGTTAACCCTACCATGCTGTACTACAGCTGGGCCAAGAGTATTCCACGATATTGCTGCCCAAACCATCACAGATCCGCCTCCATGCTTAACGGTTGGGGTCAGGCAGTCGGGGTCATAAGCATCTTTAGGCTGTCTCCAGACGTAAACTCGACCGGAACATGGAAATAGCGTAAAGGAGGATTCGTTGGAGTAGACTACATTCTTCCACCGGTCCATTGACCAATTCTTATGGTCATTACACCATTTTCTGCGCCGCTCAATGTTGATGTGCGAAAGGAAGGGTTTGGCAATTGCAGCCCTCCTATGGTATCCAGCTCCATGGAGCTCGCGACGTACAGTTCTGGTCGATACCGGGCTTGCAAGATGTTGGTTAAGCTCTGCAGTCACTTTTGGAGCTGTGGTCTTATGGTTCTTTGTCACAATGCGCTTTAGCACCCGGCGGTCTCGATCACACAGCTTCTTCTTGCGTCCACTATTGCATTTGTCGGTGCTTGTCTTTCCATGGTTTTGGTATGCAGACATGACCATAGAGACAGTTCCTCTGGATACATTGAACATCTGAGCGGTTTTCGTCACCGATGCACCAGCCATCCGCGCTCCGACAATTTGCCCTCTTTGGAAGTCTGACAGGTCTTTCATAACTAGGCTGACCATACGTACCGTTTTGAACGGGACAGTACCGTTTGTTTTATATTTCCTGGCCGTCCCGTCGTTTTAATAAAAATGTCAATTTTGTCCCGGTTTATGTACTTACTTTTTCATGAATACAGAATATTACATAACCCCGTCCCTTTTTTGCCATCCCAATGTCCCGTTTTTGTCTCAAGGAAATATGGTCAGCCTATTCATAACTGCTAATTCATAATTCACTGAGATCTGTAAAAACAACGTGAGGGTTATAAAATGACGTATACACTCTCTGTTACGCATTTAAATAGGTTTGCCAGTCATTTGACCGTTTACTTTGTGTCTGAGCAGTCCGTAAAGATAACCGGTGAAATCGGCGGGTGTTCATATTATTTTGTCTAACCCCTGTATATGGCACATGGATAATTTTGTGAAATCACACCTTGTACACCACTGATGTGACCGTTCATTAACGCTACGCCGTCGTACCCTTGTCCAACAAGACCATCCAGATTAATATGGAGATTCTTTAAAAAGGATATTATAGAATTTGCAAGAGCTTCTCCAGGCAATTCAGTCACAACCGTGAATTCCAAAAAGTCTCTACGCACAGCTCCATCATCCAGGTACCGAAAGCACACGCAAAGGTGTTCTTGTCTTGAAACGTCCGTAGTCTCATCAGCCAAAGTGGAAAAAAAGCGGGTCTTGGCGAGTTTGGCACATATTTTCTGCGTTATTACGTATCCAGCACAATCTACTGATGCACTTTGTGTTGTCTTGTTGATGTATGTTGCATTTTTCGGAGCGGACATTAAACGTTCTTTCAATTTGTTATCTCCTGCGTCAATCCTAAACATGAATTATGACCTAAAATTTCTGTTGTCGGTGATGCTGTCTTTTTTCCGTATAAAGTTGTCCATCGTCTGTATGCCCTCGGAGTGGGATGTTTAATTTGCCACAGAAAACAATTGTCTTCACCATTGGCTCCAGTCTCTATTATGTTGATCTTTCTGTTGCAGAGCTGTATCCAAGGATTTAATCATGTCCACATTGTGCTTCATTGAGTGCAAAAAATTTTGAACCCTAACAATCGAAGTTTTGTGATATTGAGGTTTTTCATGCTGTTATATAACCATTATTACATAAAGTCTGTCATATTGCTGCAAAGGTTGCGCCACAAGTCTGCCTAGCTTTTGACCTCCCGATCTCTCCGGCTTTGACTGTAGCCCAAACAATGCGCATGAGCAGCAAAACAGCCCAGCTGCCTCAAACGAGTACACAATGAACGGAGATCTCTTTAAGTAGTTCTGTTTCAAATACCGTTTTTCTTTTTTTTTTTCCTTTAATTATACGTTCTGAAAAAGATATATTTTCTCCTTCATTCGAGACATAATGGTTGGATAGTAATGGGTACTTTATCTCATCAGTTAATAGTTGCTTTTTATTTTCTCCGATATAAAACCCTATATCATAGCCATTATCGATGTCGCCGATGCTGCTCGTAGAAGTTTCAGCTTGATTCGAACTTCTAACTGAATTTGTAGACGATGATGATGTGGAACTCTCAGGGAGGACCTCTTCGGTAACATCACAAGTGGATACTCTATTAGATCTTTAAGGAGTGAGGTCGCTAACAGTTGCATTATTGTGCTCCTGACATATATTTGATATTCCTATGGTACTCAGCTGTTGCTGGTCATTAGTAGCAGGTGACTGACGAGGCTATGAAGTTGGTAACGAAGTCATTTCAGTATTTGTAGCAGACATATCTGATTTTTTAATAAAAAAGTTAGTGATCTTTTGAGACTGTTCTCCTGATTGATGTAGTAACTGATGTTTCTTTAATGCTCTGCTGACAGCCAGTGACAATTTTCTTGTCTTATCTTTTTCCGGACTCAGATTCATTCTTGTCCATCTGTAAGTTATATATATCAAAATGAGTGGTGTTAGTTACAACAACCACTGAACCAGTTTCTCATTACTTATTTCTCATTTCTCATTAATAAAACGATATTAACTTCTTTAATTCCATTCTTCTGTTACATAGGATGATTATAAGTGGCATATATGAGCAAAAATGTTACATTTACAAATCCTATTTTTATTCTTACTGCCATTATAGAAAACGCAATATTTGTTGTTTATGAGTCCATGGCGCTTTTTTAGAGACCAAGCTTCTAAACCCTAAGACTCGATTATATCACATTTCGTTTTTATAACAATTTCAACAAAAAAATATCCAGATTAATGTACATGCGGTGCAATTCTGAAGTCAATATTTAAAAATTTACTATAACAATTCAAGCAAAACTGAAAAGCAGCTTACCGTTAAGATTTTCTTCTTTGTTTATGTTTTGCTGTGTTCAGTGAAACCAACGTATGAAAAAAATATTTACCTGAGTTTTGTAATAAACTTAGAGTGACAATATCAAAAAGACCCCTGTACATAGACAGCAACAGACCAGGAATGAAGAAACTACGGAGGCAGTACAGCAAACCTAACCTCTTAGAAGCTGTTTTGGAAAGATAGTATATGTGATCTTTCCAGGAAAGCTCACGAGAAAAGGGAACGCCAAGAATGTTAAGAAAAGAGGAAAGATTGATTTTTGTGTTGTTGAAGGTAAGGGAATAGTCGTGTGGAAGACTGTGACGAGTAGACAGATAGAGGAACTGAGTTTTTGAGGTACTGAAAGTCATCATGTTTTCTCTGCTCTAATCAGAGATAGCAAACATCAGAGGTTAGGTGTACCATAGCCGTCCTACGCGAATCATGAAGTGACTGTTGAGAGGGCCGCATTGCGAAGCCGATGGCGAAGTGAAGAGTGGAATCATCGGTGTAGAAGTGGATAAGACAGGAAGTGCGACTTAATAAATCATTGATAAAAAAAAGGAAAAGAGTTTGGTGACAGGATAGAACTCTCAGGAACATCACTGTTAATAGCATTAGGAGAGAAGAACAGTGGCCATTTAAAACCGCAGTTACAGTATAGATTGGCCAGAAAAGAAATTAGAGATGAAGGCACAGATAGAAAGATAGAAACTGAAGGAGAGCAGTTTCGAAATAAAAGAGTTGTGCCAGACTCCATCAAAAGCTTCTCATATGTCTAGCGGAATAGAAAAGGTTTCACCGAAATCCCGAAAGAAGGATGACCAAGACTCAGAGAGATATGCAAGAAGATCGCCAGTAGAGCGCCCCTTGCGGAACCCATACTGACGATCTGAAAGAAGATTGTGAGAAGAGAGGCGTTTAAGAATCTTCCTATTAAGGATAGATTCAAAAACTTTAGAAAGTCAAGTAATCAAAGGAATTGGACAATAGTTGGAGGGTTGAGAGCGGTCACCCTTCTTTGGGACAGGCTGAATGAAAGCGAACTTCCTTCCAGCAGGAAGAAAAGTACCAGATGAAAGACAAACACGAAAGAATTTGCAAAGGCAGGTTGTCAGATCAGAAGGACAGTTCTTGAGAGCAACAGGAGGAACACCATCAGGACTGTACGTCTTCCTAGAGTTGAGCCCAGATAGGGCAGAAAGAACATCTTTTGAAGAGATTCCTCAATCTCCTCAGAGGGAGGA